>JARHVA010005520.1:642500-1181006 GCA_037957365.1 Torreya grandis | reverse complement strand
TCTTGAATTGGAGTTTCTTCTTCCTATAAACTTCTTAGGCTCATTAATTTAGCCTTTTCTAATTATGCTTCCTCATCTACTTCATCTAGGTCTCCCTCCTAACTTGACCTCGATTCTATTCCCATCATTACTTCTATATTATCTTCCTCTTCATCAGTAAGATAGTTAAATAATGATATTACATGTACTTGCTCCTCTTCCTTTGCTTCCTCTTTAAGGGACTCTAGGAGTTGCAGGACCTAATGATGGTCTTTCCTTAAGTTTTTAGACTTTGAATTAGGCAAGGAGGACTCTATATTTCATTTGGTAGGTTATTATGCTGGGTAATAGGAGGTGAAGGGGATGATGAAATAAATGAATGAACCACAATAGTAGGGAATACCACTATAGGTGGTGATGAAGGAATTGAAAATGGAATAATAGTGGTGGAGGGGAAAATGGATGGAGATGTAACTTGTTGAGGAACTTGAGAGGATGGAGGAAAGGATGGTAGAGATGATAAGGAAGCTTGTATAAACTTTGAGAGACTCACCTCTATAGGTGTGGTAAATGAAAGGAGAGGTATCAAAGAGAAAGTCTTACTTTTGCTATCTTGAGGATGTGTAGTCCTTTCCATTGTAGTGGTTGTGCCCAAAATGGTGGTAGAAATTGTATAGGTGGAGGATAAATGGGGGGAGGGAGACCTCTAAAAATTTTATTTATGATTTTTAAGTTTTCCTCCCTTTGACTATTAGACTGTCCCTCTAATAAAATTGTTTCTTCCCCTATAAGAGAGTGTAGATGATCTTTTTTTATTATGTAGTGCCTTAGTCTTGTACAATTGGTAAACTCAGACCTTGGCTCTTCCTCTTAGTTCTACACATGCCTTGCTTTTTCAAGCATCACACCTACTCTATCTTGTACCCTTTGGCCTATCTCTTATTCTGACCAACCTTATATTAATGACATAGACATCACATATTCTCCAAAATGCTTAGAATTTACTTATCTTACACTTATAAATTTTTTGAGCCTATGCCTAATCTCTTTCTCCTTAGACACTAATGTTTAGGATAGATAATAGCATCGATGTTATTGCCCTACCTTGATGTAAGTGGGCAGTGCTATAAAGTCATCTAATTTTCAAATGAAATGTATTAAAAATGGTCAGCCTAAGTCCTTGAATGTGATTTATATCCCAATAGAATTGGTATAAATACAATATCAACCCTCATTCATTCTTCACCTAGTAATCAGACCAAAAGAGCACTCAAGTTGTCAAAAGATTTTCCTATTCTACCCTATTCTTATATAAGTCAATGAAACAACCCAAATATAGGTCTTAAGCACTAAAGGAGTAATATAGGGTTCATTTTAGTGGGAAATATAAAAAATATGTGGAGTTCCTAAGGTGAATTGAATTTTTAATGGTGGTGAATCAGTTTAGGTGTATCATTATACAAGTGAATCATGCAATGCCACAGAAAATGATGCAAGTGAATGTTAGTATTATGTAGATGAACCTTTGCATAACACTATGAAATAATGGCATGCCACATGGTGTGGGTTGACACTAGTATCATTTAATTAAATGTTGGATGGTATGGGTAGATGTCAACATCATATAGATGGGTGTCTATATAATGTAAATGGATGTCAGTGACATACCAATGGATGTCAGTGACATACCAATGGATGTCAAACACCACATCATGGTGTTGTCACTCATCCACATTATGAGTGGGAATTAATCCACACAAATCATGCATTGGGGTTTTCTACATGTCCTTGATAATCATCCACATCATGTTAATGAACATCGGCGTGATATGAGTGCTTGTCTGGGATGTGTAAAATAACAAAAACACTATGTGCTCACCATGAAGCTTTGTGAATACTAAATGTTAATGGGAAAAGTATTTATAGTGTCTCTCCCTAATGATAATTTTCTTATTCATGCATGTGGGATTATTATCCACCATACTTATGCATGTAGGATAATTATCTACCATGATTGGACATCACTAGTCTGTGGGCATGCTTAAATGCTACTATCCACTAATAGACACTAAGAGGCTATAAGAATCTATTAAAAAACTATGTTCATCCATAAATAGACTATTGGCATTCATTCATAGCCTATGGGGAATCCATCGGTAGCCTGTGAGCATCTATTAGTAGCCTACAAACATTTGCCCATGGGATGCCTACTGGTAGATGCTTGTAGTCTATCGATGTATGCCCATAGGATGTAGGTGTCTACCAGTAGGCATCACATAGGCATCCACCTAGAGTATTTGAGAGGATTCACATATCTATCAACATCTACTTGTAGGATGTTATCACTAGCATCTGCTTGTAGGCTGTTAGCACCAGTTGGTAGAGTTAAGTTTTTTTCTTTTATTGACACATAGTACACAGTATCAATTTATGGTGTAGACTATTAGCATCCACTCGATGATATATAGAAAATTCCTTAGGATTGGATTTTTAGTTACTAATGAACTACATTTATATGAGGAAATTTATATTCAAATATAGGTTAACCTCTCCTAAAAATTAACTTTGACCCCAAAAATTTAGGTGATCCCACCCTATCAACCACTCCATAAAATTACCAAATGTCGACTTAAAAAAATGGAATATTCATAGATTAACAAATATTCACCACTAAAAAAACCCTATAGTAATAATAAGGTCATATTTAATAAGTTACAAGCTAGGTCATTGTTGTACTTAGTTTACACATATTGCATGATTCACACATAAGCCAACATGTAGGGGAGAACTACATGACTCTAAGTCCCTTTTATGGAGTATTGGCTATGTATGTAGCACCCTTTGATAGTGGGGCCCTTTTGGGTTAACTTGATATCATGTTCCTACAAACCCATTTTCCCCCAAGGTCACATTGAAGATAAAAATCGAGGATTTTTCCATTTTAATAGGAGTGGCAATCTATGACCAAGATATGAATTCACCAGAGTGAAGGTGAAGCCAAACCAAGAAACATCCAAGTGGTCACATCTTGTTTGAGTAGATATTATATATAGGACACTAGCATCAAACTCAGACACTAGTGTCGATATAAACAGTCTCAAGATAATGCAACTATCTAGAGAGCTATACCGACACTAGACATAGAAGCTTATGACTGATCTAGAACTATCTTCCTACCTGCTTTCTACTTGTCCTAGATCTAGACCTACATTAACATCAAAACCAACTAAATTCTCTATTTTATGTCATTTTTATATCGATCATATTTTTAATTTTCATTAATAGCCTATCTCATTTTAATAAATTCAATATATTGTACATATGAGTTTAGCACATTCATTGTCTTGTTGTAGATTTGGCATTCACCCTTATGCCCTATCATTTCTATACTCTTAACCTTATTTACCAAAGTAGGATTTCATAATCCAAATTAAGATTAAACATTTGGTGAACCCAATGCATGTGAATATACAATTTTTTATGATTTAGGGCTTCCAAGCCTCCTAGGGTTTCAACATGTTGTGATGGATTTTTAGATCTAAAGCTTTACCCTAGGGTTTTACCTCCTCTAGTCATAAGGGCTTTATGTGTTTATGCTTGCAATTTGATTCTTCATTGATCAATGTATTTTAGGCTCCAAATAGTTTCATTTCAAAATTCCTCAAATATATTTTCTACTCATATTTTCATATGCAAAACCCTCTTTTTATTCATCAAATTTTCAAACAGATTTGTCAATTTTTGTAATTTACTATTTTTAGTAAATATTAGTATATAGGGTGAACGGTATACTTATGTTGAATTTAATTTATAATTTTCATCAAAAATTATATTTTATTCAAAAACCTCTCTCATATCTCTAAAAAATATTCATGATTTATTGCAATTGTTGATTCTTTATTTATAATATTATAGGGTTTGCCTATGAAGCATTCAAAATTCTTTGACCTATTTCAGATTCATATTAAGTCCAAATTCAAATTTATTGGATTTTTTTCATAAATATGTTGTAGACAAAAAAATATTTTATTTTGTTAAAATATTTTACAAATTTTCCAAATTTATAAACTTAATATTTTTAGTAAATTTTGATCTGCATGTCATACATGTATTTTGTTTCCCTATTTTTTTGGGTTCATCTCATTTACTATTTATACAATAAAACCTATCTCATATTTCCAAAACACTTAGCCAATAACATAAAATTACTATATCATTACTATAATGATTGATTGCTCCTTGACATTTGTTTCCTCTACTTATCTTATTCTAATATCAAATTTTTGGACATTTCAAATGGATAAAACTGAGCTTATGCCTCTTAACCCAAAGGAGGGTGATAGTTATCATCTATATAAATAGGTTCATACTATCACCCCTTTAAATTAAAAGGTGGATCATCCTATTATGCCAAAAGAGGATAACCATAAAACCTTACAAGATCAAATTGATAATATGGGCAAGTTAATAAAATAATTACAATAAAAAAATCAGACCTTAAATTTAAAGATCACTTTATTACAAAATCAAATTTCATATACAAAGAATCGATAATATGCTACTATGAACCATGTGTGTGCATCTTCACATACCAATTATGTGCCTAATAAGAATCAATCCTAGAAACCAAAACCAAACTCATCTAATACCAATGATTATACAAATGAACAAAATCCTACTAAGAGGTCAAGTGATATTCTAAGGGAGACTCTTAAAAATAATGTGATCAAATTACCTCCTATGAAACCTATTCAAAATTCCAAATATTATTGTGCATATCATGAAATGCATATTCACCACACAGATTCTTATTTTGCATTGAAAAGAAAGATACAAAACATCAATTATTCAAAGCAAAGATGTCAAATGAATAAAAATGGGTACGAAAAGATCATCCAACACACAAAGAGAAACATTTACCAAATCCACCTCAAGATTCAAATGATACTTCATAAAAGGTGGATGAGCCTTCACATGATATGAAAGTTTTCAATGTTCTAAATTATCCTAAAGACATACCAAATATTTCAAAGAGTGACCCAAATCAAGAAACTTTGATAGAACAATCCCAAAAGGTTAAAGTACAAAATGATCAAAATACATCTTTTTATAATGAGCAAGATGATATGTGCA
Source organism: Torreya grandis (assembly GCA_037957365.1). Taxonomy (NCBI): domain Eukaryota; kingdom Viridiplantae; phylum Streptophyta; class Pinopsida; order Cupressales; family Taxaceae; genus Torreya; species Torreya grandis. Next base: position 1,175,894 of record JARHVA010005520.1, on the reverse strand, counting down.
ATGTTTTTATAGTTTATATCCCATATGTTGCTAATGATGAAAACAAACAAGAAACATCCATTTCTAAGAAAGATGATCCAACCTATGGTGTGGTTAGTTTTTCATACACATATACTCCAATGTCAAACCATTTCTTTAGTAACCATTTATTCAAAAACCACTTATTCAAGACAAATAAAATGTCTTCAATATAACCTTTATTAGTTATGAGTTTGATGCTAATAATGGTATAACTTTGTGTGTTCCTTTTAGGCCTTGACATGATCACATTGGTTCTAAGCACTTCAATGATACATTTACCTAGACATGTTTCTTTTATATGCTACATGGTTACATTCACATATTTTACAGTTGTCTTACCCTTTTGAGGTGAGATAACTCATAATTTCTAAAATTTTCCTCACCTCATAGGCAGGCCATATTAGTGAGGACATGCTTGGGAAGCATGTTCTCCATACTTGGCATAGTTTCATATTCAATGGGGTCATTTAATATGGGTATGTCTTCCACATACATTCATAATTTTTAGATTTAGTGAGGGAATGCTTGGGAATCATGTTCACCACACTTTTCTAGTATTCAACATCTCCAGATTATGATGGGGGCATGTTTTGAAAACATGTTCTCTATATTATCATTTGTTTTAGTTTTCAAATTTCTCCAGATATAGTAGGGGCACTAGGTTATAAGTATCATTGGGTTGCACGGTTGAGCTAATCTTAACTTCTAGGTGGAAACTCACTTTTTCTCCAAATTTAGGGGTATGTGCCTTCCAATATCTCTCTCTCTCTCTCTATCTCATTACATATATACACATTAAAATATTTATCTATATTTATCTTAATCTTAATTTTAGATCCTTATAATGATACATATTTTTTAAAACAACTTTCTAATAGGCAAGGCAGTTACATCTACACATAGGTATACTCCTAAACCTTATTATTTCATTTCAATCTATTTCAAGTACTTTTAATCCATATTATATGTACTGATTATACACTATAACATGCTCTTGGTTACATGTCAATCACTAGAAAATCACTCAAATCCAAATCCAATAAAGCACTCAAATTCAACTCAAGTAAGGTCAAGGTGTGTATACACATCTAGATACTTATTCCTTTCATTTAAATAGTAATTTAATTACTAGATTAAATGGGGGATATATGTAGATGATATTTTGTGATTATATATCACCTTAGTCTTGTACACTTAGTAAACTCAGACTCTAGTTTTTCCTCTTAGTTCTACACATGCCTTACTTCTACAAGCCTTTCATCTACTCCATCTTGTTCCCTTTGGCCTATCTCTTAGTTTTACCAACCTTATATTGATGATATAGACATCACATCTTTCCTAAAATGCTTAAAATGTACTTATCTTACACCTCTACAATTTTTAAGCCTATGCCTTCTCTCCTCCCTAGATATTGATGTCTGAGATAGATAGTAGCATCAACGTTACTGTCTTACCTCAATGTAAGTGTCAAATACCATAAATTCATCTAATTTACAAATGAAATGTATTATAATGTTTGTATTAAGTGATTTAATTTGAGCTATCTCTTTATAGGATTAGTTTAAATATAATATCAACCCTCATTCATTTCTCACCTAGCAATCAGACCAAAAGAGCACTCAATAAGCACTCAATTTACCAAAAGATTTCTTATTCTACCATATTTTAATATCTGTCAAAATAATATTCTAGTGATAGGTTAGAAGTAATAAAGAAGCAATAATAAGGTCATATGTGCCAAGTTTGAGCTATGTCACTATTGTACTTGATTTACACACATTGCATGATTCACACACAAGCCAACACATGAGGGATAATCACATGAGTCTAAGTCCCTCTTTTGGAGTATTAGCTATGTAGGAAAACCCTTTGACAATGGTGTCATTGTGGGTCATCACAACACCATATACCCAATAACCCATTTTTCCCCAAGGTCACATTGAAGATAAAAAGCTAGGTATTTACCATTTCACCAAGAATGATAGTTCTTGACCCAGATCTAAATGCATTAAAGAAAAGGTGAAGCCAAACCTAGAATTATCTAGGTGTTCACATCATGTTTGAGTATATATTCCATAAAATACACTAGCATTGAAATAGGACACTAGCATCAATACAACTATCTTAGGCTAACATAACTATCCAAAAATCTAGAGACACTAGATCTAGAATTTGATAACTAATGCATAATTATCTTTCTACCTGTACCAAATCCAAACTTGTATTAACATCAAAACCAACTAAGTACTCTCTTTTATTCCATTTTTATATCTAACATAGTTTTACTTTCCATTAATAACCTATCTTAGTTTAGTAAATTTAGTATATGGTACATCTGAGTTTATCACATCAATTGGCCTAGTGTGGATTTGATAGTCACCCTTGTGCCCTATCATTTTTATACCCTTAACCCTATTTACCTAAGTAGGATTCCATAATTAAAATTAAGGTTAAATAGAAAGGGAAACTAGTCTTATCCTTCTAAGTTCTAAGGCTATGTTAGAGGCCACTAATGACTCCAAGATCTTTGTGTTGGAGGTTTTTTAATGATGTCTCCAAGGTGACCAAGGATGTTGTTGAGGTATCATGTTTGCTAGTATGACAATGATAAAGTGTGTTTCAATGTTATTTAGTGTTCTTGTATAATTCTTCAGTGTTTGACTTGGATAGGTAGATGGTGGATGTTATTGATGGTATGATCAATTTTTAAAGACTTTATGGGGTGTTATGAGTACTTTAAGTGATTATGGAAGTGAAAGGAATTCATTAGAGCAGTCATTTAAGTGTCTAGGTTTAAGTAGTCATCTTAGTAGATAAGATTAAGTAAGCAATTTGATGACATATTATTTCACATGTTTGAAGGTTTTAGGATCAATTTGATACATGGATGGATTCCCTTATGAGAGATGATCATGTGGTTTAAATTTTAGGTCTAGACATTGAGCATAGAAAAAGTTATAATAGTGTAAATTTGGCCTCTTAGACAGAGTTCACTAATTTTGCATACTTAGCTGAATTTGTGTTATCAAATATATATGATGATCATTTAATCAAGTGATGAAAATATATGATGATAAATTTATCTGATCAAGTAAAAATTTAACGATGAGTGAGTGATCATACAGATAGAGATCAATAATACACATGAAGTAATTCTATCAAAGGTTCCTAAGATTGTATGCACTAGTGACATGTGTCTTAATAATGATGATTTGAAAAAATATCAACAACATGTGGGTGTTCATGTAGATGGAGATCAATGGTGTGGTTTGAGTCAAATAGTCAATGTGTATAAGGCACATAGAGCTACCAAGTGGCATGATCTCAAAAGCAAGGATAGAATATCAATGGGGAGCATTAAAGAAGTAAAGATAGGAAGCTTGAGAGAAGATTGATGGAGTGTATTTGTTAAAAGTTTTTAGGGGACATAATGAATACATTTGTTTGAAGATTTCTACTTTACACAGTGACTATAGGAATTTAAATATTCAAACTTGTGAAAGAAAACCAATAATGGACTTTTGATCTATATCTTGAGCATATGGCAGAGTTTGATGCTAGTGTAAAATGAAAATTTATAGAGGATTTCAAGGGCTATCCATAAAAACTAGTTTGGAGGTTTGACTATCCTTATAGATATATTTATTATAGCTAAAAGCTAACTATTTGTTCATTCATAGTATAGAACAATGTTTGAGTAAATTATGCATTTATAGAAGAGTGTTTTGGAAAGATTAATCACCTAAAGATATCATAAGGGTCATGTAAAGTGTACCCATGAATTGTAAAGTAATATTATGTTCTTAATTTACTTGTTGAAGTGCTAAAGGGGTAATAGGTCTCCATGAGACCTATAAGGGCTAGTAAGGCCTAATTGAAAGGTGTAGCTACTTAAGTATGACCCATAGATGTTATGGTTGACTTGTAAGGATGGTATTGAGCTATGTTTTAGCATGATATAAATATTAAGTGTTAAGATAATTATTATGGTTAACCTATAAGTTGATATTAATGAAGACTCTATAAAGAGTGAAGACCAAGGTAATGGTTTCCAGACTTTGATATGGATGTGTTAAGAGAGTAAAAGATACAGATGAAGGAAAGAGATCAGAAGGAGTGTGCTCAATTGATGGATTGAATTACATAACATATTAAGGATGGAAGAATAATCCTAGAGTGACCCAAAAGGGTTCTTTGGATGCATTGTTTGTATGATCAAGTTTGAGGGTGTGTGATGAGTTGAAAGAGAGAGTAGAGTTGAGCAAGTGTTAAATTGAATGAAGAAGGGAACCTTTGGAAGAGAAGGTAATGGTCAGTGATGACCATTAGAGTGTGATAAATATTAGATATTTTTATCTAATCAATTTTATAAATATGAAAACATGGGTCATTATATCTAATAAGCCTAGAAGAGGCTGATTGAGTGAGTTAATCCTAGAGGTAGCATGAGAGAGATTAGAGGTGAAGAGTGAAGACAAAGGTGGTCATCATCAGGTGAAGATTAAAATAGGTGTTTAACATGATCTATTCAAGGTATCTGATTAGGTGCTTAGTTACCTAGGGGGTTGGTTCCTCCTTGTACGATAAATCTTGTTAAAGGTCTAGTTGTTGTGGGTGCTCTAGCTTCATTTTAGGATTATCATCTCACTAAACTAAAGGATGGGTATTCCTTGATCAGTTGGTGTTTCTCTAAATGTTGGATTTTTTTATTATAGGATTGTAGTCCATCTTGTAAGGTTCAATGGTTTTTATCTCCCAAGAAGGTTTCCCACATATATCATGTGTTATGTGCTTGATCTTACTATATCTTCTTTTTTCATTGCAATGGTTAATTTGTATGCATCATGATTATATGTTTTAAATGGTTAAGAGTTGGAAATTGAACTAGATTATCTTACATAATTGATTCACCCTCCCTCTTAGTGATTATACCTCTAACAATTGGTATTAGAGCATGACCTTCATTGCAAGTTTAACCGCTTAAAAGTGATCCAAGGTATAATGTGTCAAGTCAACAAATGTAGGGTTTCTCTACAAAGAAATAACTAATATTCAATGGAACCAATTATGTTTTTTGGAGTGTAATGATGAACACCTACATCATGTCAATAGGGTATGACATTTGACAATTTGTTATGGCTGGATATTCAGCCCCCCAACCCCTCCAACTAGTGTAACTAATAAGAAGCTATGTGAGAGAAATTTGAAGGCAATGAATGCCATCACTTGTGGTCTTTTATATATTATGTATACCAAGGTAATTAATTGTAAATATAAAAAATATATAATGGATAAATTTTAGATCATTTATGAAGGTAGTTTAAAGGTCAAGTTAGCTAAGTTATAGGCTCATCGAAGATAATTTGAGAGTCTCAAGATGAAGGAATAAGATTCAGTGGCTTTATTTTTGCAAAGAGTTGAAGAGATTGTGAACATTATTAGAGGTCTTGGAGAGAATATTGAAGAAGATAATATAGTACAAAAGGTATTAATGTCTCTTTCCCTCAAGTTTGATTCTAAAGTGTCTATTATAGAATAAAGTCATGATCTTACTCAGATGAAGATGGATGAATTACATGGCATCCTTACTACCTATGAGATGAGAGTCAATGATGACAAACTACCAAAGGAGGAAGTAGCATTCAAGATTAAAATGAAGTCAAATAATAAAATAACTCAAGATAGGGAAGTCAAATATAATGAGATATTTGATGATAAACTAATAAATTTGTTTACAAGTAAATTTAAAATAGGCTCAGGGAAGTATAAGGGTAAGCTACCCTTCAAATGTTTCAATTGTGGAGAAGTAGAAAACTTTGCTAACAAGTTCCCTCATAAGAATAATAGTAATGATGATGAAGAGAATGGTGAAACCCAAGAAAAATGCAAGAATACATTTAGGTCTGATAAGAGGAAGAAAAGATTCAAACATTTGATAAAAATAAGAAGTCCTTCAAGAACAAGAAGAGTCTTTACACCAATAAAGATTGTATCTCATCAAATGAGAGTGAAGACAGTGGTTTTGAGTTTGATAGTAAAGATGAATTCCTCTACATGGCTAAGGAAGGAAGTTGATCATTTCAAAAAGAGTCTAATTGGAGTGATATAGATAATGAAGAAGCTAAGGAGGACTATGAGACTAAATTTAGGAATGCTTGTGAATAACTAAATATTGAGAAGAAGATTAACAAGAAGATAAAGTCTCAAATCAAGGACTATAAAGAGAAATTTCATGTGTTTGAGGAAATATTGAATGAAGACACCAAGGAACATGAAGATATAATAAATCATCTCAATTTTTAATTAGAAATTATATCTACAAGCTTGAAAGCTAAAGAAGATGAGTATTCAAGGTATGTGATTAAAAATGAGTCATTAAAAGCTGACTTAGAAAAGACATCTATTAAGATGAAGTCATTTGTGATGTTTGAAAATATTTCAAGTGATCTAGACAACATTATGAATAGTAAAAACAATGCTAGTGATAGAACTAGACTTGGTTACAAAGAAGAACAAAATAATGTAACTCAAGACAAGGTGAAGACTAATGTGAATAAATACAATCAGACCTTGAGGGTCAATAAAAATCAATCATGGAATAAAGATGGTGATAGAATGAAGACAAATCAATTGAAATAACCAAATGCCATGAGGTATGACAAACTCAATGGTTATTGTCACACTTTCAATCAATTTGGTCATAGGGATAGAGAGTGTAAAAGACTTTCTAATAATGAGTGGAATTATCAATCAAGTGGTTTAAACAATGTTAAATGCTTCAACTATCATGATGTGGGACACTTTACAAAATTTTATCCAAATAAAGGAAGGAAAGTTGAGTTTCCTTCAAAAAATGTGGTATGCTACAACTGTGACAAGATCGGTCACATTGCTAGGTTCTACAAGCAAAGGTTATCAAGTCAAAACAATTTTAATCTAACTCCTAGAGTGAAAGGAAGAAGGCTAGTTAACTCATGGAAACCAAAAGTGGAAAGTGTGAGTCATGATGATTTTATAGGTCCAAGTAGTCTATTTATTGTGGTGGAGAATGCTACAAAGGTTGAAGAATGCCAAGATCTCTCATTGTCTGCTCATGTTGTGAATGAAGAGAACAAGCTCAAGGAGAAGACCAAGATGCTAGTTGAGGCTAATCCTGAGGTGTGTATAGATTTAAGTGAACATCCTACTATTTTTGAATAAATTAAATGTGAATAACATCATTTTTCAATGTCTATTGATGAGATATGTCATGAATGTTTGTTATCTCCATGTATTGTTAATTCAATCTTAGAATAGGAGAATGTTATATTAGATGAGCAAGGTGTTTCTCTTAAGCCTAAGAAGAAAAAGGATAATTAGTTCTATAGCTAAAAGATGTCCAAAAAAGAGAAATAATATGAGGAGTTGTGTGTAACTCCTGGTTTCACATTATTCTAGGACATTATGGGTTAGGGTGTCTCTACTTATGCTTCTTAGGAGACATATTTTTTGTGGATAAGCAAGTATGTGTGCTCAAGGTGTATTTAGGGAATTTTGGTCTTGAAGGTCTGTAGGTAGAGTATGGAGGTTTTTAGGTGTCAAATAAGAATTGGTTAAGAAGACCTATTAAAGATATCATTTTCTAAATAGAGCATGGAATTAGGGGGAGCTAACTCAGTTAGTTTGAAAGGCTTTAAGAGTCATGCATGATGTAAGGGGGAGCATATGTGAGATGTTTTAGTTATGGTGGAGATATGAAAAAGTCTGTTACAATTTCGAATCCAATAATATTGATATGATGACTTGATCAAACCAAGTCATATTATTGAATCTTTATGCATGAGAAAAGGGAGCTTGTGAGTTATGCAGGTAGACATGTCCAAGGATCAGAGAAGTCCAAATTCAGATTGGTGTATGTGAAAGAATAGACGACATGAGATGGATAATGATGTTAGGGGGAACTTTCTAAGATCTATGAGTAGTTTTTCAAATTCCTCAGGATTAGAAGATAAACCCACTTTATCATTATGTCAAAGGGGGAGAAAGTACATGAAGAGAGAGATAGAGTCTGAGCATAAGCTTTGTATTTGCATTTGACATCAAAAACAAAGGGGTAGATTGTTGGAGGTTTGTAAATGATGTATCCAAGGTGACAAAGGATGTTGTTGAGGGATTATGTGTGCTAGTATGATAATGACAAAGTGTGCTTCAATGTTCTTCAGTGTTCTTGTATAGTTCTTCAGTGTTTGACTTGGATAGGCAGATGGTTGATGTTATTAATGGTATGGTCAATTTGCATATACCTTATGGGGTGTTATGAGTGCTTATATAATTGAAAGTAATTCATCAAAGTAGTAGTATGAGTGTCTAGGTTTAAGTAGTCATCTTGGTAGACAAGGCTAAGTAAGTAGTTTGATGACATCTTATTTCACATGTGTGTAGGTTTCAGGAGTATTTTGATATATGGATGGATTACACTATAATATGTGATCATGTGGTTCAAATTTTAGGTTTGGACATTGGGCGTAGAAAAAGTTATAATAGTGAAAAGTTGGGCTCTCAAATAGAGTTCCCTAAGTTCCCATACTTAACCAAATTTGTGATATTAAAGATCTACGGTGAGCATTTAATTAGGTGATGAAGATCTATGGAGAGAAATTTATTTGACTAGTTAAGGATATAATAGTGAGTGATTGATCATGTAGATAGAGATCAATGGTGCACATGAAGTCATTTTGTCAAAGGTTCCTAAGATTACACACACTAGTGACATGTGTCTCAATCATGATGATTTGATATAAGATCAATGGTATGTGGGTGTTCGTGTAGATGGAGATTGATTGTGTGGTTTGCATAAGAGAGTCAATACATAGAAATCATGTAGAGTTTCTAAGTGGCATGATCTTAGAAGCAAGGATCAAAGATCAATGGGGAGCATTAAATATTTCAAGATAGAAAGCTCATGAGGAGATCGATGGAGCATGTTTATTCAAAGTTGCTAGGGGACACAAGATGAAGACACATTTCTAAATCTTTTTGCTTTACACAGTGACAGTTGGAATTTAAATATTCAAATTTGTGAAAGAAAATTAGTGATGGGATTTTGATCTATATCTTGAGCATATGGTAGAATTTGATGATGGTGTAAATGGATAAGTTGTATAGGATTTCAAGGGATATAAATAAAATTTTGTTTAGAGGTTTGATTATATGTATAAATTCATTTATTGTAGTTAGAATCTAACTATTTGTTCATTCATAGTATAGAATAATGTTTGAGTAAATTATGTATTTACAAAAGAGTGTTTTGTCAGGAGTAATCACCTGAAGATGTCATAAAGGTCATGTAAAGTAGACCCATGCATTTTAAATTAATCTTATGTTCTTAATTTTCTTGTTGAAGTGTTAAAGGACTAATAGGTCTCCATGAGACTTATAAGGGATACTAAGGCCTAATTGAAAGGTGTAGCTTCTTAAGTGTGACCCATGGATGCTATGGCCAACTTGTAAGGATGGTAGTGAGTTATGTGTTAGCATGATATAAGTTTTAAGGGTTAAGACAAGTATCATGGCCGACCTATAAGTTGATATTCATGAAGACTCTATAAAGAGTGAAGACCAAGGTAATGGTTTCCAGACTTAGATGTGGATGTGTTGAGAGAGAAAAAGATAAAGATGAAGGAAAGAGATCATAAGGAGTGTGCTAAGTGGATGAATTAAAGTATAGATCAGATTGATGATGAGTGAAGAAGTATGGAGTGATCCAAAAGGGGTGTTTGGATGCATTGATTGTATGAGAAAGTTTGAGGGTGTGTGATGAGTTGAAAGAGAGAGTAGAGTTGAGCAAGTGTGAAATTGAGCAAAGAAGAGAACCTTTGGAAGAGAAGGTATACGTCAGTGAGGACCATCAAATTATGACAAAGATCAAACATGTTATCTAATCAAGTTGATAAAGATGAACACATAGGTCATTAGATCTAATAATCCTAGAAGAGGCTAATTGAGTAAGTTAGTCCTAAAGGCAGCTTGAGAGAGATTAGAGGTGAAGAGTGTAGACAAAGGTGGTCATCATCAGTTTAAAATTAGAAACAAGAATTTAAGATGATCTATTAAAGTTATTTGAATGGTAGATTAGTTTCCTATGGTGTTGGTTCCTCCTTATGAGATAAATCTTTCTAAAGTTCTAGTTGTTATGGGTGCTCAGCTAGACAAGGGCAGTAGTTCCTTATGGGATTGGTGTCTCACTAAACTAAGGGATGGGTGTTCCTTGATCAATTGGTGCTAATCTAAATGTTATAACTTATTAATATAAGATTTTATTTCATCTTACAAGGTTCAATGTGTTTCATCCCCAAGAGGGTTTCCCACAAATATCATCTATTATGTGCTTGATCTTGATATATCTTCCTTATTCAATGCAATGGTTAATTTGTATGTATCATGATTGTATGTATTGAATGGTTAAGAGTTGGGAATTGAATTAGATTATCTTGCATCACTGATTCACCCCCCCCCCCTCAGTGATTATAGCTCTAACACTTTGTACCTATTCCACCATCTCATTTTCTTGATCTTTGGTAATGTTAGAGTCATACTAAATGGCCTAGGTGATAATAATTGATATTTGATTATCCTTCATATGGATCCACACTTTAGATTCATCCAATGCATTCATAAAAATAACATCATGCTCATACTCTTGGTTACCATACTTAATGGTCACCCCCTTATTCTCCTTAAGGAATCAAAGATAGTTCCTAAATTTTCCTTTAGGGTCCCATTCCTTGAATTGGGCCACCTTTAAATTGTAATGGGATTTAATTTTCCTTACTTGGTTGAATTATTCCCTCACCATGAATTAGATCTACCTAATGCTTATAGAGGTTTTGTAGTAATAGGCCTAATTTTTAAGTCCAATTTATTCATCTATACTATTGTATAGTTCGTGTGCCACATCTCATTCTACAAGCTTGTCTAGAATGTGGCATTATAAAAATAAAGGGGGTGCCCTTGTTCCTTTAATTTGGATTATATAATAATTTAGATAGTACCAATAATCCTCCATTTTAGCTATGCTTATTTTTAGATTCTCAAATATTCTAGGTATATGAGTGATATGAATGGATTGGTAAATGTGAGGATAAATTTCCTCACAAATCCTTGTAGTCTCATTATTTTACCTATAGACAAATAGAAAATAATAATCCTCCTATATTCTAATATCTGAATACTATGTAGATGGATGCCATATTTCTTCATGGGCCCTATAGAGCATCCCAAGGACTGCATCTAATAGATATGACATCATATAAAAGCTTTCATAAGATGACCTTTGTTCATATTTTTAAATTTGGGCCTTCAGTCTGACATTGATTATCTATCCTAAGGCCACAATTTTATCAGAAGCCAAGAGAATGTATTCTAATGGGACCCATTCTACCTATACATAGGTAATGCTAAAAAAACATATAATATTCAAAATGGCCATTTAAATTTTTATACCAAGCCTAAATGTAATTATATTATTAGAAAAAATGGCTCCCTTGGGGTTTAGTCTTTGGCCTTTCACCAAGCACTGCTTCAATTTCCCATCTACATTATTGTGTTGGAGCCATATATTGGCCAAGACTTGATTAGAGGCTACCTCAGGCATTAGGATTCTAAGGTATATCTCAAATTCCATTTTATAAATATATGCAATTGGATTTTTCCCTTTTTTTAAGTGTAAATAGTCCCCAGTACAAGTACCATTAAAGAATAAATAATGAAGTAAATTAATACAAGGCATTATTTCTAGTTTAGTTACCACTTGATGGAACCCCATGGTATTGATTGGTAGTAAGTCATTATCATACTATTTTTCCTCCTAGGATAGTTGGTCCTATGAAAAGTATGTTGTTACATACTCGACTATGTTCCAGAGGGTTGAGTAATACGTAAACTTAAAATCCAAGTCACTCTTGTCTAATAGAACGTTTGTGTATTTAGTATTTTTAGTAATGGAGTATTCATAAGGGTCTTGTACATGTGCTAGTTTTACATAATCCATTTCAATGATTTGCACTATGTAATTCCTTTGCAAATTATATGAATGTTCCTGTAGGTTCACTAAAAGAATATAGTGTTTTTAGTTGCTTGAGAGATCATGTTTGCAATGTTTAATTAATGGTGAAGTGACCTTATTTTACTTATATTTTTCATATATCACCCAAATTCTATGCCTTGAACTCATAATTCATTCAACATCAATGTGAATAATGAATTTTGATTTTGATCTTATTTTAAATTTAAATGTGCTAGATAGATTTGGTAAGTTTGTGTTCACCATGTGGAAAATTTTCATTAAATTGGTATGTCTAGTCATTTTTTCAAGATATGTGTAAATTTCTCACTCATCAGCTTTTTATTTACTATCCAACTCATTTATTCATACTTTGGCCATGGATCTCCTAGATTATGACACTTTTCTACTTCTTGCTTACCTAGGTCTTTAGAATTATGATCCTAATTTATATGCTTCAAGGCTATGATTTGATGGATTTGAGCCACTTAGAATTATCTAAAGGTTATAGGAACTTGAAGACTAAGGGTCATGGTTATTCGAACCTTTAAATTTTGTACATCCCTAAGGAGGCTCTGGGTGGCCAAAATGTTGATGCGTGGTGTGATCTCAACACTACACATACTCATAACCACAAAACCATTAACCTATTAACTTGATATTTATCCTTTGAAGCTCTAGGTTAATGGAATTATGCCAAATGTCAAGCCCTCAGAGCTTAGAACCTTAGGTCCATTAGACTGTGGGGCCATGGGGCCATTAGACTTTATTTTAACCTTCTAAGTTTTGGTTTCATGGAATTATACCACCTGCCAAGCTCTTAGGACTATAGGAACTTAGAAGTTTGGGACCTTTAGTTTATTAGCTTTGTTTTGAAATTTCATGGTTCTGAGTTCACAAGGTTATGTCATGTGACATGTTCTCAGGGTGCATAAACTTTGAAGACTTAGATTTTTCTTTGATGTAAACTTTGTCTTGGCTAAACATGGTTTTACCATGTCAATGTCCTATCATGACCTAGATATTGATAAAGTATGGAAATATTGTCAAATAGTGGTAAGTTATGAGTAATGTGTTAGTGCCATCTATAAGGGTATCAGAGCTCAAAAACTTTAGAACACATAGAATCTTTTATGAATACTGAAGGGTTTTAGGTAATGTAATCTTACCATGTGCCCTGATCTTGGATAATAAAGGTAGGGCCCATACATTAAATAATTTATAAGTCTTTGTTAATAGTCATAAGAAAATATGAAAATAAAAGAGACACTAGGACATGAAAAATCAATTTTATTAGTCCATGAAAATCATAAAGTTAATTAAGAATAATTATGAAACCTGAAGGTTTTAAATGAATCAAAATCAATGTTCAAGCTTTGATTTTCATAATTCAAACTTCTGTAAATGTAGACATTGAGGACAAACTTAGCCTTTTACATATTAAAACTAATTTTATGGATTTATAAGGCTTATAGGACCTTAAATAAATATATTCAAACTTTAGTGGGTCCCTATTTAATTTCAAAAAATGGGATGTGTGTGTGTTAGGGCACAAGAAAAGTGTTTCTCCTTTTGATGATAATAAATTTGCATTCCTTGCCTTATTATAACATTATACACTTTGTGCTTATTTATTTTTCTTTCATATTGAATAAATTTTTTATTTATTACAAATTATACTTATGCTTATTGAATGTGTGTTTTGGTTTACTTCTACAAGTTTCCTAAGCACACTCTTTATAAACTTAATGCATAAATTTAAATAGATGGTTGTACCCCATATAAGGTCCTTGGCCCCATGGTGTTTATCACTATTATCAGATCATCACTCTTTATTATTCCTATGAACACATGATCACAATAAGAAAAAGGAAGGATTACTAGATGAGTTTGTTTCATCGTATTTGAAAGAGTGGTGTAGAAAGAGTAAAAGGGTTGATGAGGCCATGAAATGGTTCATTATATTGATAAAAAATGTCATTTTATCTTTTATTAAATCATGTTCTAAAGTGGACTTAGATGTATTTTAATAACTTATGCTTGTTTTAGAATAAATATAGAAATATATAAAGTTTATTCATTAGAAGTCATTGCAGTTTACATTATTCTTGTTTTCTAACAAATTCTTGAAGAATAGATGCCAAATGTTGTATATGTAGGATGAAATTAGTTATCAATACAAATAGAAAAGTTCAAGGTTATCAAATACCAAATCAGGAACAACCTTCATGTAGCTCTAGATATCACCAATAGTTTCAGAGTCACAATCTTCATGTAACTCCAGAGATCCTTAGTAACTTTAGATACTCATACAAATCAATTACAAGTTTATTTAGTTTTTTTTTATATAGATGTACTATTTATGAAATATCATATAATATATATAAACACTTTGTATCAACCATAAACAAGTTTTGTGTTTTGGTGTTAGTTTGTTTGATGTTTTGGCATGTGAATGTAAGGATAAAATTGACAGATTTTAGAAAACAATAGAAATAATCATTACTAACATTTATAAATATAAATTTAATTACATATTTGGATTCCTCTCAAAAAAATATAAAATTTCAAAAAAATCATCTTGATCTGAGTCCATATGCAAAACTTATAAGCATTTCAATTGTCTTTGTACATGCATCAATGAAGTTTTAGAGTACATCAGTCTAGCTCTAGAGTCTATCAATGAATCTCTAGAGTTTCACAAAATTATATTTGAGGATGCAAAGAATTAATTTTGAGGTTTATAATACTAAATCAAGTATGAGATAATGTTTTTGGACATGTTTTATGGTCAATCTATATATAAAAATTATATAAATAACAACTTCCAAAAATAGACATCATAAAAAACCAGCAACTACAAGGGTTTGAAACTATTTTAACATGAAATTAAAAGAGATGATTGATACCTATTTTTATAAAGTGTTTCTATGAAATCTATTTATAGTATTTATAAAAATAGGCATCTCCAAGAAGGTAAGATATTTATAGTATTTTAGCTTGCTATGTACCTAGGGATATGATATATTAATGTATATGGATTGATGGAGTTGCTGACATGTGGCACACATCCACTATGAATATCTCAAGCATCAAATTTGATAGATAAAAATTGAATTTGTTATCTTATAATAAATATCAATTTCAAAATTGATTTGTTATGTTTTAGATAAAGGTAAAAACAGGTTTTGATGGGACCCTGAAACCCAAGTACAAGGAAAGAAAGATAAAGCTTCAACGCCCATAGGTAGAACCTAAAAACTACTACAGAGAAGTAGCAAAAATAGGTTTTATATGAACCTAGAACCACCAGAGAGACCACTGGTCAAAACCCAGATTTAACATAGATCTGGCTACACCATAGATAGAAGATTACAAAAAGAAACCAGAGAACAGGACCAAAAAACGTAACCAACAAGAAGAACCAGACTATTCTTCCAGTTCCAAAATCATTTTCATAGTTTCTTTACCTTTCACAATAGTATCCTAAGTGGTAGTTGCCGCCAACTTGGCTCCCTCTTGTGTAGCCTTCTTTCTTGAGCTTTGTCTCGTCCTTTTGCTAGGCCCCTCCAAAGATTTGGTCTCCTCGTTAGCTCTTTTTCCAATATTGGCAGCTGCAGCACAAATGTTGGACGTTACTTCCTCCATTTTTGTTTTGTTCTCCCTAATGAGTTCCCAAAGGTTATTCTCATAATCTTTGAGCTTGACTGGGATATCTCTTATCTATTTTTCCATGTTGTTAATTTTGTTCCATGCAGCTTTCTAGTTATCTTCCATAATTTCCACTTTCCTTTTGAGATCCTTAATCTCCTTACACATCCAAGAATCAAGTTGGAGAGAAGCCTCTGCTTTGCAATTAACCCAACTCATAGGTGTGTGCATTCCATCATTCTGCCTTTTCTCTCTCCATTCCTCAGAATTCTTATTGGGACTGTTCCCACCTTCTTCAAAGTGATCCTCTCAGCCCCTTTGATACTATTCTTTTGTTCCATTTTGAATTTCCATGTCCATTTCTTGATTGTCATCCTGAACTATATTTTCCCTTTCGTTTCTTGAAACAGGGCCATCCTGGACAATATCTTCCTCCGACACTTTCTGATTTTCCTCAGTTTCTTCTTTACTATTTTTAGATTCCTCCTCTTTACCGACTCTTTCTTTCTCATTCTTCTCTTGACATTCTTCGTCCTCATTTGAATTTGTATTCCAGCTTTCAGTACCTTCTTCTTCCTCCAAATTTTCCTCCCTAGGTTTATCAATTCTCTCCCGCTCTGTATCTTCTTCTACATTCTAATTTTTGGCACTGGGGAACTTGATTTTGTCTTTCCCTTTTAAAATTTCACTCTTTCTGCTCCCAGACTCCTTATTTTTCCCCTGGTTAGGGTTCTTAACCATAGCTTTATTCTTGCAGTAGCCTTCGATTAACAAAATTAGGCCTTCATGTAGGATAGGACGCGTTTCCTTCTTCCTGTGAGCAAATAAACTTTGGACCAAAGAGAAGCGCAAGTAAAAGGGAAAAGACAATCTTACCTTGTGTCTGAAATGATTAAGGAAAACAAAGTGGAATTTATGCACTCTCTTGCTTCTTTCATCCAGGATGAAATACTCCCTTATACAGCATTGATTTGTTATGTTGTTAGAATAAAAATTTAGTTCTAAATTAATTTGTTAGGTTCTTAAGATTAGAAATCAGTTCTAATCTATTTTTTTAATTTGTTACTCTCAAACAATAAGTTGTTGAAGAATTTGTATTATAAATATAGCCTTGTCATTCATTGTGAGAGTTGGTAATGTTAGTAGATAAAGAATAATAATTGATAATAGATGTAAATCTTTCATTTTTATATTGTAATTATTTATAAAATTAATAAAAAGTTGATTGCATGAAGTTTATAAAAATCTATGTGTTGATGATAGCTTGTCATTATACCTCTCATTTAACCAATCAATGGATTGGTGTAATTTTCAATTAGGATAGTGTCTGATGGCTATTTCTAATGAGATATTTTGATATTAGAGTTGTACAGTTCATTATTTCACGGGGGAGTGGGGCGGTGTTACTTTTTTTGTGCCTTTCAAATCCTAAAAACAATAAAATAACTCTAACTCTAATTTTGAATAAAGTAAATCTAAATTATTTGTTAATCATTCACACTATCAACATCTATAATTTAAACATTTGGCATAAGACATATAATGTCCTCACTCAACTTGCCCAATTGGATAGGATAGTGTGATGTTCAAGATATAATAATGTTTTTTATTATCACTTTAAATAGCTCTTGCTCAATTCTAAATATGAGATGAATTAACAAACTTAATCTAGTTTGAGAAGCACATGTTTGCATAAAAGAAACCTATTTTTATTGAATTGAAATAACTCTTGCATGTAAATGAAACATGCTTGCATTAAATTAAATTAACTATTACTTTTGGAAAAGGAAATCACACTTGCTTTTGGAAATGAAATTCACACTTGTGTTTAAAAACAATCACGCTTTGTTTTGAAAGGAAATCACTCTACATTTAAAAGAAATTGCTATTGTGGTTGAAAAAAATTACAATCTGCAATGAATAAAATATATTTGAATTAAAGAAATGCTTCTAAACTATTAAACTAAAAAGTACCAATTAATCTTGATCCTTGGAGAGAAGTGGACCCTTGCTCTTTCCTCATAACATAAATTGATTTTATCAAAAATAAAGTAAAATTATAATATCTATTTCATTCAAAATAACATATACAAATGTGAAATGTTGAATTTTGTTTCTAACTTCTAACTTTTCTTAAACTTAAAAAAATTAAAACTTCAAACTCCTTGGAATGATAAGGAGATGTGTATTTAAACACATATTAGAATCTATTCATAGGATACAAAATCTTGGCAATCTTAACACCCAAATTTGTTTATTCAAAATATAGACAATCTAGGAGTTAGATCCCATGCTTCTAAGAAGGCATTGGAACCGATTCAACTAACTATAAATAGAAAATAACTAACCTAAACTAAAGATATTTATTTAATTTATAAAATAAAGATACAAATATATCTAGACTATTTTAAGCCATTACCATGAATGGTAATGTCTAAAATAAGACATCTAAATATAGAAAGTCTACTTATAGATATTTGCAGAATTACTTTTTTGAACGGTATGATCCAACTGGTCTTTGGAGCATGTTCAGGTATCTTCGAAGCATCCTATATAAGTCTTTAGATCACCCTGTATATGTCTTTGGATAATTTATAAATTTATTTAGGTCATCCTATGTATGTATTTCGAGTACACCCAGAGCATCTTTAGAGCACTTATGAAGCATCTTTGGAGTGTCTTTAGAGTATTTAATCTTCAAAGCTAGCTTTTTGAATCCTCAAAATTGTAACCAAAATAGTTGTCAAAATTGTGCTACCTTCTCAAAATTACCCCATCATTGGGATGTATTTTTTTACTCAAAATTACCCCATTGTTGGGATGTGTTGATGTACTTAAAACTATGTTATTCATCCAAGTTAGACATAATAACAAGGTAAAAACATCAATAATATATTACATACAAACAAAGAACAAATTGCATACATATCCTACTTAGAATAAACTTTAAATATTAAATGCAATACAATATATAACCAAATGCAACACTTATGGCTAATTTATATATCTATGATGATCTATATGAAATGCTCATCATTTCTCCCCCACACTTTACCTTTTTCAAGTCCTCTTACAAAGAAATGGGATGACTGATCCTTAATCTAAATTTCTTGATTCAAATCTCTGACTCAGATCATAAACTTCAAAATGATGGGCCCAATAGTGGTGGCCCCTTGTAAATAATCTAAGATATTTTACAATTATATGCAACCAAGCTTAAAATTTAAATTTTGCTTGGGAACTCCAACCCTACCATGGAGATAGAGGACACATAATGATAGGAGGCCTAAACCTCATCCCAACATAGACATATAAACCTCTTTCTTATAAGAGATAAGTGATTATTTTGGAAACTTCTTTGGCTCTTCTTAGACTTCATCTAATATTAGTGGGGCTAAGGACTTCCCTACACTTCAACTCAATAGTCAATATCTCCCACCTGGCAAGACTAGCATTGATAACATTGGAAGAATAGTGGTTTAGAAAAACTCTAAAAGAAACAATATTAGATATCAATAGCTCATGATACTTGTTCTTCATATACATATGATAAAGTGGTTGAAAAACAAAATTAAGTTTGTTTACTACTAGAAATTATGTTCTCATGCATAACTCGATGGTGCTTTATAATTTTAGAAATCTATATTTGTGTGTTGCCATACCATTTGGTTCCTTAAAGTGGAGAGAAAATCACACAATTGTGTCTCTCCAATAAATAAATTTGTCAAAAAACCATATTTATATCCTAATGACAAATTTAAAGTATAAAATTCATAAATGGCATCCTACTTTCTTCAGTGATCTTGAGAAAAATGTCCATAAATACATGCTCATCTTCAATGATATGTGGAAAAACAAAAGAAATTAACTGAATCCACCATTTATTAAACTATCCAATAAAATCTTCCTGTTGAGAGGTCTTCTATACACCTTAAGCTTGTGACCATTGACCAAAAGAGTCCTTTGGTCACCATCAATGGGTTGAAGTTGGATAGAGATATTTTTGAAAATGGTTTTGATTAGGTATGGTTCTAACCATCTTGTCCTTAGCTTACATTTTAAGTTCTAAAATTTAAAATCAAATAAGAGTGCCCAATCACCCTCTTAAAACTATCTTTATCTGATGTGAGTGTCATGTCACTTATTTTTTTAATTCTGAATCATATTGGTTTGATTGAGTGCATTCATTCTTCATTCATCCACCCCATTTAATTACATTATCCTTTATTTTTGTGCTTCATCAATATTTATTCCCATGTTATTTGTTGTCTTTAATGTATGTAATTCAAATTCTATAGGTAACAAAGGTTTATTTCCATACACAAGTTCATATGGAGAGAATCATGTAGTTGTCTTCTAGGTTGTAGTGTATGTCCACACTACTTTTTTTTGTTAAAATTCCCAATATTTTTCGCTATTGTTCACAATCTTGGTTATGGTGACTTCCACTTGCCCATTGGCTTGGGGATGATATGGTGAAGATTTCATATGAATGATCTAGTACAACTCTATAAAGACTTTGATCATGTTGTACATGAATTGGGGTCCTTGATCTAAAACAATATATCTAGGAGCTCCAAATCTCAACATGATTTTATGGTCTAGAAAATCAGTAACCATTTCTTCTCTAGCAAATGTTCAGCCCACTTAGTAACATAATCAGTGCATACTAATAGATATTATTTCCCTTGAAATGGTGGGTTGATTGGTACAACAAATTTTAAACCCCATTTTTCAAATGATTCTAAACTTAATTAAGGATGAAAAGGCATTTCAAAAGACAAAGTAAGCTTACCCATCCTTTGGCAAGGATCACATTATCATACATACCTTTTTATAGACTTGTGAAGAGATGGCTAGTAGTAACTTGCACCAAGGATCTTGTGAATAGTCCTCTTTGTTGAAAACTCCTCCTGGTTCACTATGGCATGCTCTGATGATGTCATACATCTCATCTTCTCTAGCATATCTATGAAGTATATGATCAGGTCTAGTTTTAAACAGCATGCTTTTAAACCATTTGAAATGAGAACTAGCTATAACCAAACATTTTATTTCTTTAGAAGTGAAAGAATGAGGAAACTTCCATGTTGCCAAGTAATTTGATATGTTTGTAAACCATAAGAAGCATGTGGATATGGAAAACAGTTATTGATCTATAAAAGAGTCCTCCATAGGTTCATTTTCACCTGTAGTGATCAATCAAGATAAAAAGTTAGCAACAACAATATACTTCCCTAGTTTGTCTATGATATTTATGTCAAATTCTTGGAATAGCAAGATCCATCTAACTATTATTTCACTTAATATTAGTTTATTCATTAAATACTTAATTTTTGAATGATCTATATAGATAAATACTTTATAATCAATAATATAATGCCTAAATTTATTTATACCATAGACAATAGTAAGAAACTCTTTTTCTATGGTAGTGTAGTTATTCTCTATGGAGGTAAAATTCTTAATGATAAAATAAATTACATACATCTTTCCATCCTCATCTCTTTAACCTAAGACTGATCCTAATTCAGTATTGAAAGCATCAGTATAAATATGAAAAAAAAATTCCAATTTTGTCCTTTCAAGACTGGAGCAATCATGAGTTTATTCTTTAATATCTCAAAGACTACTTGACATTTATCAATCCATACAAATTCACTATCATTTGCCAGCATCTTACTGAAGTCTTCAATGAATCTTATGTAATATCCTTCATGATAAAAAAAAAATTTAATATCAGTTTGTGTTTGTGGAATGGGGAGGTTAAAAATTATCTCAATCTTTTTAGGATCTACTTTTATTCCTTGATAAGAGATATGATTTACTAAGACTATCCCTTCATCATCCATTATGATACATTTATCATGACTCAATGATACCTGGTGTTCTTCACATCCTATTAGCACTTTATCCAATTTTTTCAAGGCTTCATCAAATGTAGTTACATGGATAGTACAAGCATCCATGTACACTTCCACACAGTCATTTGTGAGATTAGAAAAGATTACTAACATTGCTCTCTGAAAGGGAGTATATGCATTGCACAATCTAAAAGGAAGGACTATTTAATCATATGTTCCCTAGGGGTAGGTAAATGTTATTTTGTCTTGATCTTTAGGTGCTATTCTAATTTTATTATTTCCATTGAATCCATATAAGAAATAAAAAAATTATTTTCCTATTAAATTATCCAAAACTTGATCAATGAAAGGCAAGAGAAAATAGTCTCTCTTGGTGGCTTTGTTCAATTCTTTGTAGTCTATACAAACTCTACATTTTCCATTATTTTTAGGAATAATAACTAGGGATGAAACCCATTGGCTATTAGATATAGGATAGATAAAACCAACATCCAATAGTTTTTCTATTTCCTTCTTGATAATCTCCTTCAAAGTTGGGTTAGTCCTTCATTATGTTTATCTGACTGATCTAACATTTTTAGTATAGATATGATGTGTAAAAATGTTGGGATGTATTTCTTTCATGTCACTATAATCCCAAGAAAAATATTTTGTGTGTTTTACCAAAACATCAAATATTTTTCTTTCTTATTGGTTAAATTAACCAACTATTGGTAGTTAATAATTTACCTAGTTGAATTGCAATCTCTTTAGTGCCTGGAATAATGAAATTCAATTGTTTGTATTCATTCATTAAATAATTTAATGGGCATGTGTGTGGTAGTAACATGTGAAGTGTGGCTACATCTTTGTAAAAAAAATTAGTTGTAAAAATCATATTGGTTAATGAATAATGAAAACGATGTAAAAATGACTTTTGTATGTTTTGAGTCTAATCGACTATGGCTTGTTGAATGTCTTACAGATCGACTAACATGTTTGGTGGTCTAATGGCATTGCTTTGATTTTCAATAGTGGAGGTGGATTCTTCCCATTCATGATTTTTCATCTTTGGAGCATAGCTTTCAGTCTCCAAAGCTAAGCCACTAGTCTTCAGAACTAAATCAATAATCTTTGGAGCTAAACCTTTAGACTTCAAAGCAAAACTATCAGTATTTCAAGAAAAGTTGTCAAACTTTAGAGCAAAATCATCAAACTTCAGAGCTAATATTTCTTGGTCTAAATCTTATATTATTTATTCTTTAAATTCTTGGCCATGTTCTTTGATGGTAACCATGGCTAAGGAAGACACACTAGTCTAGTTTTGTTCAGATTGATCTACCCATATTTGATCAGAAAGATCTATTGAAGGCCTAGTAGGTAGATAGAGATATATTTTTTTAGCATGAATTCCATTAAAAATGGTCATATTTCTAGATCTACAGTCAATTCTTGTTGTAATTGTAGCTAACTAAGGTCTATCAAGGATGATTAGATACCCTACCCTCTTTGGTTTGGATTGAAGGGTCATGAAATCAATAGGGTATTCCTAATATTCAATTGTGATTGGTACATTTTCTATGGTTCCTTTAGGGGTAGTAATGGATTGATCTACCATTTGCAAGATTGTTGTGGTAGTTTGAAGTCCTATGAGAGATAAAGATTCTACTATGTTGATAGTCATGATGTTTATATCAACACCTAGATCTATCAACACATTTGTAATGGTCTTATTCCCAATTGTCACAGTCATTATAGGACTGCCTAGATCTTCATATTTAGAAACAAGTATGTTTCTTGCTAATAGATCAGTAGTTTTTTGAGTTACCTAAATTATTTTGGGATACTACTTATTTCTTCCTAGTGCTTTAATGCATAATCTCTTAATGATTTGATTCAGCTCAAAAATGTTTTAAATGGCTCTTAATAGTGAAATTTATATCTTCATTTATTTTAGTCCATGCAATAATTTTAAATCATTCTTAGGTTTCTCTTCCTTAAGTCTCTCAAGAAATGAAACCACAGGGGGATCTTGAATTGTGTTTTGTGTGGTTGTCACTTCTACCTTTTCTTTAACTAGTTCTTGGACTACAAGTGACTCATAATTGCTATAATCATTGGGAATCTTATTTATGGTAATGGGTGTATCTCCTACTACCTTCCTTGATCTAAGTTGAATATTATTACATTCAACTGAAGCACTTGCAATGTTACTTTCTTGATCAACTCCATAAACATGTGCATTTTGCCTATTCTTTGGATTTGTTAGTGGTTGGGTAGGTAATTATGGTTGGTTAACATATTACTCAATTTTTAGTGGTTAAGGTTGAGGAGGCATCAAGACCTACTATGGAGGAAATATTCTTTGTGGTTGATACTAGTTATTTGACCATTAAGGTTGTGGCTATTGTACCCAATGTGGTTGTTAATTTTGTTGTTATGCCCAAGGTTGACTTTGAATCATTTTCCACATGTATGGCATCCATTCTTGAGTACCCCATGATTTTGGTTGTGGTGGTCCCCATATTGGTGGTGTGATTTTTCCAACCCATGGTTCCATACATGGATTAAGAGGAAATCTAGGACCAAACTGATTTTGAGGTTAAAAGTACTGGTTTCCTTGCTTTAAAAAAAAATTACTTCCTCAATGGTTTGTGCTTCTTGTTTCACTTGATTTATTATAGCATAAAGGCAATTAAAATTCTTTCTATCATGATTTATATCACAAATACCATAAACCTCTATTTTGTCTAAGGGGAAATCTTTTAATTCATGTTTGAGTCTGCATCTAAGATAATAGATTGACAACTATTCAGAATTGGTAGCACTGGATTTTGATTTGAGGCCATCTAGAGTAGATGTAAATTACACTAAAATATTTGTCTTGAAATTAGCAAAATATTTCATTAGTTTACCAACTTCAAGTTATTTTCTAACCTTTATTTCCTTATATTAGGTGTTATTCTAGAGTAATTGGTACATAATGTTGAAATTTGATGAAAGGATAACTTATCAATGTCAACCTTTCCCATTAAATTCAAATCATCTCTTGCAACATCATCTAACCCTTTATAAAAGACTATTTTAACAACCTCCTCAGTGAGTTGATAACCACTCCTTTTATGAGTAAATATAAACTTTTCAAGGTAATCTTCTAAGGTTTCATCATCATTTTTCTTGATCTTGAAAAAGTTTTCCTTTCATTCTCTAACTCTGTAATAATCTCGATATTTGTCTAGAAATGTAATTTCTATTTCATCCCAAGTGTTTATGGCTTACCATCAAGGCCCATGAACCATCTCATGGCTACATCCTTGAGTGTTGATGGGAATAATTTTAACTTTTGATTATCTATGACATAATCATAGGTCTAGCAAAGAACTTGAAACTCAAAGAGGAACTAAATTGGATCCTTTGAAGATTTACCTCTAAAATTAGGTAAAATGGATGGTGAAATATTTTTCATATAAATTATATCATCAAGACCTAGAATAATTGGATAATGTAAAGTTTTATCATGTTGGGGTTGTCATTCAAGGTTTTCCGCATGTGCATGTTCATCTCCCATGTCTTCTTCCCAACTTTGGTTATCAATCCAATCTAAATTTGCTTCTTAGGTGCTTGGTCTATGGTCTATCTTAGGAGGGGAATATTTAATCAGCTCTTCTTCTTATAGGGCTTGTGGATAAACTATTTTAGAAAGAGGATTTTTAGGATCAATTCTCCTTATAGGAGAAGATGTTTGAAATAGGATCCTTCTTGTAGGATCTATTTGTGAGGATGAACCCTATTCAAGAGAGGAATCATAAAAGTGGCTTCCAAGTGCCTTTTTTTCTCTTTTTGATATTTCTAGCAAGGATTGGACCATCTCTTCTTCTTGATTTATTTGGGATACCTTAGAGATAAAACAACCTTGAGAATCTTTTGGTTAGTTCATAAATCTAAAGATTTCCAAATTGTTTTTGTGTTTTTGAATTTTATGATTGTTTTTGTATTTTCCTATTTAACTCTAATGTAGGATCTCACTAACACTTATTGATAAATTTGTGTTTCCCAACAATGGTGCCAAAAATAATAAGCTATCATTATACCTCTCATTTAACTAATCAATGGATTGGTGTCACTTTAAACTAGGGCAGTATATAATGGCTATTTGCAATGAGATCTTTTGATATTGGAGTTGTATAGTTCACTGTATGGGGGGGGGTTAATTATGTTGTGCCTTCTAAATCCTAAAAATAGTAAAAGAAACTCTAACTCTAGTTTGTAAGAAATTAAATCTAAATTATTTATTAATCATTCACACTATCAACATCTAGAACTTAAACATCTGGCATAAGACATATAATATCCTCACTTGAATTTCTTGGCTGGGTAGGACAGCGTGATGTTTAGGATCTGAAAATGTTATTTATTATCACTTTAAATATTTATTTTTTAATTCTGAATATGAGATGAATTAATAAAATTAATCTAGTTTGAGTAACACATTTTTGCATAAAATAAACCTATTTATATTGAATTGAAATAAATCTTGCATATAAATGAAACACTCTTGCATTAATATAAATTCACTCTTGCCTTTGTAAAAGGAAATCACACTTTATTTTGGAAATTAAATTCACACTGACATTTAAAAATAATCACTCTTTGCTTTGAAAGGAAATCACTCTTCATTTAAAAGAAATTACTATTGTGGTTAAAAGGATATTACAATCTGTAATGAATAAAATATATCTGAATTAAAGAAATGCTTCTAAACTATTAAACTAAAAAGTAATGATTGATCATAATCCTTGGAGAGAATTGGGCCCTTTCTCCTTCTTCAGAACAAGAATTACTTTTCTCAGAAATATATAAATTTTTTTTTCTCTATTTCATTCAAAATAACATATACAAATGTGAAATGCTGAATTTTATTTTCAACTTCTAACTTTTCTTTAACTTCAACAGCGTACAACTTATAACTCCCCAAAATGAGAAGGAGATATCTATTTAAACACATCTCAGCATCTATTCATAGGATATAAAATCTTGGTGATCTTAACACCCAAATATATTTATTCAAAATATAGACAATCTAAGAGTCAGATCCCATCCTTTTAAGGAGGCATTGGAACCAACTCAACTAACTATAGATATAAAATAACTAACCTAAACTTGAGATACTTATCTAGTTTACAAAATCAATATATAGATTCTATTTATAGATATCTGTAGAATTACTTTTTCAAATGGTATGATCTAGCTAGTCTTCAAAGCACATTTAGGTATCTTCAAAGCATCCTGTATAGGTCTTCAAATCACCTATACAAGTTTTTGAATCATTCCTAGACTTATTTGGAGCATCATGTATATGTCTTAAGAGCACACCTAGATCATCTTTAGAGCACTTCTAGAGCATGTTTGGAGTGTCTTCAGAACATTCAATATTTGGAGCTCGCTTGTTGAATCCTCAAAATTATAACCAAAAAAGTTGTCAAAATTATCTATTGCCTTCTCAAAATTACCCATAATTAGGATGTTTTATTGTACTTAAAATTAATCCATCATTGGTATGTGTTGTTGTACTCAAAATTGTGCTATTCATCCAAGTTAGACATAATAACAAGATAAAGAATCAACAATAAATTACATACAAACAAAGAATAAATTGTATTCATATCCTACTTAGATCAAACTTTAACTATTAAATGCAATACAATATATAACCAAAGGCAACACTTTATGGATAGTTTATATAGATATGATGATCTATTATAAATTCTCATCAGTTGATCTAATCCTATTCTAAGGGAGATAAAGGTCCCACTCAACCAAACAAGAAAGATTTATATGTGGTATTCATATGTTTATTTCATATTATTGTGTGTTTTAAAGTTTATCATTTAATCTTTTATAAAAATTAATTTGATATATGTTTCATCTACAAGATTGTGTGTTCATGTGTATGTTTTCAATAAGATTACTTTCATCCATTTGAATTTCAAATATTTCTTTTTCACAATAATTTATATTTCAGTAACTTATATTAAAAGTGTGTTACATTTCTTACAATTTACATTTCTACAAATAGATTAAATATGTGTTTACTTTAATACAATTTAAATTTTAGAAAAGTGTGTTTCTTTTACAAAAAATTCAATTTAACATGTGTTTTATTTTACAAGCAATATATCATATTTTCAATTCAAGTAAGTAGATTAGATGTTTAGTAGTAAATGATCCATAATTCCCTCCAAAGAGACCAATGTTAATATTTGTACTTTATACATTATTGCAGACTTCCATTAGATAC
The DNA here is from genome assembly GCA_037957365.1 of Torreya grandis. Classification (NCBI taxonomy): domain Eukaryota; kingdom Viridiplantae; phylum Streptophyta; class Pinopsida; order Cupressales; family Taxaceae; genus Torreya; species Torreya grandis. The sequence goes on along the minus strand of JARHVA010005520.1, from coordinate 1,148,041 downwards.
CATCCCTAGTTTGATATGACATAAACTAAACTTAATTGATTAAATGAAAAGATTGATGACACCCCATCATTTTTGACATTGTTTCTAAAGACTTTCTAGGTGTTAGTAAGGTATAAATCATAAGCTGACAATTGATCAAGAAAAATTTCTATAAATTAAAGAATTTTATGAATAGAATAAGAGATTAAAAGGTAAAATATATTCATAAGAACACCCAAAAAAATAAAAGTAAAACATAGGAGATAATCTGGAAAATATATTGAATCTACAAAATAGATTTAAGGTAGATAGAGCTCAACCATCAATAAGAACCTTTGCCTACCCTATTATCCTAGGCCAAGATGAGAATAATCTAATGAAGAACATATCCCAATACAAGCTACATAATTTTAATGGGATGTCAACAGAAGATCTTGATCAGTTCTTATTTGAGTTCAAAGTATTATGTCAAGCCTATGACTACAAAACATATAATTAAAAACTAAAATTGTCTCCTTTTACACTTAAGGATTAAACTATGAGGTGTTTCATGGATTTTAAGTCAAATTACATCCATTCATAGGATTAAATATAAAATATATTCTTGAAAAATATTAGGACTATTGTTGGGTAAGAGACATAAATGAGGAATTTTTTTTATAAAACAAAAATAAGAAATTATAGAAGAATATATATATATCGATTTTGTATACACAATATTTTTAAACTTTTATCAATTACTAATGTTATCTATCTTGTAGGAACCCATCAAGTCTAAATCTCTCTGAGTGCATGCCTCAAAGGATGCACCAGGAAAGGGGTGGGTAAACCATTGGTGCTTTGCAAGATTGTTGTCCCTTTTACCAATTGTTATCTACACACTTGTCTCCTAAAAACTATTTCCCTAAGCTTATTCTTCTTTGTTATACACTCTTCGGTAATTTTCTACCTTTTATCTCCCTTTTACTAACCTTAAACCCTTTTTTACTATTTAATATACTAGGTCAACTGGGTTGACCCTATATAGTTTTAGGTGAAATTTATTTAGGGTCTAGGTCATCTCTTAGCCAACCTAGCATGTGACCTAGTGAATTCTTATCCATAATTGTATTAGGTCAACTGGGTCGACCCTATCAGCTAAAACTTTTGAAAAGCCTTAGGGTTAAATATGTTTATACATATAATATTATTTCACCATTATTTATATAAGATAATAAGTAAGAGCTATTATGCATTTGTTTATCCACCATTCTACTTGAGAAGTAATCTAAGGGTTTCATACTTTCTTTGGAGATACAAATCTTGTCTTGTGGAGAAGTATTTTGGATGCATTGATAAATTATGTAGCATAGATATTATTTATCCTTATCATCTTTTATATACCATAACAACCTCTTGTGAATCACTTTGGTCAAGGGAGATATTGAGGCTCAAAGGGTTTATCTTCAAAGGTAAGTATTCCTAACTTTGTTTCTCCTTTGTAAAAGTGGATAGATATGTATTTTTACTTCTCTTTTATAAATTAATATTTTGTATATATTGATATGAGTATATGTCTTATATTCATGTTTACTTTTATTGTTTATTACCCCGACTTTATGCCACAAGCTTTGGTGAACACTATATTAGACTTTACTTTAATTTTTATTAGTTTAGTGAGATATGAGAACATAGGACCTAGATAGGGTTATTGTGTGATTATTCTTGACTAGAGTCTTTAAAACCCTCCCTAGAATTGTTTATTATGATAAGAGATCTTCTAATTGGGTCTAGCAGATCCCCATTTTGGTCATGTTTCCAATTATCTAATGTATCCCCAATTAGAAGTGTATTGTATGATCTATCTTCTTCGAGTTATGATTGATTTATAAACATGATGCATTTATGATTGCATATAGATTCTTCTTTATTTAGAAAGGATGTGGATATGATCTGAATGAAGACCTCAGTAAAATTATTTTCTTAAATGGATTAGATGATTATGTTCATGAGTCCTTGAACCTAATGGGAAAAAGATATGTCAATAAACTTAGTCTCAACAAAATTGTTGAATTGTGTAGTAACTATTCAAGAACAAAGGTTAGTAGTAGGAAATTGAAAATATGAGAAGGAAGTAATGATGTAAGACAACTCAAAGAGGAGATATAAAAATTTAAAATAAACATTTTGTTTCAATTAAACACCACTCTAGATGGATTGTAAGCAAAATATAATGCCAATATTGAACCTCTAGCTTTGTATTTCCCAAAATATAGATTAAAACATGGCCTCCAATATTACCCTCTAGATAGAATAGATATGTGTGGTATTTGTGACATAAATTACCATGACATAAAACTTTGTATCCTCCTTCATTTTCTTAAGAATCAATTGAAATAGATTACCCAACCAATGAAAGAACTCAATTACATAAAAAGATAAGGGAATAATTTTCCTTATAATCAAAATCTAAATTACTTTGTTCTTAGGGATTCTTCTAATCTATAGATGATGTAATAGGTTGGATAAAGACCTCCATAAACATGGGGACCATAAACTTGGTCTTCACAAGATTGAAAATCATAATAACCATAGGTGTCACATCCATATCAATAACCATGGACAAATCAACAATGGGCACCTCAATAAAAATTCAATGAACAAAGTAAGTTTCCACCTAAACTAGTGTTGGTGCTTATTCCTCCTAGCCAACTTTCACAAACTGAATAAGTAACCCATCCTTAATTACTTGCACAACAAATAATAATCCCAAAGAATAGATAAACAAACCTTATCTATGTATCCAAACAAAAAATAAATATGGGAGTCAATTATATAGATTATAATAATGTTCAATTATGTTTAGAAAAAACATTGACTAGTTCTCCATTTGCCAACATAGAAATTTCCAAGAAAAAATAAAGTTTAATCCCTCCCCATGCATAATCTAGTGAAAAACATACATTTAAGAATTAGAAGAGGAGTTGGCATGTTGCATTGAATATCTTAGTCTGGCTCTGGAGTCTACCAATATGGATTTAGAGATACCTAGTCTAGTTTTAGAATCCACTAGTCTAGCTCTAAAGATGTCGAGTGTGGCTCTGGAGTCCACTAGTATGGTTCTAGAGATGCCCAAACTTGAGCTAGAAACTATAAAACCATATAAAGAAGAGTATTTCAAATACATAACTACCTAACACATTTTGAAACCTCATCATGAACCATTAAAATATCTCATAAGTGAATCTGGGGAAGTTAATTCAATCCATCCAGAGATAAAATAAATTGCAACCCAACTAGGAAAAATGTTAAACATAAATAGTTGGTTGATTAATGACCAAGAAAGTATAATTTTAGAATTATTAGAAGGAATGTTTCAAGAGAAAATAGTAGAAAAATATTTGACTAAATTTTTTTTAGATATGTTGAGTATGAATTCTAGGTTATTTGTACAAACAAGGATAACATATGCAAAAAACTAATGGATGTAAAAGGAAGCATAAAAGTGTTAAAAAAATCATGGCCACCAAATCAAGAAATTTTAGATATGTATTTTTAGTTTTCGTATAAATGTAAATATGTTTTCTATAAATATAAATTTCATACTTGGAATAATATACTTAAACCATCCCAATATTTTTCAAATCATTGTCATCAACCACTCATCTAATTGTTACAATAACAAGCCCATTCATGGTGACCTCCACCATGCTATTAATATTATGTTGGCTATGGGAATTTTTAAAATAATTAGTGTATAATAATGAAATGATAAATTTTTTAGTTCCTATCTTCCATCAATATTCAGAGATTCATAATAAATATTCCTTCACTCAAACCTGAACCATATCCATAATCATAATAAAGGTTGTTTCATTATTTCTCAATATGCATACTTGAATTAAATAATGTTTGTAAACAGATCAAATTATGCAAACTAAGATATCAAATGAAAGGTTTTAAAATATCCCATGATTTCAAACAACTTGTTAATCTTTTTCTATAATATTTTCAAACTAACATCTAATGTTTGAGTGAAGTATATAGGCATTGTTGATCATATTTTAGCACTCTTTTTAGTTTGTTAAAATAGTTTAGTTGTAACATAGTGGGCATTTTTCTTTGATTAAAAAATTATAATTAATATATTTGGATTAAGATCAAGATAAATAATAAACACATGTTTTTGATAAGCAAAAAGACTTCGAAAGATTATCTCAAGCCATCATGGACCAACATAGTTATAGCTCTGGAGTACATTAGTCTAGCTCTAGAGTTGTACAGACCTATTCAAGAGCTTGACAAAGGTTATTTTTAAGCTTTTGCATATTTAAAAAACCCATGTAAATCTCTTTGAATAATAATAGAAGACTTTTTTTTCATGATTTACACATGGGCTAATTTTGGTAAAGTTAGCTCACAAAAATAAGTTTATCAACTTTCTAGTTGATTTAAGTATTATAAAGGAACTAAAATAGCCACTTCCTAATTTCTCATCATGTTATAATTTATTAAAATGTTAAAAAATATATTTAAAAAAATTAACAGTGAAAATCCTTGGGAAATGTTGATAACCATGGTTAGAAAACCAACTTGTTGGTTAGCCATGTACTATAAAAAAGCCTTAATAAAAGACTAGCAAATGACTGATCAAAGGTAAAAGAAAAGAAAAAAGAAAAGCATGGGGAAAAGTTGAAAACCAGTAAATAGATACTTTATCCAAACAAGAAATAAAGTTTTACATGATTAATTTTTTATTTATACTCTCTTCCAACATCAAATAACTTTAGACATTAACATGAAGGAATCGAAAGACAACTAGGATATAGTTATAATTTTTTTTATTATAAATAGGTCCAATTGACAAAAATTTTGAGTAAAAAAAAAAGGGAAAAAAAATCTCCCCATGCATAAGTCTAAGTGTGGGAGAGAAGAGAAGGAAAGAATTGAAAACTAGTAAATGATGACTCTTTCAAATAATTACATTATTTATTTTAAAGGCCTCTTTTCAAACACTTGAGAAATGTATTGTTGAATTCAAAAGAATGTTCATTAAGATATTTTAGTTCATCTTATATGACTTTAAAATAAGAGATGAGATAAATTAGTGAATTATTTGAAAAATGGGAGTCAATATTCCTAACTAAAATTATCTTTCAATGAAGCATATAGTCATGATCATAAAACATACAAAGAGTATATCAAAAGAAGGTAAAAATATCCTCTACTTCTTCATCATTTGATAACACAAAAGAATAAGCCTATGAATATTTTGAATGATAAAATTTTTTAATTCTTGATAGAATAAGTGGATTAATTTCTATAAAAAACATTGCTATAATAAATGATTGAGAAAGCTAAATCTATAGGTAAAATAGTAGCATGCATGAGTTTAAGCGTGGAAAAATGATGAGGCCATGAAATGGATCATTATATCAATAAATAAAACCATTTTATCTTTGCATAAATCATGTTTTAAAGTATACTTATATGTAGTTTAATAATTTATGCTTATTTTAGCATGAAATATAGAAATATATCTAGTCTATTTTTTTAGAAGTCATTGTAGTATATATTGTTATTATTTTCTAACCATTTTTTGAAGAATAGATGTCAAATGTTGTATACGTAGGTTGAAATGAATCATCAATGCATATATCAAAATTTTAGGTTCTCAAATATCAAATCAAGAACAACCTTCATGTAGCTCTGAAGATCACCAATAGCTTCAGAATCACAAGTCATGTCATTCCAGATATCCTTAGTAGCTTCAAAGTTTCATACAAATCATCTCCAAGTTTATTCAATTGATTTTGATATGGACTTAATATTTATGAAATATAATATAAGACATAAAAACACCTTTGTATCAACCAAAATAGGTCTTGTATTTTTGTGTTGGTTTGTTTGATGTTTTGGCATGTGAATGTGTAAGGATAGAATTGATAGGTTCTACAAAATATTAAAAAAACATAAATAATATATAAATATTAGTATAATTACATATCTGGATTTCTCTCTAAAAATTATATAAGTTAAAAAAAAGAATTATCTTGATCTAAGTCCATATGCAAAAGTTATAAACATTTCAACTATCTTTGTACATGCATCAGTGAAACTCTAGAGTGCATTGGTGAAGCATTGGAATACATCAATATACTTCCAAAGTCCATAATTAAAGTTCTAGAATTACACATAATTGGATATGAGGATGAAAATAATTTCGTTCTGAGTTTTAAAATATTAAAACAAGCATGAGATAATGTTTTGGGACATAATTTATGATCTTTCTATATATATATATATATATATATATATATATATATATATATATATATATATATATATATATATATATATATATATATATATATATATATATATATATAAATAACTTCTAAAAATAGACATCATAAAAAAATAGCAACTATAAAGGTATACAACTATGGGAACATGAAAGTAAAATAGATGATCGATACCTATTTTTAGAAAATATTTTTATGATATCTATTTATAGTACTTATAAAAATAGGCATCTCTAAGAAGGTAAGATATTTATAGTATTTCGGCTACTATGAATATCTCAGACATCAAACTTATTAGAGGAAAATTTAATTTGTTATCTTGGAAAAAAAATTAGTTCAAAATTAATTTTTTATGTTGTTAAAATAATAAAACAGTTATAAACTGATTTGTTAGGTTGTTATGATTAGAAATCAGTTATAAACTAATTTTTTAATTTATTTCTCTCAAACAATAAGTTATTGAAGAAGTTGTATTATAAATACAACTTTCTCATTTAGTTTGAGAGATAGTAATGCTAGTGGATAAAAAATAATAGTTGATAATAGATGTAAAACTTTCATTTTTAGATAGTAATAATTTCAAAAATTAATGAAGAGCTGATTGCATGAAGTTTCTACAAAGCTAAGTGTTGATCCAATCCTATTCTAAAGGAGAGCAAGGGCCCACTCAACCAAGGAAGAAAGATTTATGTGTGACACTTATATATTTATTTCATATTTTTATGTTCTTTAAATTTTATCATTTATAATCTTATGCAAATTAGTATGATATATGTTTCACCTGCAAGATTGTGTGTTCATGTATGTGTTTTTAATAAGATTACTTTCAGCCATTTGAATTTCAAATATTTCTCTTTCACAACAATTTATATTTCAGCAACTTAGATTAAAAGTGTGTTTACATTTTTTACAATTTATTTTCTATAAATAGATTAAATGTATGTTTACTTTAATTCAATTTAAATTTTAGAAAAGTGTGTTTCCTTTACAAAAAAAATAATTTATCATGTGTGTTTAATTTTACAAGCAATAGATCATATTTTCAATTCAAGCAAGTAGATTAGATGTTTAAGAGTAAATGATCCACAATCACCCCCAAAGAGATAGCTATTAGTCCTTATCCTATATACCTTATTAAATATTGTCATTAGACACTCGACCTAGTTTGATATTGTCAGGAATCTAAGAACAACAAACATGCTCTGACTCCACTAGTTAGGATCTTGCTCCTCAGAAAGAGCACAGTATGATTACCAAATATATAAGCAATTGAATATGCGGAAATAACCAGAAACACAAGTAACTAGAATTCACCAATAGCACAGAATATGAGAGACAATACACTATCTTGTATTAACACTAACAGAAAAGAATACATCAAAGAGCCGCCACACTCTTTCACCTTACAGAGATTCGCCACACCTCAAGTGTACAGTAATTCTTCTCACACACACTCTCCTACACAAAAAATGGTCCCAACAACCAACTCACACACAGAATTGGTGTTCACCTCACCAACCAGTCAGTAATAACCCTGCCGGTACATCAAGCACTCTATAGCACTTCAAGTTGATCTCTCATGAACCTGCAACCTGCAATTCAAAGACCAAACTTACATGTAGATCACCAATGAGCTTGCAACAACCTGCAACTCATAGATCTTACAACTAGAAGGAACTCTTCCTTTCTATCTCATGCCTTATACAATACATGCCAATGGGTCTATAAATAGATCCCTAACTCAAACAATAACTAAGACTCTTAATTTGGACAATTATCCTCGCAACCCAAGACTCTGGGTGGTCTTGACATGCAAACTCATAGTTCACTTAACTAACTGTCTGTGAAACGAACACTTCGGGAACACACAGGCGACCGACGCCGGTCCCTGCTGGTCTGGTTCTGCCGACGTCGGCTGACTTCCTGCCGTCGCCGGTTGCATTCTGCACTGGATCCTGTCAACATCGGTCATGCTGCCGACGCCGGTTCCTGTAGAACTCAGCAACCATCTGTTCCTAGTTTGCAAAGGTTGAAGCTTTTAGCTCCACAACCTAACAATCTCCCACTTGGAGATAAACAGCTGCAACCTGTACCTGTACCTGTACACCGTCTAGTTTGTTTCCTTGGCTTTGTATCCCTCCTCAAGATCACTCTTGAAGACCAACCACCACAAAATCCGTGGTGCAAAATCTGTCATCCAAATTACCTGCCACATCCGCATCTACAACCATGTAGAAAAAGAACTTGACCCTGCATAGCATGTGCACCTGCTGTTGGTCCCACTGAACTGCCCTTCAGTATTACTCTCTCGGATTGACTCCAAACTTGTGACAACTCCCACTGCTTGGGAAAACTCAGGTTTAGTACATACCATGCACTCAACCTCACTATGTGAATCAAGACACCTGTTCTATGAACTGTCTAACCATCAGCGTGCTAACCGGCTTCACACAATCATCCTGAAACAAAGTCAACAAGACCTCCATGTCTCTAGAACACACTCATGCCAAAGAATCTTGCTGCTCCCAGATTCTCCATGACAAACACCTGAACTAGCTTTACCTTTAGTTCAGAAATACCTGTATATGTAACCCTGCATCAAGCACATCATACAGAAAATAGAATAGTGTAGCTAATACTATCCAACCTGGTAAAGAGAAACACAATGATCAAACCTCCATTGCCCTGCAGCTAATACAAGATCATATACCCTGATCTTCCATCTCACGAATCCATTTCCGCTCTTCTTCATCCTCAACATCCATTCGTCTCTCAGTGCTTACTTCCAGCTGGCAACACTACCCAAAACACCTGTTTGGTTCTCCTCCAAGGAATCACATCCTCATCCATGCCTAGCTCCCACTATTTCCTGGATCTACCTGTTCTGCTTCTTCAATAACTTCCTGGTCCTATGCCATAAGTGAGCAACAAGTAGTGTAAAGAAGGGAAATGACGAATTTAAGAACTTACTTACACCTTCAGTCCTCCATATGGGCGCTTGAGACTCCATGACAGCTAGCTGTCCACCCAAAATTCGTCTCAGTAACCGATGCCGGTCACATCTCAGTCTACAGCCGACCGATGTCGGTTCCCTGCGACTGCCTCCCTGCCGACGTCGGTTTCCCCTGGCCGAGGTCGGTCTCTGTCTGCCCCGAGTCACCGACGTCGGGCTGCACATAGCCGACGTCGGTCCATGTCTGGACGCCGATGCCGGTTTTCCTGCCGACGTCGGTCTCTGTGTTTTTCTTGTGAGACCTGACTTTTTCCCGTGAGCTCATTTTGGATCAAAACCTTGTCCAAATCACCCTTGCTCTGCTCAGAATTCCTCTGCACCTTATGCTGAAATCTGTCCGTCACTTTCTCCTTGAAAACCAAGGCTTTCCCGTTCTTGTCACTAACATCAGATTCCTCAAGAAACCTTACCTTCTTCTTCTGCATACAGAAACCACGATCCATGCCTTCCAAATCCGAAAGCATATTCTTTGACTCAAGAACCAGCATCTCCTTCTTATCTATGTGACCAAGCCTATCAAGCCACATCTCTGAATCTACAGCTGAAGTAGATAACCCAGAAAGAGAATCAGTAAAACAAGTAGATAGATAAAGCGTACCTACTTTCTTACCTCTAGCTATAACAAGTGTACCCTTGGTAACCTTTCAAGAGTCCGCTGTGAGAGTTACTGTGCAACCCTCTTCACCCAAGCTTCTAACCGAAATCAGATTCCGCTTCAGAACTGGGACATGCATGACCTCCTTTAACACCCATGTGTCACCTGTCTGCAATTTTAGCTTCACTTTGCCTTTGCCAACAATCTGACAAGACTTACCATCCCCTACACAAATTTCTCCAAAGTCTCCCTGGACATACTCATGAAAAAATTCTCTATGTGGAGATGCATGAAAAGAGGCACCAGAATCTAATACCCAAGATTCTACTTTATCCAAAGAACATACCAGAGCATCCTGTGCAACGTAGCCTGCAACATCTGCTTCTTCTTCATGTTCTTCATGATGATCTTCACCCGATCTGCAATCTCTCTTTAAGTGCCCTTGCTTTCCACATTTCCAGCAGGTTATTCTGCCATACCTGGACTTGGATCTCTTGCCTGTCTTCGACCTTGATCTCCCACGCTCTGTCCTCTCTCTTGGCCTTCCTCTTCCTTCAACACTCAAAGCATTTCCAGATAATTCACCTGTGCTTTTCCTGCGTATCTCTTCATTCAAGATTACACTCACAACATCATCCACTTTTAAGAATTTTGAAGGAGACACAGTATTAGAAACTGCCATTACCAAACCTTCCCAACTTTCAGGTAATGAACACAAGATTAAGAGAGCTCTAAGTTCATCATCAAATACAATATTCACTGAACTTAACTGGTTTACCAAACCATGGAAATCACTAAGATGGCTATGAATAGATCCACCTTCCAACATTTGCAAATTAAATAAACGCTTCATAAGAAATACCTTGTTTGAAGCCGAGGGTTTTTCATACAAATTTGCCAAAGATTTCATCAACTCCACCGTTGTCTTACACTGTGATAAGCTGGAAATCACAGATGAATCAAGACTCAATCTAACAGATCCCAGAGCCTTCCGATCAAGAACCTCCCATTATTCATCTTTCATATCCAAGGGTTTGCTAGCAACCCCACCCAACGGTAAGTACAAATCCTTCTGATACAGATAGTCCTCAATCTGCATCCTCCATAATTGGTAGTTCTTGCCATTAAACTTTTCCATTCGTAGTTGACTGCTTTCTGTCATTGCTCAACTCCCACTCAAACAGAAACCCTATGAGTAACCTGTAATCAAAACACACTACCCAGATCTACACCAATCTGTTAGTATCCCAACCAAAAGCTCTGATACCAATTGTTGGTATCAAGCTCAAGAACCTACAACCAAGGCTTTGATACCACTTGTTGGTATCAAGCTCAAGAACCTACAACCAAAGCTCTGATACCACTTGTCAGGAATCTAAGAACAACAAACATGCTCTGACTCCACTGGTTAGGATCTTGCTCCTCAGAAAGAGCACAGTATGATTACCAAATATATAAGCAATTGAATATGCGGAAATAACCAGAAACACAAGTAACTAGAATTCACCAATAGCACAGAATATGAGAGACAATACACTATCTTGTATTAACACTAACAGAAAAGAATACATCAAAGAGCCGCCACACTCTTTCACCTTACAGAGATTCGCCACACCTCAAGTGTACATTAATTCTTCTCACACACACTCTCCTACACAAAAAATGGTCCCAACAACCAACTCACACACAGAATTGGTGTTCACCTCACCAACCAGTCAGTAATAACCCTGCCGGTACATCAAGCACTCTATAGCACTTCAAGCTGATCTCTCATGAACCTGCAACCTGCAATTCAAAGACCAAACTTACATGTAGATCACCAATGAGCTTGCAACAACCTGCAACTCATAGATCTTACAACTAGAAGGAACTCTTCCTTTCTATCTCATGCCTTATACAATACATGCCAATGGGTCTATAAATAGATCCCTAACTCAAACAATAACTAAGACTCTTAATTTGGACAATTATCCTCGCAGCCCAAGACTCTGGGTGGTCTTGACATGCAAACTCATAGTTCACTTAACTAACTGTCCGTGAAATGAACACTTCGGGAACACACAGGCGACCGACGCCGGTCCCTGCTGGTCTGGTTCTGCCGACGTCGGCCGACTTCCTGCCGTCGCCGGTTGCATTCTGCACTGGATCCTGCCGACGTCGGTCATGCTGCCGATGCCGGTTCCTGTAGAACTCAGCAACCATCTGTTCCTAGTTTGCAAAGGTTGAAGCTTTTAGCTCCACAACCTAACAGATATGACATTAATTAAACTTAGTTCATTAAATGAAGAGATTGATGATATCCAATCAATGGTTAATGCCCATAAGTAACCTTTGATAACCCAAGACATCCAAAATATAATTATGGATGCCCTAAATCATAGTGTAATAAATTATTTGTTTAATTCTATGAATTGATGGTTCAATTAAATTTGACCTATACATCCTCTTTTTTGTAACATTCTCACTAGTGGTTCTAGTATTATATCCCCTTCAAAGTGAAATTCAACCTTGACATCCCAATGTTTGAAGTCAAAATAAACATCTTAACATTGGATTCCTATATTTGATAGCTATATGCCTACTTCTTAGTCAATTTATTCATTGATGTTGAGAATATCACTTTCACCATGTTGAAGATGTTCGTTTTAGTGGTTCACTTGTGGGAGACTTTTAGCATGCAATGTACACAAGACTACATTAAATTGAATCTTGGAATAATTTTTTAGATGTGTTAAAGGAGGAATGTTATCCTCTATACCAATTTGAGGATGAATACATTAATTTTTAATAGTTGTGATAGTGAAAGGAGTAGTCAATTGAAGGCTACAACAATGAGTTCCATGATTATGTTACTTGCCTGTATGAGAAGTTTATTGAACAAGATAAAGTTTGAATTACATCAGTGAACTTTTACCTTATATTTATTCAAAGATTGATTTCTTGACTTTTGAATATCTATGTAAATCTTATCACAATGCCTGTAAGATTGAAGCCAAGGAAAAGATGAAGCAATGTCTCAACTTTTCATCCAAAACTATGTGTAAGAGCTAACCCTTGCACAATGCACTATCTCAACCCACTTTATATAAGTATGACACATATCACAAGATATATTAGACTAAGAAGGATGCATAACACTATAATGATCCTAAGCATTCTATCTTAGACACATGAAATAATAATTCAAGTGAAAAATGGTGCCATAAACATCACTTGCACACCCATGATGAATCTGAATGGTATGTGCAATAATCCTTGCTTGTGAAATGTACTCTGGGTCCCATGTAAATAGATGAAATTTATCTAGATGTTACTTCTTTGATCACTATCACCACTTATATAAACACCTTTGTATAGTGAGAACATCTCATCCATACCAAGTTTTGGGTGAAGTGTATGTGTTTTCATGTTATCATTGATAATGGGGGTAAAAGAATATCATTGTGTAAGTAATAACCCAATAGCTAAGAATTATCATTGTCTCACACTCTAATAAATACTCCTTGGGGTGGGTCTCATTAAAATGCACCTTTTATTACAAATTCAATCCTATGGAAGACACAATTACTTGTGACCTTATGCCTATAGAGGTATATGATATATTACTATGGAGAGTGTATTTGTGTGTCTAAGGTGCAACATATTAATCCAAACTGCAACAATAGACTATGCATGTCAAAGATCAATTCTTCAAACTCTTATTGTCAGATCTAATGACCAAATTCACTTTGGTCCATTCTAAAAAATATAGTAAACTCATCTTGCATAATTTTTTTTAATTTAACTCATGATCCTCCCTAGTACATATGGGCTTGATAAGAAAAAAGCATCAATAGTTCTCATAATGTAATTGTTGACCAAATTTTTGACCCCAAGTCAAAATTGGTCACCTCCACTAGGTTGAGACCTAATAGGGTTTTCAAATGTTTTTCATGTGCTTGTCATGGTCTGAAATGGTCTTTAATAGTTCCATGTGGTCATATTTGTCCTTGTCTAGCATTATCTAAGTTCGAGTCCTATGTTTAGTTATCTAGTCATATGGGTCAAGCTCAAGGTCTTGGAATGATAAAACATATCCAAAGGTTTAATAGAGTTAAAATTCATTATAAAATTTTATTTATGTGTCTTTAATGTCATATTATCATGTTCTAACTTTTATTTGACTCTCATATGCAAAAAATGTCATTTTGGCCACCTTTTGGCCCATGTGAAAGAGTTAGACATACCATTCCAAGAATATAAAATTTAAAGAATATTTCAAACCTCTATTATGTCATATATAGGTTATACAATGTTTAGGGATAGTTAAGGTCTGATATTATTTTCAATTCAACACCTAAACTTGGTAAAAGGATACTTTAAAAGCACTTGTACAGCCTTGCAAGATTAATTTTTAGTTAAAAATAGTTTATAAGTGTCTATTGGTCTCCCTCAGATCATTTTATATATTTGGACTAAGTTTTAGGTTGAACTAACACTCTATACACCTTTTCTCCTCCATCATTGCCTTCACAAGCTCAAGAAGGAAAATTTGAATTGAATGGTATGGCCAAGAGAGAGAGAGAGTTAGGAGTTAAAATTGTTTACATTGTTAGGGGTTCTAGTAAGATTGAAATTAGTGGAATTGGTTTATATATTGGTGGTCTCTTATTTATGAAAAATAGGTAAAAGTGACAGCAAGTCACTATGCTTATCCATCTAAGAGGGATATGTTATTTCACCTATTTATACACTTCATAAATCGATGGAGAGGAATGGTTTTTAAGTTGGTTTGTAGAGGTCATAGAGTTATCTTTTATGGTGGTTTCATCAGCCAACTAATCTCCATGAGGTGCCTTAATTTAGAGGAAGAATGTCTTGGAGTATAAGTTGTTCTAGTGGATCCTAACGCAAGTTTATGTTATATCTTCATGATGGTCACTCTCAAAGGTTTAAAATGTTTCATAACTCATGGAAGATCCCTCAATTTCATGTCATTCATCTGTTATTGGTCTGAGATGTGTTTCTTATCCATATTCTTCAAGTGTGTTTGCTCTTTGGAACATGGTCTGTGTTTAGACATTTCACTACAGGTTTGATTGCCATTTTGGCTCAAATTCCAATGATACATCATGGTGTGAGTTATCGATATCATATTTCACTATTGGAAGCATGATAATATCAAGATAAGAGTCTAAATACACCCTCTAATGAGAAGTCATAATTATTTCTTCAAGATACAAGTCTATATGGGCTGTAATAATATATGGGAGATGCTCAAAGACATAAATATTCCTAATACATCTCTTCATGCATTCATGTCTCTATGATTACCTCACTATCATCACTAAGTTACTCAAACTAGCTAGAATGCTCCAAGATAACTCATATACCTCATGCATTAGTTGACTTTATGTGTAGACTGCACGGATTAGTTAAGTGAGTTTCAAGTGATATGATGCTTGTATTAAGATTTGGAGACCATTTTGAAATGACAATGGGAGTGTGTAGTGGTTTAAAAGGTTTGAGAAGATCAAGAGCTCAAGAATTGGTTCTTTATAGCCTATATAGTCAATTAGAGACCTACATGCCTTAGGCATATAGGTCCTCATTTTGGATCCTTGATAAACATCACTCTCCAATATAAAGTAAAGTTAGATTATGGAGTTTCAAATTCATTGTAGATATAAAAGTGTCACAAACCACTCATTGGATTATCTAGGTCACTTGGATAGTCAGAGATAGTCTTAAAACTGAGTACACAATCAACAGACCACCTACAAGTTTGTACAAAAGAAAATAAGGATAAGTAGTTTGAAAATGTCACAAAAAGTGTTAGTAGAGGTGTATAAGAAATATTTGAAACCCAATTTATATCTAAATTAAATACAAGTCCATTGAAGGAGATCATAAGCTAAGGGTAAGGTTTAAACACTTTATGCATGGTTAATACCCTAGAGGTAAGCTACAGGCCTATTGAAGGGATCAACATAGTTTCAAACCTTAGGAAAAGAACAAAGTAGTGTTGAAAGGATCCTGATCCCAATTGATACTCCATCCAAGTTAATGAACCACTAGGAGGTTGGTATGTGAAAATGAGTTCTTGAACATAAAATTATATATCCAATCATCCTAAAAAAGCACCTACAAGTGGCTAATGAAGCAAACTAGTCTCAAGGCCAAAGAAAGAATATAGAGGTGTTAAGAGATGATTGAAACTCAAATGGAACTTCAACCAAGCCATGGTCCTTTGGGGATATTAGTGATGAGAATGATAAATTCCAAACCCATAGAGAATGCAGTCAAATGACCCTAAGAAAAGAACCTACAAGCTTTAAGAGAACATTCTAAACCTAAAGAGAAGAACAAAGATGATATGGAAGCTTTGAGGTTTACCTTAGTTGACATAAAGGGTCATTTTGATACTAAATAATATGATGTGGTAGATTGATCAAGCTATGTTTCTAAACTCCATACATAGTGAAGATAAACTATAAGTATACCTCTTCAAGAGTGTTTAGCTTGTTTTGAGAAAGTGAGGTTTGTAGAAGGGTCTAAACAGATGGAGACTCCTTGATGAATGGATTAATAATTTAATAAACATCTGATTGAACCCTTATACTAGATGATAGGGGTATAAAATGTTCAAATCCATATTTTAGCTTGTAGGCCTAATTCGCACACGAAGGCTATAGCTAGTCATGAGAAATTTTGGTGTGTTGAGGCCTTCATAAGCATGGTCACACTTTGAGATTTGGTACAAAGGATGGTCATGACTATACCAATGAATTCATGGTAATTTAAGGCCATAAAATCATTAGAGATACATAATGTTTTATCTTATACCTAGCCCACTCCATTAGCAAGGGGCAATTTTGAGACTAAAGGGTCTATTTGAGCTTAAAATCATAAAACAAGTATGAAAAACCCCATGGGTCACCCTAGAGGCAATATAGAGTCATTTAAAAGGTTTCAACACACCTCCAAGTCGAAACAACACTCAATTTTCAACTTAGATGCCCTTGAGGGCTAGCAAATAAATGATAGGCATAAACCCCAAGACCCCTAACCAGTATACCAAATGTATACAAAAGAATGATGAGCACTACTAACACATGTTTAATCATGGAGAGGATTTTTTTTATAGGAATATGAACCTCTCCCATTAGTGGGATGGAGTTTTGAAAGCCAAAACTCAATTTGACTTCTCTTGAGCTTAAGAAACACTAAGCATGCCACCCAAAAATTAACTTCAGATACTCATACCATCTCTCACACTCTGAATGGGAAGTTTATCCATTTGGTAAAGTTGGTGAGGTTATTAAAGAATATTTTCCAAGTGGAATGAGGATAATTTGTGATATTTTCTTTATGAATAATTGTTAAGACCCTAAACATGTCTTAAACCCTCTTAAAACTTGGATAGTGACTAGTTAAATAAAAATGACCTATAGAACATATATAATGCCACATTCTATTTATAAAAACTCTTGGATGTTTTTGATGACTCTAATTAGGTTATACAGATGTACTTTCTGATGGGGAATCCAAGAACAAACACACCTGTTCTGATCCCACTTGTTAGGATCTTGCTCCTCAGAAAGAGCACAATATGATTACCAAACCTAAGCAATTAAACATGCAAAAATAACCAGAAACACAAGTAACTAGAATTCAACAATAGCACAGAATATGAGAGACAATACACTATCTTGTATTAACACTTTACAGAAAAGAATACAATAAAGAGCCACCACACTCTTCCACCTTACAGAGGCTTCCCACACCTCAAGTGTACAGTAATTCTTCTTCAACACTCTCCTACCAAAAATGGTCCCAACAACCAACTCACACACAGAATTGGTGTTCACCTCTCCAACTAGTCAGTAATAACCCTGCCAATACACCAAGCACTCTATAGTACTTCAAGTTGATCTCCCATGAACCTGCAACCTACAATTCAACAGACCATACTCACACATGTAGATCTCATATGAGCTTGCAACAACCTGCAACTCAATGATCTTACAATGGAAGGAACTTCCTTGCCTTCCTTATCAACTCATACATTACAATACATGCCAATGGGTCTATAAATAGATCCCAGACTTAAACAATAACTTAGACTCTTAATTTAGAAAATTATCCACGTAGCTCAAGACTCTAACTAGCCTTTACATGCAAACACTTCGTTCACTTAACTAACTGTCCATGCAATGAACAGTTCTGGAACACACAGGCAACCGATGCCAGTCCCTACTTGCCTGGTGCTACCGACGTCAGCCGACTTCCTATCATCGCCGGTTGCCTTCTACACTGGTCACGACCGACGTCGGTCATGATGTCAACGCCGGTGCTTATCAAACTTCAGAAACCTCCTTTTCTTTTTTTGCAATAAGTTGAAGCTTTTAGCTCCACACCCTAACACTTTCATGCTAATGTCACCTGTATAAAATGTCATAAATGCCTTGTTTTCATGTTTTTTTATATTTTCAAGTGTTCTAAGAAGGGAAGAACTTTAAAATCATGGGATGAGGTCATTTGGGATGTTTCTTAAGTATTAAATTTTATAACATTGCACATGATATTCTATAGGTGGTCAAACTGGGCCCATTTTCCAAAGTAGTCTCAAACAGGGTCAAAATAAGACTAGGTGATAAGGTGATTTCATGGTTTGCATACTTACATAGGGTCTCATGACCCCAAAATTAATATGGATGTTGGTTATATCCTAGGTAAATTTAATCACATTATTTTGGATTATTTCACATGTGTGGTATAATTTTGGAGCAATAAAATAAGGTTCTAGGCAAGGAGGCTTAATTGAGGCCTAATTGAAGAGAGAGAAAGCTTAAAAAGATGGACTTCTACTCATATTTAGAAGTTGAAATTTTAATTGGAGATATAAAACCATAAATTGTCATATAATATTCCATTTTTATCATTATAATATTTAAAAATCCCTACATAAGTAGGTTTACAAGTTTTTAGGGCTACAAGGAAACTAGGCCTAGTGAGGGTTTAAGGAGCAAAATGAGTTCTTTGGATTTGTTCAAGGAAAAAAAATAGTTTTTTTATAGACCTGATAACATATTTTAATACCATTCATGGAGATATGATGACTTGGAGAAGATGAACTTGAGTTTTGGGCAACTTAGACCAAGCTAGGTGTGGGAAATGAAGAGTCCCAAGACACGTATGCACATGAATGATGTAATGTTAGGTTAGAGGAGTTTTTTAAGGAATTTAAGATGTAAAATTATTTTTATTGATGGGAATAAACTAGAAGCACACAATTGATTACCAAACCAAGCAACTTAATATGTGGAAATTAACCAGAATCACAAGTAACTAGAATTCAGAATAACACAAGATATGAGAAACAATACACAACTTGTATTAATACTTATATAGAAAAGAATACAATAAAGAAGATCCAACTTCTTCTCCACCACCTCTTCAGAGGCTTCCCACACCTCAAGTGAACATTAATTCTCTCTTCTAAGCTCTCTCTCTCAGGTCCCAACACACAACTCAAATACAGAGTTGGTGTTCACCTCCTGTGCTCCACGCACACCACAAGTGCTCCACGCACTCCACAAGTACTCCACGTACTCCACAAGTACTCAAGGTACTTCAAGTAGATCTCCCATGAACCTGCAACAACCTGCACTTCAACAGACCATACTTATGGAAGGAACTCCCTTGCCTTCCTCTTTGCTCTATCCGAGTACACACCTATACTCCAAGTAGATCCTGCCTGATACTGCTCCCTGTTGTGTTGCTGTCCTATCTGATCTTGCACACTTGCAAATCAACCTGGTTCTGTACACCTGTGAACCTTGACCTTGCACACACATACACCTGCAGATCAATGATCTTACTTACCATGTAGATCTCCTATATAGGCCATACACCTGTGACCAAGATCCTACACACCTGAAGAATCTTGCTGACTCTCCAAAACCAGCACCCGCCTAGGTACTATTGTGGAACTAGGAGGAACACCCTTGCTCACCTCACACACAAAAGGAGCTAACTTTGCTCAACTCAAACTAGAACACCTTTCCAATACAACCATGAGTCTATTATATAGATCTCATCCAAACAATGATTAGACATCTAATTACAATAATTAGATCCGCAGCTCTCAGTCTAAAAATAGATCTAATCATGCAAACACTTGGTTCATTAGCTAACTGCCCATAATAAGCTCGCAGTCAAACCACACAGGCGACCGACATCAGTCCCTGTCTGCCTGGGGGTCACCGACGCCGGCTGATCAATGACCGATGTCGGTTGCTTCCTTATCTAATACTGCCGACATCGATTGGTCAGACCAAATGCCAGTCTCTGTGACACTCTGCAACTCTCCTGCAACCTCCTCCATGTCTGCATCAGTGAAGCTTTTAGCTCCACAACCTAACAATATCTCACTTGGAGATAAACAGCTACACTGTACCTATACCTATACTCTGTCTAATCTGTTTCCTAGTTTGTATCCCTCTTCAAGCTCAATCCTGAAGACAACCCACCACACAACCTGTGATGTACCTCCTATCATCCGAGTACCCTGCCACATCCAAACCTACAAACACATGTAGTGAAGTCCTGACCCTGCATGTATACTTGCTGCTGGTCCCTCTCAAATACCTGAGAACCCACTTCCTCGAATTGGCTCCTAACTCTTTGACTGCTCCCACTACATGGGAATACTCAGGTCTATACCAGACCTCATGTGATTTCAGACACTGTACCTGTCCAGCCCTTAGTGTGCTCTGGCTCTGCATCCTGAACCTCGCCAACACCTGATTCACATCAGCTCCCACTCGAGACAAAATCAACCTGTGATCTCCATGTCTCCCATGTCAAAGAATTTAGCTGCTCCAAACTCCTCATGACATGCCACTGAACTAATCTTACCCTTAGCTTAGCAAAACCCTGTATGTACAAACCTTGCTAGAAAAATATACCATCCACATACAGCAACAGAATGATGTCGCGACTCATCATCCACCTGGTAAGACAAACCACAGTAGTTACCCTGACATTGACTGAAGCCATGCTTCATCCTCCACCTATCAAAACCTGTACCACTGTCCTGCAGCTCCTCAAGACCATATGACCTGGTCTTCCATCTCACATATCCGTTCTCTCTATTCTTCAACTAAGGTATCCATTCATCTCTATGCTTTCTCACCGCCGGCAATCCTACCAAAAATGCCTGTTTGGTTCTCCTCCAAGGAATCACATCCTCATCCATGCCCAAGCTCACACCTGTTTCCTGGATCCTTCCTGCTCTACAATCAGCAACATGTATAAATAAGAGGAACAACGAATTTGAGGGCCTACTTACGTCTTCAGTCCTCCGTATGGGTGTTTGAGACTCCATGACAGCGTGTTGTCCACCCAAAATCCATTACAGTGACCGACCTCAGTCACTCCATAGTCTGCATCCGACCGACGTCAGTTCCATGCATCTGTCCCTGACTACCGACCCTACCGACATTGGTGTCCCTTCTGCTGACATCGGTCCTCTTAATTGACATCGGTCTACTGCCAACGTCGGTCCCCCTGACCGACGTCAGTCTTACCCTGCCCGACATCGCCGGCTTCGGTCTGCACATGATCGACATCGGCATCTGTCTATTCGACGCCAGTTCCTCATGACCGATGCCGGTACCTGTGTTCACCTGTGAGTGATGACTTTTTACCCATGAGCTTCTTTGAATCAAAACCCATGTCCAAACTGCTTTGCTCAGAAGTATCCAGCACCATCCACTGGTTTCTGTCTGCCATCTCCAAGTACACCAAGGCTTTCCAGTTCTTAAGCCTGTCAAATATATCTGTCTTCCGCTTAAGAACATGCATCTTCTTCTTGCTCATGTGACCAAGCCTACGAAGCCACGTCTCCACAACAGAAGAAGAATCAGTAATATAAACAAGTAGATAAAGAGTACCTGTTTTCTTGCCACCAGCTAATTCAAGTGCATCTGTTGTGAGAGTTCTTGTGCATCTCTCATCACCCAATATTTTTGAAGAAATTAGCCATATCTCCAAACTTGGGACCTGCATGACCTTCATCAACACCTGTGTGTTGGCCACCTGCAATTTCAGCTTCACTTCCCCTTTGCCAATTCTTTGGCAAGGCTCACCAGCTCCTCTACCTGGGGCTGCATGGAAAGAGGCAACCGAATCTTTTATCCAAGATTCAACTTTATCCAAGAAACCTCCCAGAGCATCCTGTGCAATAACACCTACAACATCTACATCTTCAGTTCCCTCATGATGATCTGCTACCAACCAACAATAATCTTTTACCTGCTCTTTCTTTCCATAGGACCGTGAGTGACCATCTGTGCTTTTCAACTCCTCCATTCTTAGCTTACTTTGATCTGTTGTTGCTCTACTCCCACTCAATCAGAAAACCTTGAGAGTGCCCTGTAACCAAACACAAAACCTGCTTCCTGCAACCTTAGCTCTAATACCACGTGTTGGGAATAAACCGGAAGCACACAATTGATTACCAAACCAAGCAACTTAATATGCGGAAATTAACCAGAATCACAAGTAACTAGAATTTAGAATAACACAAGATATGAGAGACAATACACAACTTGTATTAATACTTATACAGAAAAGAATACAATAAAGAAGATCCCACTTCTTCTCCACCACCTCTTCAAAGGCTTCCCACACCTCAAGTGAACAATAATTCTCTCCTCTAAGCTCTCTCTCTCAAGTCCCAACACACAACTCAAATACAGAGTTGGTGTTCACCTCCTGTGCTCCACACACACCACAAGTGCTCCACGCACTCCACAAGTACTCCACGTACTCCACAAGTACTCAAGGTACTTCAAGTAGATCTCCCATGAACCTGCAACAACCTGCACTTCAATAGACCATACTTATGGAAGGAACTCCCTTGCCTTCCTCTTTGCTCTATCCGAGTACACACCTGTACTCCAAGTAGATCCTGCCTGATACTACTCCCTATTGTGTTGCTATCTTATCTGATCTTGCACACCTGCAAATCAACTTGGTTCTGCACACCTGTGAACCTTGACCTTGCACACACATACACCTGCAGATCAATGATCTTACTTACCATGTAGATCTCCTATATAGGCCATACACCTGTGACGAAGATCCTACACACCTGAAGAATCTTGCTGACTCTCCAAAACCAGCACCCACCTAGGTACTGCTGTGGAACTAGGAGGAACACCCTTGCTCACCTCACACATAGAAAGAGCTAACTTTGCTCAACTCAAACTAGAACACCTTTCCAATACAACCATGAGTCTATTATATAGATCTCATCCAAACAATGATTAGACATCTAATTACAATAATTAGATCCGCAGCTCTCAGTCTAAAAATAGATCTAATCATGCAAACACTTGGTTCATTAGCTAACTGCCTATAATAAGCTCGCAGTCGAACCACACAAGCGACCGACGTCGGTCCCTGTCTCCCTGGGGGTCATCGACGCCGGCCGATCAATGATCGATGTCAGTTGCTTCCTTGTCTAATACTGCTGACATCAGTTGGCCAGACCAAACACCAGTCTCCATGACACTCTAAAACTCTCCTGTAACCTCCTCCATGTCTGCATCAGTGAAGCTTTTAGCTCCACAACCTAACAATCTCCCACTTGGAGATAAACAGCTACACTATACCTGTACCTGTACTCCATCTAATCTGTTTCATGGTTTGTATCCCTCTTCAAGCTCAATCCTGAAGATAACCCACCACACAACCTATGATGTACCTCTTGTCATCTGAGTACCCTACCACATCCAAACCTACAAACACATGTAGTGAAGTCCTGACCCTGCATGTATACCTGTTGCTGGTCCCTCTCAAATACCTGAGAACCCACTTCCCCGAATTGGCTCCTAACTCTCTGACAGCTCCCACTGCATGGGAATACTCAAGTCTATACCAAACCTCATGTGATTTCAGACACTGTACCTGTCCAACCCTTAGTGTGCTCCGGCTCTGCATCCTAAACCTCGCCAACACCTGATTCACATCAGCTCCCACTCGAGACAAAATCAACCTGTGATCTCCATGTCTCCCATGTCAAAGAATTTTGCTGCTCCAAACTCCTCATGACATGCCACTAAACTAATCTTACCCTTAGCTCAGCGAAACCTTGTATGTATAAACCCTGCTAGAAAAATATACCATCCACATACAGCAACAGAATGATGTCGCGACTCATCATCCACCTGGTAAGACAAACCACAGTAGTTACCCTGAGATTGATTGAAGCCATGCTTCATCCTCCACCTGTCAAAACCTGTACCACTATCTTGCAGCTCCTCAAGACCATATGACCTAGTCTTCCATCTCACGTATCCGTTCTCTCTATTCTTCAACTAAGGTATCCATTCGTCTCTGTGCTTTCTCACCGTCGGCAATCCTACCAAAAATGCCTGTTTGGTTCTCCTCCAAGGAATCACATCCTCATCCATGCCCAAGCTCACACCTGTTTCCTGGATCCTTCCTGCTCTACAATCAGTAACATGTATAAAGAAGAGGAACAACAAATTTGAGGGCCTACTTACATCTTCAATCCTCCGTATGGGTGTTTGAGACTCCATGACAGCGTGCTGTCCACCCAAAATCTGTTACAGTGACCGACCTCGATCACTCCACAGTCTGCATCCGATCGATGTCAGTTCCATGCGTCTGTCCCTGACTACCGACCCTGCCGACATCGATGTCCCTTTTATCGATGTCGGTCCTCTTGACCGACATCGATCTACTGCCGACGTCGGTCCCCTTGACCGACGTCGGTCTTACCCTGCCTGACATTGCTGGCTTCGGTCTGCACATGATCGACATCAGCATCTATCTGTTCGATGCCGGTTCCTCATGACCGATGCCGGTACCTGTGTTTGCCTGTGAGTGATGACTTTTTACCCGTGAGCTTCTTTGAATCAAAACCCATGTCCAAACTGCTTTGCTCAGAAGTATCCAGCACCATCCACTGGTTTCTATTCGCCATCTCCTCCAAGTACACCAAGGCTTTCCAGTTCTTAAGCCTGTCAAATATATCTGTCTTCCGCTTAAGAACATGCATCTCCTTCCTGCTCATGTGACCAAGCCTACAAAGCCACGTCTCCACAATAGAAGAAGAATCAGTAATATAAACAAGTAGATAAAGAGTACATATTTTCTTGCCACCAGCTAATTCAAGTGCATCCGCTGTGAGAGTTCTTGTGCATCTCTCATCACCCAATATTTCTGAAGAAATTAGCCATATCTCCAAACCTGGGACCTGCATGACCTTCATCAACACCTGTGTGTTGGCCACCTGCAATTTCAGCTTCACTTCCCCTTTGCCAATTCTTTGGCAAGGCTCACCAGCTCCTCTACCTGGGGCTGCATGGAAAGAGGCAACCGAATCTTTTATCCAAGATTCAACTTTATCCAAGAAACCTCCCAGAGCATCCTGTGCAATAACACCTGCAACATCTACATCTTTAGTTCCCTCATGTTGATCTGCTACCAACCAACAATAATCTTTTACCTGATCTTTCTTTCCATAGGACCGTGAGTGACCATCTGTGCTTTTCAACTCCTCCATTCTTAGCTTACTTTGATCTGTTGTTGCTCTACTCCCACTCGATCAGAAACCCCTGAGAGTGCCCTGTAACCAAACACAAAACCTGCTTCCTGCAACCTTAGCTCTGATACCACGTGTTGGGAATAAACTGGAAGCACACAATTGATTACCAAACCAAGCAACTTAATATGTGAAAATTAACCAGAATCACAAGTAACTAGAATTCAGAATAACACAAGATATGAGAGACAATACACAACTTGTATTAATACTTATACAGAAAAGAATACAATAAAGAAGATCCCACTTCTTCTCCACCACCTCTTCAGAGGCTTCCCACACCTCAAGTGAACAGTAATTCTCTCCTCTAAGCTCTCTCTCTCAGGTCCCAACACACAACTCAAATACAGAGTTGGTGTTCACCTCCTGTGCTCCACGCACACCACAAGTGCTCCACGCACTCCACAAGTACTCCACGTACTCCACAAGTACTCCACGTACTTCAAGTAGATCTCCCATGAACCTGCAACAACCTTCACTTCAACAGACCATACTTATGGAAGGAACTCCCTTGCCTTCCTCTTTGCTCTATCCGAGTACACACCTGTACTCCAAGTAGATCCTGCCTGATACTACTCCCTATTGTGTTGCTGTCCTATCTGATCTTACACACCTACAAATCAACCTGGTTCTACACACCTGTGAACCTTGACCTTGCACACACATACACCTATAGATTAACGATCTTACTTAACATGTAGATCTCCTATATAGGCCATACACCTGTGACCAAGATCCTACACACCTGAAGAATCTTGCTGACTCTCCAAAACCAGCACCCACCTCGGTACTGCTGTGGAACTAAGAGGAACACCCTTGCTCACCTCACACACAGAAGGAGCTAACTTTGCTCAACTCAAACTAGAACACCTTTCCAATACAACCATGATTCTATTATATAGATCTCATCCAAACAATGATTAGACATCTAATTACAATAATTAGATCCGCAGATCTCAGTCTAAAAATAGATCTAATCATGCAAACACTTGGTTCGTTAGCTAACTGCCCATAATAAGCTCGCAGTCAAACCACATAGGTGACCGACGTCGGTCCCTGTCTGCCTGGGGGTCACCGACGCCGGCCGATCAATGACCGACGTCAGTTGCTTCCTTGTCTAATACTGCCGATGTCGGTTGGCCAGACCAAACGCCAGTCTCCGTGACACACTGCAACTCTCCTGCAACCTCCTCCATGTCTGCATCAGTGAAGCTTTTAGATCCACAACCTAACATGTATAATATTATTTAATGTTTATTTCATTATTTTAAGGTCCATTTGTCACTCCTTTCATGCAAAAAAGGGCAGTTTTCAAGAAGCTAGTTAAGGTGTCAAGCCAATTTGTAACCACTGCACCACTTAGAAGGTTTTAGATTATTAAAGAGTGATAAAAATGGTCTTGGAAGTATATTTTAATTATATCATAACTTCCTTTATTTTTTTAAACTCTCATGGACACTTGTCAATCCTTCTTTACTATGCCTCTCTCTCTCTCTTCACACTTCTCTATATAAACAGCCACTTTTAGCTAAGTTTGTACAATCCACACCTAGTATGGTGAAGCCCTGATGGTTTGATTAATATTATTGAATTTGAATAAAATATTTAAAGTTATTTTGAGTTCTAAAATTATTATCTAAGTTTGTTAAGTAGTGCATAGTTGAATGACAAGTGATAATGATCTATCCTTGTGTTCATCTTACTCTTTAATGTTTTATGCGAGTAGTATGCTCTATAACAAGTCACATGAATTATAGTTACTATATTTTTTTGTATTTAAGTTTAGGAAATTTTAATAATGTATACAATTATACCTCTTATTAATTCACCTTGAGAATTACATTGCATATCACCTTCATGTTTGAAATACTTATGTTAGGGAAACTTTTAATGTTAAAGTCAATTTTGTGAATCATCTTTCATATTGAAAGTACATGGTGGTATTTTGGAGATTAAATTGGTGGATAAAATAATTATATTAGGTTTCCTTCATTTTCTCTCTATCCCTTCTCAACTCAAAACAAGTTAGTAGTATAGGTGATGAGCTATAATAGACATATCTATGAATTTAGCCCTTTAATATAGAGAGTTACCCCTACTATAGACAACCCATAGGTCTAGGGGTAATCCCATATTCCACTTAATTGGGAGAAGGATTGAACCACCTCTCCAAGGGTGAAAAATTTAGTGACAATATTAATCATCATTTTAGTAGTACAATTACTTGATAAGTTACTGAAGCAACATAATATAGTCTTCATAGATCTCGAAGATCTTCCAACACACTGTGTAATAAAACACCACATAGATTTGATTTCAAGATCCCCCTTCCAATCAACCCTATGCATCATAGATAAAATTTTAATAATTATTTATGTTGATTCTAAATAACATATCTCCTTGATTATGGAAATATTAGGCATAGCTCTTCTCCTTTTGAAAGTTTGATACTCCTTATGCCCAAGAAGGACAGGACCTAGTACCTTTGCATAGACTATCACATGCTCAAAAAAATCAATGTGAATAATCAGTAGCCATTATCCCATATTTAGGATCTCTTGGAGCAACTTTGAGGTTAAAAATACTTCACAAAAATTGACCTAAAGTTAGGTTACCACCAGGTTATAATCCATCATAAAGGGATCTTGAAGACATATTTAAAGACATGAGAAGGAATGTCTGACTTTTTTATTATGAATTTTGGTTTGAAAATTTTTTTTGGTGATTTTCACACATCAATAGCTCTATTCTACTCATTTTTACCCAAACACAATGCTCATTATGTTAACATATCACAGAAGAGACTCTTGCACTCACCTGAGGTGTAGGGAGAGATCATTGTAGATATCCATATTTATTACAAGTATAATTTCATAGTATGCTTCTCATATCTTTTGCATGTGTAGGTCTCTTTTAATATATATATATATATATATATATATATATAGAGAGAGAGAGAGAGAGAGATATAGATATAGATATAGATATAGATATATTGACATGAGATTATATGAACCTCTTTAGTTCTATCTTATTTCACTTGTTTTATCTACCCCGTTAGGCCTATATGTTTTAAAATTTACTTTTATCCAATGTATGTTAGGGGTCCTTACCTATGTTTCTATTATCTATGTGTTTTTATCCTCTAGACACCTACATCTAGGTTAGACACCTACATTGATGTAGGTGTCAAACCATAATTCAAGTGTCCAAACTTATCTTTTGAGTTTTTTTGTAATTTTCACATTGTGACCATTTGTTTATCCCCATATGTTTATTCTATTGTCATGTGCCACTAGATCCTAAGTTTAAATCAAGAGTTCCCTATATATACAAACCTGTGCTTCTATTCATATCATTGATCATTATCAAGCAAGTTTTTAGATTATCAAAATCCTTTATATTCCAAGCTATCAAATTGCATCAAATTATTAGAACTGAGAGTCTAAAGCATTAAAAATGTCAATTTGTACTTGCATTGCTTATACCAAGGGTTTTACAATAGGAGAAAGAGAATATGATTGCATGACCACCATTCCACACACATAGATAAGAGGGAGAACTACATGCAAGTCTGAGGCCCTTTTTAGACTATATGGTTATGTAGGTATCACTTAATAATAGATGAGGTTACCGATGAGATGTGGGTAAGTCGGTAAAGTGAGTTTGTTATTTCAAGCACTACCCAAGTTCAATTCTTAGTATGGTATTAGAGACCAATTGTGGTCGATTGTTATTATTAGGTTAGTTATGGTCATTGATGGTATTATCAAGCCAGTTGTGGTCATTCATTACTATTCTCAGGTTGATTATTTCCATTGTTGATAAATGTGGTATTTGTGATAGATGATTGATCACTTAGGGATCTGATCCCCTGATTGTGTCCCAAACTAGTTGGATCTCTAGTCAAAATAAAAGTACCTCTCTAAAAAATAAATAAATAATAACATCTAGGGTTGCTAAGGTTATCTTGATTCACTTGTTAACCCGTTTTTACCAAAGTTACAAGAAGCTAGGAGTAAGAGATCCATGGATTTACTTATTAGCTGGGCTCAGTGCACACTCTGATACATTCTAAAGGACCAAATAGATATACAAGTGATAGCTCAACTTTAGTAAATATTTGGTTTCATTACCATACATATTTTGGATTGGAATCTTATGGCGAACCCATATATCTATAATGATTTTAGTGTCAAGAATCTGATTAAGTGTCTAGGAGGCAAAAATAATCAAAGCATAGAGTGAGCAGATTTTAGATTTTGTTCACTATCATGAGATGATTCCATATCATTGTCATCCTAAAATGGAACATGAAATAAGAAAACTTTATTTATCTCTTGATTCCCTAGTGCTTTACTATATTTTTTGCATATGTGTAAATAGGTAGATTTCCATAATTTGGCATATATTATTAAATTTTGAATATTATCATATTGTATTCAAACAAATTTATTTTCTTGATGTGATTTTGTATAAAACCCAAGTAACATAAGACATTATGGTGAACATGTCCTCTATATTTTGAACCAAACCCTAGTTTGCATGTAGGGTTTTCTTTTTTTCTCCTTTTACAATTTTTTTTCATATTCTTATATTTATTTTTTAGATATGGTTTCTTGCATGTGCATATCTTAAGGAATGATTATTCATATCTTTGATTTAGGCATTCTGCTTGTTTTTTTTTTTAATTGTGCCCAAAATTGGATTCCTTATGGGTTATCTCTTTAAAGGCCACAAAAACCCCCATCCTTTATATACTTTGTTTAATGTTCTTGATGATCAATGTATTGAATATGAGGATCTCATGTCATATAAAAACTAAACTCAAACTCCTTACTTTGATTATAACTATGATAATAAAATAACTAATTATGGAAATGAAAGTATAAATGAACATGTAGATAATCATAACATTCTTTCATATGGTTATGAGTGTGATTATGTTCCTTTTTTATGTGAGTATAAGGATCCTATTTATCCTATGTATTATATATCCAATGATGAAAGGCTTAAAATGTTAAAAATTATCAATTTTATTAGCACTTCACATAAATATGATACAATGGATATGCAATAAGTTAGCACTCATGTTGTTGAAAGTCAAAATGTTTCATGCATACATTCTCTAGATATACCAAAAATTAAATGTTCTTCCATTTCCAATGATGCCAATGTTGAAAAATATGAATGTGTTTCTTCTTTCCAAAATGATTCTAATGTTTTTTTTCCTTCTCTAGATCATTCAAATTAAAATAGTGAGATTACTTCTCTTTTTGTAACTTGTAATGATCAACATGCATACACTACTTCCTCTCCCATCTTATTTGAATGGAAAAAATAAAATATATGTGGAAGTCCAAAGAAAACATTTTTTAAAGATGTATTGTTTGGGGAGATAGTTAAAATAACAAGTATATTTGATTCATCTCACTTAAATAAAGGAAAAATAGTATTTTAAAATATGAAGGAAAAGGTTGCATTAAATGTCTCTTTCTCACATGATAATGACATACCAAAAGTAGAAAGTAGCATAGAATTTTATCTCCCTCCTTTGGAAAGTATAAATGAAAGTGAAAAATGCATCTTTCTTTTTTTTAATATTGAAAAGGAAGTATAAAATGTTTCTTTTCCTCCCTTCTTCATGTTTTCTGCTAAAAAATAGCATGCTTTTACAAGTGAAGTTATTTCTCCTATTCCTCTTATATGTCACAAAGTTTTAAGTAATGTAACACCCTAAAACGATAAAGATGTCAGCCTTTATGCTATTAAAAATGATATATTTACCTCTTTAGACATGGGGTGTCCTTTACATAATATTTCAAAACCATGTGTTGATCCTTTTTTAGAGCATAGCAAAGAATCTATCATTCCTATGTTTCATATTCATGACAATTTACAACTATTGAGAAAATCTTCAATCCATTTAAAAATCTCTCTTTGATATGCTATATATCATGACCAACATGGGAGATCTTCAACAACAAGTAAACACCCTTAAGTTACAAGTTTATTCTCATAAGGATATCTTTGAAGATGATATATTAGAGAATCAACCTCCTATTCAAGATATTTGTGAATATCCTTGTCCTTGAAAAATTATCATGCCTATGTCATCTTCCTTCAATGATCACAGGGATCAGGGTACTCATTTGAAATAATATATACATTTTTTTTCACATTGGGATAAAGATGGATGCTTTCTATTAAAATATTTTCATCAAAGTTTAGCTCAAGAGGCTCTTGATTTGTTTTATAGCCTCTCAAATGGTTCTTTATTAACGTTCAAAAAACTTGAAGATGTATTATTATCTAGTTTTCAAAGATATACCTTACCTAACTTACAATTGGAACATTTTCAAGTATTAACACAAGATGAAGATGATTCCATCCAATAATATGCTATCATATTTAAGGATATCTTATACTAATTAAACTATACCCCCTCAGATTTGGAAGTATAATTTATATTTAGTAGGGGTTTTATGTCTCCACTTAGAGGAAGAAAAATCCATAATCCCTTTGCTCAATTTTATACCTTATATTAGGATGTGAAAAAATATGCATGTGATTTGAATAATACCAAAACAAAATTACCTATTTTCCCACCAAAATACAAACATGTTATAAATAATTTACTCAAAGAAAATCAAAAAACCAAGAAGGCTCAAGAACCACTTCAAATACCTTCCCTAAAATCACTGATACGTACCAAAGAATAAATAGTAAAGGTCTTGAATAGATTAAATGAACATACTTATAGAATACCTCCTATAGTTAAACCATATGCCTCTATTAAAAGGTATCCACTTTAGTTTGATTGGTTCTGAGATAGACCACATGATATATTGCATACACCATTGAATAAGTGGATGACAAACCTTCCTCCTAATTACCACCATAAATGACACATATTTTAAAAGGTAAAAGGACAACTAATTTTCATTTAAAATGGTATAAATGGTCATCAAGATAATAATTTTTTTTTCTATCAAACAAAATCTCAAAAAATTAGCATATCAAGGATTTATTGTGTTTCAAAATGATACATCTATATCTCTTTCCACTACTTCATAAAGAGGTTATTATAAGAGGGTTGAGACATCCCATATTGCTCTTTTTAAGGAACATGTGGTCCATTGACATTCATCATATACAACCACTAGTATAAGTCCTTATCCTAATGTACACTCTACCAATACTGATCTCTCTTGCACCGATCCTACTAAGGATCCATTAGTTGATTGGGTTTTGTACACACCTAATATTTTTAATCTTTTATTAATTACTGACACTCTTTATCTTGAAGGAACCCATTGAGCCTCAATATCTCTAAGTGCACACCTTAAGGGGTACACCAAGAAAGGATTAAGCAGACCATTAGTGCTTTATAGGATTGTTGTCCCTTTTGCCACCTATTATCTACACACTTGTCTCCTAAAAACAATTTCCCTAAGCTTTGCCTCCTATTTTTCACCCTCTTATAGTCATTTTCCACATTCATTATCCCCTTACCTAACCTAAACCCCTTTTTTGGAAATTTACATGACTATGTCAGCCACATCAACCTTGTATTATTATTTACAACTTACTAAGAACTAAGTCAGCCATGGTCTACATAGTTCATTATCTAGTATGTTTTTTATCAATTATAATACTAGGTTTATCAGGTCAACCTTGTGAATCAAAACTTTTGGAAGAGTTTAGGGTTAAATAAACCTATATAAACACAATCATTTCACCATTTATAAGAGAAGAGAAGAAGTAAGATATATTGCACATCTACTTATCCACCATTCTAATTGAAGAGAAAGCTTAGGGTTCCATACTTTATTTAGATATATGGATCTTGTCTTGTGGATAAGTCTTTTAGATGCATTTATAGGTTGTGTAGCCCAATCTAATTTATTCTTATCATTTGTACATACCACAACAACCTCTTGTGAAGCACCTTAGCCAAGGGAGAGATTGAGGCTCGATGAGTTCATCTTCAAAGGTAAGTAATCCTAACTTTGTTCTTCCTTTGTAAGAGTAGATAGATATGCATTTTCAATTCTCTTACATGTTTAATATTACATATATATTCACATGAGTATATGTATTCTATACATGTTTAATTTTATCATTTATTACCCCCACTTTGTGCCACAAGCTTTGGTGAGCACTAAATTAGACTTTTATTTTACTTGTTATTAGTTTAGTGAACATGAAAACACAAGAGCTAGTTAGGATTATTAAATAGTTTTTCTTGATTGGAGGCTTTGGAACCCTCCCTGGTAAGGTAATATATCCCTTGGATAGGTTTAGTGAATCCATATTAGTCATGACCCTGATTATCTAATATATCCCCAATTGAAAGTGTAAGTAGGATCTATCTTCTCTGAGCTAGGATTGATTTGTAGAATCTATTATATTTACCATTACATACATTCTGGTAAACCTGATGTGATTCTAACACTTTCAAAAAAAAATCATTCTTTTCATTTCTATTATTATATTATTTTTATATATTTATGATACTATGTCAACTAGGCTAGTATAATTCTAACTTTTGTGTGTAGGTTTAACACACAGTGATATCAAAATGACTATTTTTTCTGTGTAGGTATTCATTAGATATAGGTTATTAGATTAGATAGGTCAACACATTATTCTTCTTAATTTCCAAATAATAAACTAAGCTAACTAGGTCAACTTAGTCTTTTAGTCAACATCCAAAATAATAAACTTAGTTGACCAAGTTGACTTAATCTTCCAATTAACATTCAGAACAACAAACTAAGTTGTGTAGGTCAAATTAGTCTTCCATTCAACATATAAAATAAAAAACTAAGTCATGCAGGTCAACTTAGTCTTCCAATCAGCATCCAAATAACAAACTAAGTTGACCAATTTGACTTAGTCATCTTAATAAGTTTTAGCAAATAGAGTTTTATAGAACTAGGTTGACTCAGTTGGAAGAACTTGTAACATTAAAGGCACTTCAACAAAAAAAATTGCAATCCTAATAATCTTACAACCCACCAAGGTTCCTTTCTTTATCTCTTTTTCAATTCACTACTTCATTACAATTCTATTTTGTGCAAGTTTTCAATCTTTAAAACTGTAATCCTATAACAAACTAAGTTGACCTAGTTGACTTAATTTTGTAGCTTATCTTCTATATAAAAGACTAAGTCAACCTAGTCAACTTAGTTCTTAAATAATTTTGCTTATACATATTAGTAATAACCTAGTTAACTCTATTCTATAATGTTTACATATAGTGTCATTTGAATTGATTCTATACCATTCTTAATTTAGGAATTAACAACTATATTCTAGTAATCAATTCACACTTTTATTTACAGTTGTTTGCATGCTTAGAGTAGCTCATATAGTCTAATTAGGTGGTTTTTCAAATTGTTTATTAGTTTCACTATTTTTTATATTTTTACACACTCTACCAAATCACACAATATTCAAAATGCATTTAACATTTGTCTTCCCAAGGCCTACCTACTTGGATTTCATCACCAAGGGGGAGGCCAACTTGGTTTTATGGAAAGTATAAACATGTGGTTAATGGTATATATTGGCAAAGCACCTAACATACTTATCACTATGGCATTGTGAAGTGAGGGGGTATGTCCCAATACCAAGCCAGTACCATTACCAATATAGATCCCTTTCAATCTAAACATCCAAAAACCATCCATAGATTGATTTTTATTCCCTATTTTTAGCCAAATTCCCTATCACACTTAAAATAACACTTTATAATAATCTAACAACACTTAGGATGACCATTTAGTTAACATTTACTTTTTATTTGACTGATTGATCTCTAATCATTTTATGTTGTATTGTAAAAACTTGCATTGGTGCAAGGTTTTGTGTTGTGCACCAATTGGATCATTCTCATTGATCTGATTGTTTGTGTGTTTGATTCCATTTCTTGATTCAAATTACATTACAAAAAAATTCTCTATTTTTAGCACATTATCATTCTATTTGACATAGTCTCTTATAGAATATCTTTTTACCTACCTATAGTACTAAATTGACATAGTCAACTTTATATCCTTATTAGACTATCTTTTTCCTTATTTGAAGTATTAAATCGACCTAGTTGACCCAGTACTCTTTTCTACTAGTCAAGTTATAGTACTAAGTCAAACTGGTCAACCCTTTATTCTTTTTGGCTCGGTTTCATACCCTATTTATAATATTAAGGTGACCTGGTCAATTTTATACTCTTATCTATCTCTTGTACCTCTTTGATTTCACATCTGCCTTGTCTTCCCTAATATTTCTCCTTCATCATGAACTTCCTATTTGAAGACAACATTGAGTTGAATGTAATAGATATGATGAGTTTTACCAACCCAAATATGTTATCCCATAAGTAGCTTGTGGATCCTACCCTAGATGAAATTAATGTGCATATAGCCACTCACACTATAAACTATGGTACCCCTCCTCATTCCTCTTCACTTCACAATCCTCTCTTCTCATTTAAATATCAACCTAAATTAGAATATGCCCTAGAAATGCTCTTATTCATAAATGAATTTCCTCAACATCAATTAAAATATCCTTCTACTATTTACCATATCATGATAAGTGGTCAAGTCAAGTAACCCCATTCACCTTCTCCCACATTCTCACATGGATTTGGAAAAACTAGCTTCTTTTCTTCTCAACCTCTTCCCTTTATTTTGACCCCTTATCATACCATGACATCTTCCTCTTTGATTTCCTCCACCTTCCATGTATATATACTAACATGGTAGGCTCTACATCTAGTATGCCTCTTCCTTCCAAGACCCACTCTTCTCAAACTTTCCACTAGTGCATCATTTACTAACCATGGTAATCATGCCTCTACTACCACTTCTTCTCATCCCTCTAATAGTACATCTTTTTCTACACAATAAAATCATGCTATTAGTGCCTCACTTACCAATAATTCTTCTAATTCCAATGCTAATAATACCACTTAAATCCATCAGCTTATATTACAAACTCTTAATAAAATGAATGTTTTCCAAGTTAACAATGAAAATCAAATGATGAAAATGAAAAATCATCTTATCCATCTTCAAAACCACCCTCAACAAGTTCAATGGGGCATGCATAACCAAAATGCTCTCCCACCACCCCTTTGAGATTCCCATGGTAACCTTATCCCTCAATGTCCCCTTGTTAAAAAAATAATCAAGCACTTTCAAAATGAGCATCTTACACCTCAAATTTCTAATATCAATATAGGAGATATCACCGCTACCTTTACTTACAATGGGTCAACTGATCCTACTCTCCACTTAAAAACATTTGGAAATTTATATAAAGATTGGATTAAGTTAAACACTTTTGATGCTACCAAGATATTTGCAAAGACTCTTATGGGTGATGATTTAGATTGGTAAAACCAACTCAAATCTCATTCCATCACTAGTTTGGAAGACTTAATCAATGCTCTAGTCCAAGAGTTTCAAACTAGTGAACTCCCTAAGAATACATTTGCCCATGTTATCAATTGTAAGCAACTTGAGACCAAAATCACATAAGATTTCATCAAACTATGGAAGATATTATATAAAAAATGTGAAAATAATATGGTAGATAACAACCTTTTTCATCTATTTACCAATTCTCTTTTTCCCATGTTGCAATATCTGGTCTAGACTCTCTCTCTCTATGTACTTTGGAAGAGGCCATTGGCCAAGCTAGGCATTAAGATTTCATCATGCATCAATTTGATCCATCCCAACCTTTTATGGGTACTCATATATTAATGAAGAATAAAAATTTATCATGCTATAAATGATGGTATCACTGACTCTTATGATATCATTCATACTATTCAAGTTGTTGTTCCCAACCAAACTCTAGAACAAGCTTCCCCTCCCAACGACATCACTAATCCTCATTTGTCTTCAATAAATTATAGAAATGTTTATAAACTTTTATCCTTAGAGGAATTACAAAAATGTCTACCAAGGCCTCTTCTAGAATAACTTGATCCCACCCATCCCATGAAATCTTGGTATGATCCCAATAAATTTTTTTGGTTTCATGCTAGTTGGGGTCATTCTCATGAGACTTTAGGCAACTTTGTAATTTGGTTGTGGATTTCCTTCTTGGTCCTAATTTGATCATTATTCTATCATTCAAAAATGTCAACAAGCCTATGAAATTGACTTCAAATCCCATACCACATAAAATAAATCTCAAGATTTAAACCAAACTAATGCTCATTTGGCCATCTATAAAGATCCTCTTCCAAATCACCAAGATAACCAAGAAAAACCTACCCCTTCTACCAATAATGTTGACAGTCTTCTTGACCTAACTCTTAAAAGGAATGTGGTCAATATGAATACTATGAAAAGGGTGGTTGCTTTCATCGATCCTCATGCCTCCACACTCCTTAACTACCTCACACATTTTGTTTTATTTAAGACTCTTCTCCAACTCACTTAACAGAGTTAGGGCAAGAAGACCTTATATCTTTTGATGAACCAATTCCAACACCTCCCTTAGATGACACTTCTCATACCATTTCTACCATTCCTCTAACCTCTTTACCCATCACCAATAACACTCAAACTTCCATCAATACTTCTTCTAATCTATCTCAAACTAAACCTGCATCAGCTACCCTATCTTCTCAATACAATTAACAAACTTGTCCTCTAATTAAACCTCCTACATCTTATCAACATAAATTCACATGTACTTTGTATCCTCCTTCTGAGAACCTCCTTAAACACTATGTACCTCTTTCCAATAGTCCCCTTATGGTTTATGATGAATATGATCCTATTATGGAGCTTACTAATCTCCCATCTCAAATCCCATTTCTTGAACTTATGTGGACATATTTGTGTCATCATAATCATCTTATACAGCTTTTGTTTGAAATGAACATCCTTCATCCTCCCTTAGTAAGATGCAAATCCACCTTATCTGGATCAGAAGATAGCATTTTACAATAGTGTGCAGAGATGTCCATACATGTTTTTGAAACAATGGACAATTCTCTTTCCCTTAAATTCCCCATTACTTCTATGATCCCTAATGAGATTCTTCTTTTTGCAGATGATCTTCCTCTTTTTATCAATGTCTAAACTAGAGATATCCAAATCAATCATGCCTTGATTGATGAGGGTTTAGGAACTTGTGTCACCTCTCTCAATTTTATAAAAACCCTTGTATATTTTAAATGTAATCTTAAATCCATATGAAACACATGTCAAGGATATAACCAAAGGAAAATACCTCCCTTAGGTTGTGTGTGGTTCCCTATCACTGTCTCACATGTCATTGTTCATGTGAAGGTGATGATATTCAGCTTTCTTCTATCCTATAACATCTTGCTTAGTAGGGCATAGACTCATCACATGAGAGTAGTTGCCTCTTTTACTTACTAATGTGTAAGTTATCCTCATAATGGAGCCACCTATAGGGTTCAAGGTGATACTAACCCTTAGAATTTTGAACAATTCCAAGATCATGGTGTATTCAAGATTCCTACCCTTAAATCCTTACCATGTGTTCCCTTTCATGAATCTCAACAGTTTAACTTTCTTGTCAATTACACCTAAGGTTGTAATGGTCACCCCAAACTCATTGGGAATATACCCCCTAACCTTTTAGATTCTGATGATAATGAGCCTAATGACATCAATCTCAATATTGAAACCTTGGATCTCTCACCTCATCTCATTTTATATTTTCCCCTTTCTTTGTAACCTTATTCCTATCAACCACTTAGTGATGATATACCCGTTGTCTTAACTAAGACTTGGCATTCCATTCATCACACCACATCAGATGACCAAGTCATCTCTACCTATGCCATTGATC
This sequence comes from Torreya grandis, assembly GCA_037957365.1. Classification (NCBI taxonomy): domain Eukaryota; kingdom Viridiplantae; phylum Streptophyta; class Pinopsida; order Cupressales; family Taxaceae; genus Torreya; species Torreya grandis. The sequence goes on along the minus strand of JARHVA010005520.1, from coordinate 1,108,694 downwards.
TTCATACACCTAATTATGGGTTATACCTTAAATGATCCATTTTTAGGAGAGATGCTAAAATTATTTGTTGTCATTCCTCTTTAATTTAGTCTATTAGTATTTCTTCTAACATTTCATCCTCTATCATTCCTAATTTTAGCATTTTTATTCTTGATCACAGGATAGAGATGGTGTACACACCTCCAATTTCTAAAGATCATCATAAGAGTATGTTTATGGATCATGATATGACTGGTCCCTATCACTTTTATAGATACCAAGATCCCTCTAGCCAACTTATCCTTGAGATTTTTTTAACTATCCTTTAGCCTTCTATGCATCCCACCCCTCCCTCAGCTAAGCCTAGTTTGGATCCTATTCCCATTCCCTCTCTAGGTGAGTATCTTCCTATTATTAATCCTATTATTCCTTCAATCAAGCCTTGCCTAGTTTCTCTACCATCCCCACCTTCCCTTAGTGATGGTTTGCTTCCTTTACAGCAGCTCACTCCTTTGCCCACCAAATGGGTCAATCATCTATATTGTGGTATTCATAAAATCATCAGTCATTGGAATAGAGACTAGTCATTATACCAATATTCCTTATATTTTGTTTCTACTCCTCTTATTAATACACTTTCAAAGTCTACTAACAAGTGTATCTATTACTTTCATGGTATAGATAATCATTCATCCACACATTATTATAAGTTACGACAATATATCGACACATTATGTCCCACTATTCTTTAGCCCACATACAAGGCTATACCTCCCCCAAAAGTATTACCTATATATCTTCCTAAATATGGAGAGGTATATTGTCTCTAGCATGAATGTGGCACTCATCATATTGATCATTATCTCATCCTTCAATAGCATTTAAAGTATCACTTCATGACTATTCTTGTGCCTACTACCCTTCCTCCCATAGGTCACTCTCACAAAAAGGATCTGCCTTCTTCTCTCATGGATCCTCCTTTCTTGATGGCACCTTTTCCACTGGTGACCCCTTCATCTCCTATAGAGTCCACTTCCATTCCTTCTCCTAATCTTCCCCTGCATTATATCCCTCATCAACATGATCCTTCATGCATTCTTACATTTCCTATTAAGAAGATTCGATGCAAAGTATTTTCCCAACTTTCCTTGAAGATCAATGAGACTTTGGTTGTAGTTTGAGTTTAACTTCATAGGGACTTATCAGATGTTATGGATAATGTATGTGGATAAATATATCAATACTTATGAAAATAAGCATGTTTTTCTTAAATTTATTTATGCATTTGGATTGGATGTGTGCTCCAACTTTAAATTTATCTATTTTATATCATTTGACATTGTGTCAAATTATTATCTATCTTAGATGGTGATTTTTGTTTTACACTATATGTTTCTTATCATGTCATTATTCTTATTATGTTTTCTTATGGATTCTTTTTCATAGTTACATACTTGTTCTTCTTGAGTTCCTTTTCTATGGTTACCTTGTTATTTTTCATGATTTTTTTTTATTTTATCTCTATAAACATGGATAGTTATTATAATAACTTGGTTATACAAACCTTTTTCCCTTTAGTTCTTCCTCATTTAACTTATGATCAATTAGCAAACAATTCATCTCATTACAATCTCCTTTTATCAGTTCACTTTATATCTCCCCTTTTCCCCCTTTATTAACTTTTGCAAACTAAGCATACACATGGTTGAGACTTGAGATAACATGTTGGTTCATAGTTAAGCCTAAGTGTTCTAGTCAGTCATATATTTGGATACATAGCTTCCTTTAGCCAAAATCTAAAGCTCATTTATGTATATCACTCTATCTCTCATGATTGGTCATTCCAAGTGCATATGGAGGAGTAATCTTAAAATCTATAAACATTCAAAAGCCAAATCATTTAACAAAAAGAAACATTCAAATTTTAAAAAGTCAAATCACACTAAAAAATGTGATTCTAAGCACATCTCCTTTCTCTAATGGAATCTTAAACTCCACAGTTGGTCTCATGATAGAGTTGAGGTCTATTGGGGTGAAGTAATCCAATTCATTAGAGAATGAGAATAAAAAATATTTTAGTGCTACTTACTTTCTCACGCAAGTACTTAATCTTTGTAGTATACTGACGGTCTATAAATGGTTCTAAAGAATGGGTAACATGCCATGGGAAGGTAGTTCCATTTTATTTTTCTTGTTCAAAACAGCCAACATGAGTTGATCTTAGTACCACACTTAGTTTCCTACACATCTTTGTGTCTATAGTGAATAAGTATCCTCTGTATATTGATGGTCACTAGTCACTTAGTGTCTTATCATGTCCTTAGTGTGCCTCATGTTTCCTAATGTCTTCTCATAAGATGCCTATGTTATGATTCTTACATTCCCTTTTTTACTCTCTACAACCCTAATATTTACCCTTGAGATATATTGTTTTGTTCGTTGATCACTCCCCTTAGGGATTAATTTGTGAGTTATAATGTAAGACCATGGATAAGACCTGACCTTCCTCACAAATTATCAAATTTTTCACATTACCATTTCAAACATCCCCTTTTACCATATTTTCACATTATTTCTACCTCATGGTGTTCCCTTTATGAGTTTTAGTGTAAGACCATGGATAGGACCTGGCCTTCCTCATAAAATTTTCTAATACCCAAGTTATAATGAAATTACATGTGTCAAATATGAGATAAGATGTGATTGATTATGAGTTACATGTCATTGACATGCTTCCCATCTTGATTTAGTATGTTTTATGCTTACTTCATTAATATTTCACTTTTATCTTCTTCCTTTTTGATTGCATGTAAGAATACTACCATTTTTATTAAGTTTTTATTACTTCCCAACTTGAATTAGTGTGATTAATTATAGACCATTTTTTACCAATTTTCTTTCTCTTTAATACTTCCCAATGTGATTTAGCATGATTGATTGACTTAATTGAATTGTTTTTATACCATTAGTCTTTCATGTGTTTTCCATTTTATTACATTATTTTCATACTTCCCAACATGATTTAGTGTGATTTCAGTTGTTTTAATTTGGTGCCAATAGTTTTTATGGTTTACAAACATTTTTTCCTCTTTTTTAACACTCTTTGGATTATTATACTTAGTCATATTTTTATCTTACACATTTCCCATCGTGATATAGTGTGTAGTACATTTGTTTTTGATTAATTTTGCTTTTCCAAGTCTTTTCGCTTGTTTATTTTTAACCATGCATGTGTACTACATAATGATAGAAAATAAAATACCCCACATATATTTCATATAGCATATACCACAAAGTCAAAATACATGTGCTAGAAATAAATATATCTATGCATCCACAACCACAACCAAAATATAACCCATGAGATCAACATCCAACTATCAACATATAATATCTCTATATATATATCAAGTGCTTTAATACAAATAGTATAAAAATACATCATTCCATCTCTATGGATAGGCCCCATCATGTCTATCTCATGGCCTAGCCACACTACCCATAGATGCCCCAAACTATCCTCTCTGCATGTTGCACTTTAATGAGGTTGTTTGTGATATCAAACCTGCTACTTATCCTTCTAGGTTGGCCACATGATCCTTACCTATCCCAACTAGATAGTGGTAGCCATGTGTGTAGCTCTCTCCTAATCCAAGGTTTATTAAGCCTATACCTCTCCTACTCTCACCCCCATTGATGGCTACAATCCATCCCCACATGCTTGTACCTTCCTCGTAACCTTACCCACTAGTTAAAACCAGCCCACTTAAGCTAGGGTAGATGGTACCATAGGATCATCCAGTGTGGTGTGGTTGTATGGTGTCAACACCCCATCCAAAATATCATGGTGTGCTACCATAACTAGGGATCCCCATCTGATCTCCTTGATTTCAAGATCTATAAAATTCAAACTAGATAAATATCAGATCCCATATACATCTCAAAATCTATTTATCTACCATTATATATAACTAGTATTAAAATAAGATTAGGCTCTACCATCCAAAAATATCCCACTTGGAGACTGATTGTTACAACTCCACAGCTACAACTCTTACTTGGAATTTTTTTTGAACTTTGACCCTAGCATGTTTCTCATCTTCATTATTATCCTTGAAGACCTATTGAAGCTGAACAACTCTCCAACTTATCTTTAGTGGCTACCTTTGTTAGCATATCTACAAGATTATGAGTCATATGTATATTTTCCAACTTCAATTGACCATCCTCTAAAACTGACTGAATGAAGTGATACCTGAGTTGTATATGTTTGGTTCTTGAGTGGAATACCAAGTTCTTTGCTAAATGAATCACACTCTAGCTATCACTGTACAACCTACAATCTTCCTACTTATGCCTTAACTCTTCTATGAACCATTGCATCCATATCATCTCCTTGCTAGGTTTTGTAGTTGAAACATATTTTGCCTTTGTAGTTTCCAAAGCAACTATCTTCTACAATTTTTAAATCCAACTAACCGTTGTGTCACCAATAGTGAATACATAACTTGTGGTGCTCCTCCTACCATCTAAATCTCTAGCCATATCTACATCAACATATCCTTGTAAGGTAACATCTGACCCTTCATAGCACAAATGTCTATCAGTGGTCCCTCTCAAGTAATTGAGAGTCCACTTGATTGCATCCCAATGCTCTTTTCCTAGATTATTCATAAACCTACTGAAAAATTCCACTACATGAGCAATATCTAGTCTAGTACACACCATATCATACATTAAAATTCCAAATACTAAAGCATATGACACTTTGGTCATGTAATTGATTTCTTCACGTGTTTTAGGACATTGTTCCTTGCTTAATTTAAAGTGCCCTCCTAAAGGTGTACTCACAAGTTTTGCATCTTGCATATTGACTCTGACTAACACCTTCTTGATGTATTCTTCTTGAGACAATGTCAATTTATTATTTTTTTTGTCTTTTGTTATTCTCATATAGAGGATTTACTTTATAGCACCCAAATCCTTCATTGTAAATGAATTTGCTAGTTTTCTTTTCAGCTCATTTATATCATGCATGTCATACCCTACAACAAGCATGTCATATACATATAATAAAAAGATAATATAGCTACCATTATCTAATCTTTTAAAGTAAACACAGTGGTCAAAATGACATCTACTACAACCTTTTTCTATCATAAACGTGTCAAATTTCAAATACCACTATCTTGGAGCTTATTTTAGGCCATACAAACTCTTCTTCAACCTGCACACCATTTTCTCCTTACTTTTGACTTCATATCCTTATGGTTGTTCCATATATATTTCCTCCTCCAAATCACCATGAAAGAATGCATTCTTCACATCTAACTATTCAAGGTGAAAATATTCTACTATTACCAAACTTAAAATAATTATTATAGAAGTCATTTTAACTACTGGAGAAAATATTTCATCAAATTCAATACCTTTCTTTTGTGCAAACACCTTTACAACAAGTCTGGCCTTGTACCTCTTTTTTCCTCCATCTTCTTCATTCAACCTATAAACCCATTTATTCTGTAATGCTCTTTTACCTATAGGAAACTAAACCAAATCACAAGTTTGGTTGTGTACCAAGGATTCCATCTCATCTTTCATGTCTTTCTCCCACTTCTTTCTAGTTTCTACCTACATTACTTCTTCATAGCTTTTTGGCTCACCACTATCAATAAATAATAAAGTGAAGGAGAGTAACGTTCAGGGAGTCTACTTACTCTAGTAGATCTTCTAACTACACTTCCAAGAGTTTGAAGTACTTGTTACAGTTGTTACACATTCTAATTTTTTGGAACTTTTAGAATTTCATTTCCAATAATTTCATCAAGTATTGCATATTTTGTATTTGACTTTTCCTATTTATTTTCATACAACTGATATCTATATATGACCTTTTCATTAAATATTTCTTCTCTACTCCTAATGATTTTGTGATTTTCAATATCCCATAAATGATAACCAAAATCATTAACTCCATATCTAATAAAAGTACATTTCTTGGATTTTACCTCAAAATTGGTTCTATTTTCTTTATCAATATAGACAAATACTTCACAACTAAAAGTATTTAAAAAGGAATAATCTACCTTTTTACCTATCCATGCTTCCTCTTGAATGCCACCATCCAAAAGACTTGAAGACCCTCTATTTATTAAGTAAATAGGAGTATCCATAGCATCTACCCAAGATTATAAGTGAAACCTTGCATGCAATCTCATGCTCCTTGCATGCTCCATGATTGTCATGTTCATCCTTTCTAACACACCATTTTGTTGTGGTGTTCTTGGAACCATCTTCTCTCTATGAATCCCATGGGATGAATAGTAATTATCAAACTCCTTTCTATAGTATCCACCTCCATTGTCTGATCTAACACATTTTAACTTATTTCCTATCTCTATCTCAACAAAAGTTTTCCATTTCTTAAAAGTATCAAAAACATTAGATTTCTTTTGTATGTAATAAACCCATTTTTTAATATTTGCATCATTGATAAAAGTAACATAATAAGAAGAGACACCAAAGGATGATACCTGAGCTAGTCCCCATACATCTATATGCATAAGCTCTAAATTTTCATCCTTTTTTGTCCTCCTAACTCTGAGAAATATGACTCTCTTATGTTTTCCATACACATAGTGCTCATAGAAATCCAAATCCACCTTCTTCAAATCTGGCAACAAATTCTTTGAGTGGAGAACTTGCATCCCCTTCACACTCATGTGCCCAATTTTGTGGTGCCATAATATTGTATCCACTTTTGTAAAAGCTAGATTAATAGAAGAGTCAACATCACCATTAGATAAATACAATGTACCTACCTTCTCTCCTTTTTCTATTACCAGTGATCCTTTAGTGACTTTCCATGATTTTTTTTCAAATGTAACTATGCAGCCCTCACTTCCTAACTACCCTACTAAAATTAGAATTCTTCTCAACTCAGGAACATGCCTCACCTATCTTAGAAACCATTTTTTTCCATTCTACAATTTTATCTATATCTTACCCTTTCCTACAATTTTATAGGGTTTACCATCACCCAAATAAACGTGCCCAAAATCACCTTGAACATAGTCTTGAAAATATTTCTTATGGGGTGTAGCATGAAATGAAGCCCCTAAATCTAACACCCAAAAATCATTAATATTATCTAAAGAAAGGATTAAATCATCTTGTAACACATCACCTGCTACATTTGCTTCCTAGTTTTTATCTTGTTGTCCATCTCCTTGTTTTCCTTTTTGAAACCAACAATCTTTCTTCAAGTGTCCTTTCTTCCCATAAATATAGTACACCAATGTTTCTCTAGATTTAGATGTACCCTTCTTAGACTTCCCATGATTCCCTAGGCCCTTTCCTCTATCATTTTGTCTTCCCCTATTATTCATAGTCAAAGCATTACTTGAAGCCTTACCTATGTTTTTTTGTCACATTTCCTCACTAAGAATAACACCAATAACATCATCACACTTTAAAGTGTTTGAGCTAGAGACAGAATTGCTCATAGCCATGACCAAGTGATTCCAACTTTCTAGCAATGAGCATAGAATCAAAATATCCCTAACCTCATCATCAAAATTTACTCCTACAAAGCTTAACTAATTTTTGACCAAGTTAAATTCATTTAAATGGTCGGTAACAAACCCACCTTTTGACATTTCTAGATTACATAAATGCTTCATAAGAAATACCTTTTTAGAGGTTTAGGGTTTTTCATACAATCTATCTAATGCCTTTATCACATCCACTACTGTCTTTTATTTTGAAATATTGAAGGCCACTGATACTACCAGGCACAGCCATATTGTTCCTATTGCTTTTCTATCAAGAACTTCCCAGTCTTCATCCTTCATAGTCACCAGCTTCTTTGTTATTCCTCCCACTGGCAGGAAAAGATCCTTATGATATAGATAGTCCTCTATTTTCATATTCCATAGATGGTAGTTGTTTGCATTAGACTTCTTGACCTTAACTTGCCTTCTTCCACCATTGCTCCCACTCGAACCAAGAAACCTCTTTTCCTACGAGTTTATCTGCCAAATAAAATTTTGGCTCTGATACCAGTTGTTAAGAATATAGAATGTAGAGAAATAATAATGAAATAAATATATAATTAAAATTTAGAAAACACAATAGAATAGATACATATATTTAACATGGTTCACCCAATATGGGCTATGTCTACATAGAAACTACCAGTCCTTATTATTCAGTCTAATAAATGAAAGGAAAAACCTATAATACATCCACTTTAATATCCTCTTCACTCTCTCTCTCTCTTTTATTTGATTGAAATGTGCTCATATCAAAGGATGGTTACAAATTAGGGTAAAAATACACTAATTTAATTTAAACCTTTAGATCTAAAACCTAATAGTAAATGGTCCAGATTAACTATGAAATTACAATATTTTATAATGCATTTTTCACAACATTTTGATTTGGGGGTGCTAACCCCAAACCCACATCAAGGGGGGCTCTAAAATATTTCACTTCCCCCCTACACCACCATGGTGATCTTTGTGGGGGGGATTTCCTCCCACACCCCCTTGTCGAGAACTAGGCATTAAAATAAGATCAAGCTCTACCATCCAACACAAATTGGGTAACCACAAGACATCAAACAGTCACCAAAATCTCTAGAATATTTTCAAAATATCAAATAATAAAGGATGTATTAGATATCTATGTCACTTATAATCAAAATACATTCTTATAAAATTCACAAAAATAACTTGGTTTGATCTAATTTATTCATTTTTTACCAGATTAACCTATTTTCAAACTACATCAGAACTTTTAGTACTAAGTTAACCATTATGATGCTTAATATTACTATGTCATCCCTTTTCATGACCTAACTAACTAATTCACCCATTTACTACTAAGTTATCCCCTTAGTTTTTAACTTGACTAACTAAGTCAGCTGCCTAGTTTTTCCATTAACTAACTAAGTCAGCCACTTAATACTAAGTCGACACCTTAGTTTTTCCATTAACTAACTAAGTTTGCCATTTACTACTAATTTGGACCCTTAGTTTTTCCATTAAATTAATAATTAAACCACTTACTACTAAGTTGACCCACTAATTTTCCTATTTCCTACAAACTAAGTTGACCTGGTCGACCTTATTCTTTCATTGCGATGACTTTTTGACTAATTGCCATAAATGCCTTGGGCATTTATTGCTTTGACTCCTTCCTACCCAATACCCTATTTGACCCCTAGTATCTCTAAAATTTTCCTAATGTTCATTTTGGTATGTATATTCTACCTAATTATCAAATTTCTATAAATCACTTAATTTCAACTAAAAATACTCAAGAATTTGAAATTTGAAATTGCTTACCTATGCTCCACTCGTTGTGGCCTTTATGTGTCCTCCCCATCTTAGTTTTCATATCCTCACCATCCTGGGTCTCTAAACTCTCACTAGGTCTCTTAGATCTCTAATTTTCTCATAATAGTAAATAATAGCAAATGAATTATTTTTCATCCTATTTATATTTACTATTCAAAATTATTTACCTTTCAAAAATTTATCATTAGATTTATTGTTTTGATCATATATTTGTCTCTATTAACTCTTTTTCTAAATCATAAAATGTTCTAGAATCCTAATGTCATAGAGAATATTTATAACTATTATATGCATATGTTTCAAAATTTTCAATTTTTTTCTAATCTCTACAGGTTTGCTTAATGTTCCTCACATTAGACACCTTCACATTTTTTGCATCTCCTTCTTTATCTATAGAACTAAGGTAAGAAAAGGTATGAGTTTTTTAATTATTTCCTTTCATGTATCTTATTTTCTCCTTACTGCACTTTATTCAACTTTAGTGTTATGTGTCATTATGTTCTTTTCCTGAAGCACCATCCTCTGTTGTACCTACGTGATAGGTGATGATCTTCGAGGGGGGCATATGTATACACATAATATTCTCAAAATTTTATCATTTATTAGCACTCTTTATCTTGAAAGAACCCATTGAGTCTCAATCTCTCTAAGTGTATGCCTTAAGGGGTACACCAAGAAAAGGGTGGGTAGACCATTGGTGTCTCATAGGATTGTTATCCATTTTGACACTTGTTATCTATATGCTTATCTCCTAAAAACCATTCCCCTAAGCTTTTCCTCCTATTTTACACCCTCCTCTAGTAATTTTCCACCTTCATTATCCCCTTCCCTAACCTAAACCCATTTTTTGGTAGTTTACATGATTATGTTGGCCATATTGACTTTGTATTGTTATTTACAATAGTTTACTAATAACTAAATCCACCATGGCTGACATAGTTCATTATCTAGAATGTTTTTTATCAATTAAAATACTAAGTTGACTAGGTTGACCTTGTTAGCCAAAACTTTAAGAAGGGTTAGGGTTAGATCCACCTATATAAACACAATCATTTTGCCATTTCTAAAAGAAGAGAATAAGTAGGATATATTGTGCATCTACTTATCCACCATTCTAATTGAGGAGCAGGCTTAGGATTCCATACTTTATTTATAGATATAGATCTTGTCTTATAGAGAAGTCTTTTGGATGTATTGATAGGTTGTGTATCCTAGAGTTGATTTATCCTTGACATTATTGCATACCACAATAACCTATTGTGAAGCACCTTGGCCAAGGGAGAGATTGAGGCTCAATAGGTTCATATTTAAAGGTAAGTATTCCTAACTTTGCTATTCATTTGTAAGAGTAGATAGATATGCATTTTCACTTATCTTTCATGCATTAAGATTCTATATACATTGATGTGAGTATATATCTTCTATGCATGTTTAATTTTATTGTTGATTAGCCCCACTTTGTGCCACAAGCTTTGGTGAGCACTAGATTAGAATTTTGCTTTACTTATTATTAGTTTAGTGAACATGAAAACATAGGACCTAGTTAGGGTTATTGCATAGTTTTGATTGATTGGAGACTTTAGAACCCTCCCTAGTGATATTATTGTGGTAATATATCCCTTGACTAGGTCTAGCGAATCCATATTGGTCATGACCTTGATTATCTAATGTATTCCTAATGAAAAGTGTAAGTAGGATCTATCTTATATAAGCTAAGATTGATTTGTAGAATCTATTGCATTTCCCATTACATACAGGTTCTAGATAGAGGGACACATGGATGAGGTATACCTACACAACATATTTGGGTACCTAAACTTGTACTTAATTATACATGGGATATTTATATATAGATCAATTATAGTGAAAAAATTAAAATAAAAGGTTTAATTACCAAAGTATCATTATAGTCAAGATTTATTATTTCCAATAGGGTTTCATTGTATAGAATGATTTCTTCATTATCACTAAGTTAAAATTTTCATTAAATTAAAATATTTTATACCACTAAGCAAACTCATCATATACAAATATTCATTAAATAAAAAAATACAAGTAAAACACACATCCATGGGAAGCCAAATATACCATGTGAGCATCGTCATATATATATATATATATATATATATATCAAAAAGGTGAAAATTTTATACAATATAAAACATTAGTCATATGTTGGGGGCATATCCCCTATGTATAATCATCATCACTATCTACATCAACCAATCCAACATATCTTGATGTAGATGCACCTAGATCCTACCTAGGCTAACCAAGATAGCTCATATATTCTCTCCTCAAATTACCCTAGCTAATGTAGTTTCTTTTCATGTTCACAATGTAGGGTGTCATATCAATCAATCAAAACCTGCATAATCTCAGTAGCACTACACTGTGGGATGTCTCTCCTATCAAAATCTACATGTAAATCTCATGCTTAGTGGCTACATTACAATATGTGGCCACTAATCTATCCACAAGATCCAAGAGGGGTACATGGGAACCCAAAATTCCCATATACCTCTCTATAAATCCCTCTCTAGCTATATCCATGGGCACACTATGTGACAGGTCCTACATCATACAACTTACCATAATAGGCCACTCTTGATTACCTATAATTGATCAAAAAAATCATATTTTAATATATAAAATCCTATATCAATCAAAAATAAATAAAAACATGATACTTATATGTGGATCTAATGGCTGCCTCATCTAGGGTTTGTCGTTCCATGGGGGCTCCACCATTACATATCCTATTGCACCTCCTCTTATCATAGGTATGGTGTCAAGCAGGGAAACTATATATGGAAATAGTAATGGCCAATAGGACCCTATCCATAACTACATATAAACATCTATACATCCTACATCATCTCCTTCAATGAGGGGAATAATGAGATCTCTCTTAACACCTAGTCATGGGGCCAATTTATTAGGTGTCAAAGCCAGTATATCATTGGACATATTCCCACTCATAACTATCTGATGCCATAGATATAGAGCCAATGGCACCCTGTAATCTATACCAAACTATAAAATTACATGATAATACTAAAAAAATCATAAATGTTAGGAAAGTAGTTAACTAACACATGCTAACCTAGATCCTTTGTATCTCATGCCCATCTTTAGGCCACCCAACAGATGTACTAGATATATGTTATGTAGTTTGATATGAGGTTAACTGATCCAAAATATTATGATACTCCATCATGGTTTGTAATATACCACAAGGGAGTACCCACCACTCTAAAAATGTCTGAGGATGGGCATATCTTGTTAGGGGTCCACCAATTAGATGCACTATTATAATATGCTCATAAACCCAAACATATAACAAGGTACCAAATCTAATCCTACCACCATAACTCTCCAAAAAAATCTATAAAAATTGGCCAATGCAATGTGACCCTACCATTATCTATTACCCTTATCCTCAATATGTCAAACATTATGATACATGTTATATGAAATCACCATAGTGTCACCCTCTACTGCTACAATGAAGCTAACAATACACAAATAAATTTACATAGTCATAAAATGTCACCTTTAATATTACTAGACATCCATATCATATTAATTAGGTCTACATGTATGGATTTATACCTAGTGAAATATAGATGAGTCTATTGAATATAACCATAGATACCATCCCTAACAATCTATACTCTTTCACCCCAGATCAACAACCAAAAAATTAAATAAACATCCTCTAAATTAATTATCATATCCCTTATTAGAAGTGAAAAAGTACAATTATATGGATTGCATCTCTTAAATAAATTCATGATAAGGTAGAAATCATATAGAATCTACCCTAGTTAGACCACATGGCCCAAACTAGCCTGATCAATCATTCCCTAGTTGTCAGCATCTAGACCCAGATCTATCATGGTGGGAAAATGCCTCCCATGCCAGAAATACCATATATGTATATCCTTTTGTAACCAAATGATCAAAATCAAGCATTAATCATTACATTTGAGAAAGAAAAAGAAAATTTTACAGTCCAAAATTTAGAAACATAAATGGATGGTAGCGTTGGATGCTACCATCAACTCAAGCCACATACGTTGGATGGTTCCATCCAAATTTGGACACTATCATCAAGGTTTTGAATTTCCCCTATAAAAATTTGATAGAAGTGTCTGTCATCCCATAAAAACTCATTTTTTTCTAAAATTACCAAAATTTGAAAAAATCAAAATTATTGCACAAATCACAAGTAAATATGCTTACTATCTCATTGAAATCTATGTTGACTAGGGATATCTAAAGCACATTAAATCATAGAGGCTATGTATCTCTCTCACATGACATTATAAAATTTATCTCTAGAGCTCAAAATATAAATGAAATGAATTTTCTAGTTAAAAACTCCTAATATACACTTCCTACTCTAGGCTAATCAAATTTGTTTATAGTGGTTAGTTCTATTATAGATTGGAGTGATTAAATCATATAATCTCACCATATTTATATGATGAGATTGATTAGATAACTCTTCCTAATATAGGTTATATTTATATATGTTTGCACTTGATTTGTGATAGTTGAGATATGGTGCTCTTTATGGATGAAACACCACTCTTCTTATACTGGGTTGGGGGCATGATCATCTCCTAACTCTCCCCACTTTAGATATAGCACTACCATGGTGCAACCTAGTTGAACACTTATGAACTCATTCATCTTCCTATCTAGAATATGGATGAGATCTCAAATCCCCTTACACTTCTCTAGTCTCCATGAAGGATCCATCACTACATGACATATACATAAGTGTATTTTATCCATGCTCTTTCTTTATTTTGATTTATATTATTACTCATCTATAAATTATATAAGTTGACTACTTTGTGGCATGATTTTGGTATCTTGACATAAATTTATATATAGTGGCATGGTCTCATATGGACCTCTTCAGTTCCATCTTATTTAACTTGTTTTATCTACCCCTTTGGGCTTATATATTGTAAAACTACCTTTTATCTAATAAATGTGAGAAATCAGTACTTGTGTTTCTATTATCTTTATGATTTTATCCTTTAAACACCTACATTTAGGTTAGACATGTGCATTGATGTAGGTGTCAAACCATGAGACAAGTTTCCAAAATTATACTTTGAGTGTTTTTCATACTTTTTGCATTGTGACCATTTGTTTAGCCCCATATGTTTAATTTATTATCATTTTTTTGCATACTAGTAGGTCTTGATTCAAAATCAAGAGATCCTTATATATACAAAGATATGGCTCTATTAATATCATCAAGCATTATTAAACAAGTTTTTAAATTAGTAAAATAATATATATTCCAAGTTATCAAATTGCATAATATTATTGTAACTAAAATTTTGAAGCATTCAAAAGGTTAATTTTCACTTTCATTGCTTGTACCAGGGGTTTTGTAATAGAATAAAGAGCATATAGTTGCATGACCACCATTTCAAACATATACCTAGGAGGGAGAACTACATGCAAGTATAAGGACCTCTTCTAAATATATGGCTATGTAGGAAACACTTAAAATAATTGGGGTTGTAATGGTTTGCTCGATTCATATGCTAACCCCTTTTTACCAAAGTCACAATAGGGCAAGGGCAAGAGATCCATGGTTTTACTTATTGGATGAGCTTAGTGCATACTCTAACACATTCTAAAGGACAAAATAGATATACAAGTGATAATATAAATTGATAAAGATTTGAGTTCATCAATGTACATGTTATGGATTAAGCACTTGAAGCAAACCTATACAACTATGTTGACACTAGTGTTGAGAATATAATGCAAGTGTCTAGGAGGAAAAAATAATCAAAGCACAGAATGAGTAGATTTTAGAGCATATTCATTGTCATGAGATGATTCCATATCACTATCATAGGTTAAAATAGAACATGAAATAAGATATGCTCTCTTTATCCCTTGATTGCCTAGTTATTTATTGTATTTTTTGTGCATGTTTAAATAGGTAGATTTCCATAATTTGGCATATAATACTAAATTTTGAATATTTTTATATTGCATTTAAAGAAAATTATTTTCTTAGTGTGTTTATGTATAAAACCCAAGTAGCATAAAATAATCATCAAACCACAATTAGGTTAATCACTTAAAGATGTCATGTCAACAATATAGTTCACTCAATGTGGTAATGGCACAAACCAACACTTATACATACACAAATATAATGTTACTCATATAATTTATCTACTTAAACTATTATGATTAATCTTAACATTTGAGTAGTTGATATTCATAAAACCATATCTAACTAAGCGTAGACACCATCACAATAGATAATCATAAAGACAATATTGATTATATAAGGCTTGTATCTATTCTCATTGATGTTATGATTACATGAATGTTATTAAATCATAAAGTGTTTAACACAACATAAAATAGGCTTTAAACAACTTGATAATATGTCGATAAAAAATCCCTCAATAGCTTAACACATGGAGTCAACAACCTGTTATAATAAAAAAGGGTGGTTTTTATAATTTAAATCTAGTACCTTGCAATTACAAATAATAAATTTGTGACCTGTAGGATTTACAACTGCTTTCTATAAATGGTAGTGTTTAATTGTTTTACAATGAATTTCATTATTATAACAAACTCCTGTATTTTCACCATGTCATGCAATATTATCTTAGATACCATTCATGAATTAGTTTGTCTTAATGTCATTCCCTATAGACTCACTCTATCAGCTTGGTTTGATGTTCCTTATTTCATTCTTTGTGGTCTATGCAACCTCCTTCCCATTCCACATCCTCCTTATTCTATGCCAACCATTTTATCATCATTGGCACATCCCAAGATTTGGTCAATAATTTTTTTGAGTGCATGTAGGTTTATTGGTACATCTATGTAGCCTAATCCTTGTATGTATTTGTTATGATTATGTGTTTCTAGACTTTTTTAAAACTAGGGCTTCATCTATTTTACTTATCTTATGCCCCTACCATCTATGAACCAAGTATTTAAAATATGTGAATCCTTATCACTCTATGAGTGTCATGTGTGTGTGTGTGTGTGTGTGTGTGTGTGTGTGTGTGTGTGTGTGTGTGTGTGTGTGTGTGTGTGTGTGTGTGTGTGTGTGTGTATACATATATATATACACACATATATATATATACATATATACACACACACACACACACACACACACACACACACACATATATATATATATATAAATATATATATGTGTATATATATATATATATATACATATATATATATGTGTGTATATATATATATATATGTATATATATATATATATGTATATATGTATATATGTATATATATATATATATATATATATATATATATATATATATATATATATATATATTATATATATATATATATATATATATGTATATATATATATATCCACACAATTATATACTTGTATAAAAATTGGGGGACAACATCGGTCTACACTAATTTGGTTACTCATCTTTAGGTGACTCTTCCAAAGATGTTTTTAGCCAATTCCTATGGATATCTTCCTAAAAAAAAACTCCACTTTGAGATCCCAACGTGAATCACTTATGCTTTTATGTCCATTTATACAGTTAAAACCTTGAGTACTATAGGTTGCTCCTAGAGTTTCATGGCCTTAAAATTTTCCACCATAATATATGGAGAAAATATTGGTGATAATTCCATAATGACATTCTCTTTGTCCATTATTTTTCCTTGAAGAGTCTTAAAGCCCTTTTCCAATTATTTTCATTTTTCTTCTATTCGCTCTCTTAGGTCATTTGCATCCTTGAGGATTTTGGTTCTCTCAAACCTATATTTTTTTTATAAAAGATTTTAAACTCCAATTCATTCCATTTTTATTTATCATTGATCAAACACACACTAATTACTTTTTTTTGTCTCACCATGTTCAAAAACATATTTTTGGCTTCTATTTTTTGCTAGAGCTCATTTATCAAATTCTCATAGTTATGAATTTATTTATCAAATTCTAGTCACACCTTTTCTATTTCATTATATGATTCCTCCTCTACATTGGGGATTATCCCCTCTATTTTAACAACCTATCAACCATTATGATCAATTTGTCTATGTATTTTACTCCCCTCTAACTGACTTCACCCATTAAAAATTGGCTCTAATTTCATGATGCATTAACAAAGCCTTGGGAATTTCAACTCATTTTTTGTTAAATTTTTTTTGGATTGCATGTGCCTACTATCAACCTCCTTTATTTACTTATTATTATTTATTGTAGTGTGTTGATCAATTTTTTGGTAAGATATATGGGTAGTTAATCTACCTAACACACACCTGGATTGGAATTCACTCAATTTTGTGTTGTATATTAATTTAATTTATTATTTATCATCCATGGTGTTGGATTATTCCCTTTATTTAAATCTTATTGGTTCTTTAAATAATGGTTCATCTACATACATGTGTTTATTGGTGTTTATTCATATCCAACAATTAGGTAGGGGTTGTTAATCCCTGGCCTCTTATGAAAGGATATTTGTGTGAACAAATCTCCCTAAGGTCTTGGTATGCAAGTAACCTAGTTGGCTCATTGTAAACATACCATGTCAAGGGTTTTTGGTGTATATTTTAGATAGATTAAGATGCATTAAAATAAATATTTTATGCCTAAGGAACCAACAAAATGATTTAACTATGAATAAACAATAAATTTGAAATGAAAATGTCTATTGCTTATAATTTCAATAATCCATAAATAAATAATAGATAAACAAAGTAGAATAAATTCAAGCTAAAATTTTTGATTCAGACTACAACTAAGAACCTAAATTAATCTAATCGAACACATTGATTTTTAAAAAAAGGAAAAAAGAGAGAAGGGTGGGGAGAGAGAAAAAGAGAGCCCACTTTCTAATGTAAGTTATCCTAGTTCTATTGAGAAGATAAATGTTAGAGTAACCAATCCTTAGTTGAGCCAGACCTAGCACAACTCCAACTAAAGATGGTACAAGATTTTGTATAATGAAGTAACAAACCCAAAGAGTAAAATAGGGTCACCACATACACATGTAGACAAAGTCTATCAAATGACAAAACTTTTAGATAAAAATTTTCTATTAAGGATTATTTGGGATTCATCAAATGCTTATTGAGCTATAGAATTGGCTTACAAATAACCTCAACTCATAAAAATAATCTATAAATCAAGGAAATGCATGAAAGGAAATGATGAGTCTAGTACTCTAAATTATAATCTAAAAGGATCTATCCATGCATAATCTTCTATGATCCTAAAAATAATAACCTAGGCATAATCCTCTTAATCCTAAAAAAGATTATCCTAAACATAACTCCCTCAATCTTAAATGGACTATCCTTTATTACATCGAAGATTTGATCCTATATATGCATGTAGGCTTGAGGAGTTAAAATGCAAATTCAAATTCACCCACTAATGGGTTAGTTTCAATAATCATCAATGTGGCTGGTCCACTTGAGGTTGTAGGAATAAATCCCACTCAATTGCATCATAAAAATATCAGGGACCATGCTAGACCAAATCAAGAATGAATTCCCATTGGGGAATGAAGTTATAATTACATTGGGATAATCAATTTCCCACATCTTGTGTAGTTAGGGACATGCCTCTTTAAGGCATATATTTTCTCCTTTATGATTCATTATTAATCTTGATGCATAGGCTAAGCTAATGATTCCTATATTATTCATCATTCAATAGGACTACAATCTGATTTTGTAAATCAAATTGGATGTATAGTCTATTCTTGACCTTTTAATAGTTTTGACATCCAAATAGGTCATCAAATTTAGGATCATTCTTTGTTGGATGTGTAGCTAACATGTCCTTTGCTCTGATGGGATTGTGAGGTTATAATAAGTGGCCATGTAGCATCTATATGTCCTCTTAGGCACTTGATTTTTTGTATTTTTGTTTCCCCATGTCACTCCATCGACTCTCTGCACTTTAATCCAATGATCAATAACTCTGAGCTTTCATGATTCTGGGCCCTCTAAAAAGATGCCATGTGGCTTTTACCTAAGGTCTTTATCTTTGTGATCTTTATTCAAATTTCAGCCTTTGCAACTTTTGATATCTTCATGTTTTTTTATCGAAGACTTATTGTGAAAAATATGTGACAATAATTCATACAAAAGGGAGAGTCGTTCCTTCATTTTTCATGATTTTTGAAACACCTATGACTTATTCATTCCAAATACCTAATTCTTTGGATGTTGTGTTGACATAATATTTTTATTAGGCATTGGTCTTTAGAACTTTTATTCACAACAAAAGTTCAAACTAGTCTTTCCATCACTCTTTCCAAAGATCAAAACACTTATAAAATTCTCATAAAGTGCTTTAGTCTATCTTTATTCTTTGCAAATTTTGCTTGGAAATTTTTTTGTTATAATTTTTGTTTGGGCCTTAACCTTCACTAATTTTTTTGATATTTTACACAAAAAGTGCGACACAGTTCTTGTAAAAGTGTGAGACTCTTTTCCCTTCTTTGGGACTTTTATCTTGGATTATTTTTGTGACATTTTTCTTGAAGACTCAAGTCTTTATAAAAAATTTCATCGTAACTTTTTTCCAAACTTGGTCTTCACAATTTTTGTCATCAAAAAAATTGTTTGTAAAAGTTTCAAAAAAAATCATAACACTTTTTTCAAAGACCTAATACTTGAAAAAAATTATGGAATCTTCAAAAAATTTGTCTTCTTCGTGACTTTTATTATTGAGCCTTTGCATAAAAGTTTTGACTCATTCTTGACATTTTTATCAAAAACTAAAAGACTTAGACAATTCTTTTGAAGTCTTTGAGCTTTTTTTAGACTGTCTTTTGTGCAGAACTTCCAACTATTCTTTTGTCAAAAAGTGTGAAGGCTAATTTTTTTGGGTACCTGTAGGCACAATATGAAATGCATAGTCAATAATTTTGGTTTAAAAAAACAATGGCTAAGATTTTAAAAAGAAACATAAATATTTAAAAGTAAATGGCTACAATTCAAATTAAAATGACTAAGTCCAAAGCCAAAGATGACTAAGTGTAGAATGAAAATTGTGAAATGACTTAGTCATTTACTCGATCCAAAGCTCATTTAGTCTATTTTATTGAAAATCAACAAGTTAAAGACTAAGACCTTATAAACATTTAGTGATTCAGATTGAAATTTAAACAAAAATGGACAATAATTGTTTATGAAAAGAGGTAGAAAACTCTGAAAAGTTAAGATAATTTTCATAAACCTAAGGTTAAATAGATTAAATGGAAGTTTCAAATGTGTTTTCAAAACACAAGAAAATAAATAGGCTAAGACTTAACAGATTTATGCAAATTTAGATATTAAAATTAAAACAATCCTAAATGTGAATTAGACTTAAGCACTTATGATGAACATTTGATTATTCAGACTTAGTTAATTTAATTAAGCACATTCATGTTTCAAATATTCATATCTATAAAAATAGGCATTCCCAAGAAGGTTATTTTAGAAAAAAAACCATAATCAACTCATAAAAGATATAAGATTAGACTCTAGACCAAAAAAAGGGTTCTTATTTTTAGTCTGAAAATGGGTCATGTTGTGCAAGTAATAACAATGTGTTGAATGAATGACATTTATTTGTATGCCCAAATCGAACCACCTTATTCTCACATTTTGGTCCAAAAGAATAAATTCTCATCATCTATTTTTCTAAACTTTCCCTAATAATCATTTCTTCCCCTTGATTTTTGTCCTCATCTGTTAGCTCATATTTACCTAAATTTGATGTTAAGGGTGCATGTCCTAGATTGATAATTATTTTAGATTTCCTTGTGCTATCCTCAGAATTATCATCATTGGTTGTGTTTTACCCTATTTTTGAGAAAACATAAAATGAATTGTGTGTACTAATTGTATGCACCTAAATCTATTTTCCCTAATTATTCTAATTAATTCCACTAATTTATCCCCTTTATCCTAATCCTAGTCATTTATCTAATATCCCCCTTCATCATTCTTCATCCACTAACCATTATTCCATCCCACCAATCAATTAATTTCTCTAATCATCCATTTCTCTTATTCTATCCCTAGTTATTTATTATTTAGGAATTTAAAATTCCCATGGCCTACCTACCCACCTACTAAGCCTATTCTTAGGCTCTCCTACACCCCTAGTCCCTAATCACCCATCCAATCCCTATCTAATCCTAATCAATCCCTAAGAGGATTATATAATCCTCCAATTCTAGAATCCTCTCTAACTTATCCCTCTCTATATACAACCCTCTATTCTAGAGGCTTTCAAGGAATCTAAAATTATTTGGAAAATCCCCAACCATTGATCTCAATGGCCCAATATTGAATTCTAACTATTGATTCTTCCCTCCATTTTCTATATAAATAATCCATTTCTCCATGGCTAAGCTAACTGCAAGATAACTTGAAATCTTCATGTCCACATGATCAACTAAAAACAATTATATCTATACAATCTCTATGAATCCACTTAATCCATGCTAAATCCATAATCAAAATTTTGGTTTTATCCATTTGAACATCTTAGAAGGAGGTTATCTGAAACAAGGGATTAGTAGGGTTTTATCCTATGATTTTGGTTTTTTTTCATAATCCTTCCTACTAGGTATTTTGATGTTTTAGGTTTTTAAATTACATGATTTAATCTAATAACTAAAAATTCCTACTATGTTTTGGCGACCATGGTGGGAGCAATCCCTCCCAATTTAATCATTTTTCTTGTTAGGGGTGTTTTTTCAAGATTGTAAGGTTGATTAAATCAATAAAAAGTGCCATATTTTGAATATATCTTCATGCACATGTGAATCATGACATTTCTCTACAAGTTGCGATATTGTAGTCATGATTTTGTCCCCATGAATTGTAATTTTGTGTTAACCATCTAACTTAACCACTAATAGTTTTCTTTGATAGGTTGTTTACCCTTATGTAATACTATGATTCGTAAGTTATGTTTTTGCATCAAAAATCACGGTTTTTCATGCCAATAAAAAAATTTGTGTTAATTCTCTAACCCTTAATGGTTAATGTTTTTTTGACTATGACAAGGTTTTGGCCATCTATAAAATTACAACTTTGAGATTCGTGACATTGCCCTACAAGTCATGATATTGTAACTATAATCATAACTTCATAATTTATCCTAAATATACTAATGATTATCCATTGATCTATATCCTGTAGGTTTAATCTAGTCATTTTCTATCTTGCAAGAAGATCATTGATCATACAAACACCTCTTGAAAACTTATTTAACTATTTTATATCCTAGAATGTTTTTCTAACCACATTTGTGATTGGAAAAACATATTTCTCTAACCACGTGTAGCGACTTGTATGTATAACCTATTGTGTGAAATTTATAGGGTTAATAGGAAACATCAAAGGAGGAGATAATCTACAGACAAAAACATCATATATTTACCTTTTTTACTAACCTCTACAAAATTGCTAATCATGCATTCATGGTATTAACCTGAGAATAGTGATATTACATCATTAGTAGTGATATTTTGATTAAAATAATTTTAGTATTGTTCTATTTACTATTTAATATCTCTAAAATATATAAGGTAAACTTAAAACAAAATCTGAGTAAATAAATCCTTTCTATTCTATAATTGTTCATGATTTTGTCTATTTTGATAAAGATCTTGTCTTGATTTTGATACATCATTATAAGTTTTTAATCTGCCATAATTGTCTATTAATAGGCATTTTTAAGGCATCTAGATTAACCTGTCATAATCAATTAAACATTTATCCTAATCAATAATCAAAAATTTAAAGTTTTTATACTTTATTGTAATATCGCTAATCTCATAATCTTGATATCTAGTGAGTCATGATATTGTCTTAATATTCATGGTTTTGCAGACTGACCATCATGGTTAACTACTTGTGGTAAAATTACAACTCATGAATTGTGATATTACATTGATAATTGTGATATTGCAGTCTAAAGTTATGATTTTTCACTAATTTTTGCCTTCAAATTTATCCTTTTAAAAAGCATTTTTTAGAGTCATTTTTGATGAGTTTTGAGTCATTCCCAACCTCCCTCAAGGACCAAATTGCCTTTAACATCAAGGGATTTTCCCCTCAACCCCACCATGTACAGTGATAATGAGCACACCAAGAGCATTGCCCCTAAACCATACAAAGGGATCTACCCCTTGACCCCACGAGGGGATATCACCCTCGGACCCCTGCATCATGGCCCTCTCACCCAAAGAAATTATAGAGCTAAATCATGATTTTTTCAATGGTTTTTATTAAGGCCTATTAGACTAACATTTTATTTTTTGCAAGGGATCTAGAGGTTATTTTGTCTTTCTAAAACCATCTTTTATCAATCATATTTTGGTCTAACATCTTGTCTTACATGTTTCCCCTCAAGATTATTGATCAAACTACTAATCACTTATCTTGAAAATTACCCTTTCATAAGTGCCAATCAAACTACTAATCATTTTCTATTAGGCTACCTATCAAAGGCCCCTTTTGGCATTTTTAAAATCATTTTTTGAATCATTTTTATCATTTTTTCCTACATCTTGTATATATCTCTTTAATCATTTTAATCATTTTTTCATGTATATGCTTGGATCTTGTATATATTTTACATCTTAAATAATTAGTTAATTAATTTTTTTTATCTACTTATTTATCACTTGAGGTTTATGATGGTGTATGCTCTCATCCTTGCATCCTTTTGGCAATTCTTAGAGCATCAAAAACCACCTATAAACCCTCACATTTTATTTTTTAAGGGCACCATGATGTGGAATTGGCACTCATGCACTTGCCATGGTCTTAGGGGGATAGTGACCATGGATTTCACCACCACACACTAATCCATACCCTATGTTTTTGTAAAGTATAAATATCAATGATAATTATCATTAGGCTAAATGGTTGAACCCATATAGGTCATCTATGAAGGAGAAGAGTTTATTTTGTGAACCAAGCATTAGATAGCACCCTGTAGAGACTTAGGAACCATCATACCTAACGTATATTAGAGATTCCCATAGAGACCCCATTCAACCTAGCATAGGACCATCATACATAATAGATGATTTATTGTCAGAGTTAAGATCAACTCTTAAGTAGCCATCAAATGCAGATGGGGTTGAGAGGGTTTAGTTGCTTCCATAATGGGTCATCGAACTACAACCTCACCCATAAATCCCTCCATCTATCCTTCATCACATAATCCTATCCATTCCCACCTTGATAAAATTAATCCAAGGCTTGAGTTAGACCTTTTGTCCTTTCATATCATTCTAGTCTAATATCTCTCATCAAATATCATACATAATTGGTATCTTATTAGCATCTTATCACTTTGTCAATTTCAATCTAACATCCAATCAATCTAGTTATATCTAATATAACTAGCTTGCCTATTCATAATTAGCACCCATCTAATCATCACCTTGATATTTTGAATCTAGGCACCCATTAAATCCCCAATCCTTTTACTAGCTTGAAAACTAGGCATTGTCGATATATCATTAGCACTTATTATACTATCAATCTAAAATATGATCCTAGTCTTACATCATCTTATTCTCATTTTGTCTATCCTATATTCACCATCACTTGTCATAACTAGCTCAATCATTTAGCCTTTCTTGGACCAAGCACCTATCTAATTCCTAAATCTACCTTCACCATCTATCCCCATGGATTTGGACCCAGTTCTCATGGACCAATATCTATTTGCCAACAAGGATGAGATCCTTTTATAAATATTAGAAATGGGTGCCCACCTAACTTCAACCCTCAGTCCCATCAATCCCTAACCAATATCTCATATCCTTCCCCATCCACAATCCCCTAGCTCATCACGATCAACCCCATCATCCAGTCATCATAATCATAATCCTCACTATACAAGTGTTAAATTTTCCCTATTTAATGAGTACATCTTGACCAATAAATATGAAGTCCTCTTATAGATATTGTATATGGGTACACATCTTCCCAATGATTTTGATCCCTAAATCCTAATGTAATCTACCAAACCAATCCCCCATCAACCCTCATCCTCATCATATTTTAGTTCACCATCCACTAGTCCTAATCCTAGTCATGACCTTCCTAGTCCAAAAATTTCTTTGTTTAATAAGTATATTACTACAAATAAATGGAAGTCATTTCATGGATATTTGAAATGGGTGTTCAACTTTTAGAAGGTCTTGACCCCATCTAACTCACCTTACCCTCAATCCATACCCATCCATAGTCAAAACTTTCATCTATCAATCATAGTCCATCACAAATCCCCCATCCTACTAGTAAAGGGAAGCCTTGATTGATAACCTCATCATCTCCTTATATCATGACATCACCAACACATTCTTCCACTAATAAATCCAACATTTCCACATCCATCCTTATCGACAAGTTAGATACCCCTCTCCCCATCTCTATGGAATCCCTATTTTTGAAATTGAGGTATATAGGCATGATTGTCCACCCTCAAACATGACCTCTAGATATATCCAAGTGTGTTCCCTCATGATATCAACCCAAATGATTTTGTATATATCATAAATTCCCCAAGAATTCTATCAATAGATTTTACAATTATAGATATTATATCCAAAAATTAATTGATAATGGTGGCATTGAAATTAAAGGTGAATCCAATCCATCCATGCCTAGGAGTGTGAAAATGGGGATATGACATGCATTGTTTCTTAAATATAGTCAAACATCTCCCCTCCCTAATCAAGGTCATGAATTCAGTCCCATTCATACTACACACATCCCTGATCAATCCTTCCTTATGACCCATTCCCCTCATATCCCCCATATTTATAAATCTATTAATTCTGAATCATCCCTTTGCAAACCCAAAGTGAAATAGGTACTTGTGGATAATCATATGATTCTGATTGGAAACTCATCTATGGGCTACGTCACCTTAGATTATGCATTAGAATAGTCAAGATCATGATTGAAAAAAGCATCTAAATTTGACATCATGTCAAAATCATCATCCCTTGTAGATTATGAAGGAGATGTTGACACCTATCTCTTAGAATATGTCTCTATCATCGAACAGTCAGAAGGTGTAGCTCTTGATTTGTCCCAAGATGATGAAACTATAACACAATACTTGAATGCTCTATCAATTAAATGTCATCAAGTTAGATATGAATTGGTTTTAGATGTTAATTCCCTTACAAGTCTTAGTTATCCTTTTGTGATTCTTAAAGACACTTCCTTCGATGTTGAGGCTAGGGATCCTAATGAAATTTATGAGGACTATATTACCCATTATCCCCTTAATCCACCACACATTCTTACTCATACACCTCTCCTCCATGATCCCTACATCCCACTCCATGAATGGAATGAACAAGAACATGCATCATTGGATTCCCCTTTGCATACAATATCATGTGTCGAATATACAAGGGTCCAATCCCATAATTAGTTAATCCTATCAAATAATCAAGCTCGCTATGATCTAAATATAATCAATAAAAATAAAGATGACTCTTATAATCATCTAAGTCACAATGAATCATCCCCTATTATATATATCCTTCAAGTGCTAAAGGTCTCACTAAATTAAAATCATTTATCTAGTCAAAAGTCACTTCCCTCTACTAAAGCCCATAATCAGGCACTAAGAAGCAACTAAATTCAAAATCAAAAATTATCATATTGAAATAATTTTAAAATTAATCATCATATGGTTGACCATCCTTCTTAATGTTTGGACTAAATAATTATTAAATCAAAATGTCTTGGATCCCTTAATCTCATGGCACCAATCTAAAGAATCCCCTCCACCATATCTAATGATGTATGCCACTGTCCAACCCCATTTCTTCTCCCCATCCCATCCTATCATCCATCATGCTCATATCCCTAATTCACATCCTATATCCCATTAGCAAAATTATGACATACTCCCATCCATACCATATCCTAAATTCCTAGGAAATATTATCACTTGTAGGGGTTATAAATACACTTGGTTAAGATGTATGGAGGATGTTAAATCAAGAGTCAATATAGGTCACAAGAAATCCAAGAATCTAGCATCCATTACATGGTCCTAACATCACATATCTCTAAAATAGGGATTGGCTAAAGATATAACTATTTATAGAATTCTTTCATCTCATACCCATGTCTAATAAAATCAAGATGCCCAAAAAATTAAAAAAAATCAAAAAGTAAAAAAAAATAATAAAATAAAAATCATTCATCCAATGGTGAAAACTAGTGCTCTAGCACTTTGGGCAAGTACCATGATGAAAAACAATTTCCAACATCATGGTAAAATAATCTATTGTCCACATTTTTAGCTCAACACTTGGGGGTAAAATCCATTCATTCATCTCATCCATAATATACCTTGGTTTATCATTCCTACCTATCATTTGCCATCATATCATTCATCTCATCTCTCATTCTTTCTTATCTTGACTTTCATAAGGAAGTCGAAGCTATTTTGAAAAATGTTCTAGAATCATCTAGAAATATTCTCCAATAGACACTCGGGTAACTAACCATCTAGTTCATATATGATGTGGTCACTATCAAATCCCTAATCCCTCTTTTTGTCCTCATCCCATTTTTAGCATAATCATCATCTTATTTTGTCATCCCATCCATTATTTCATCCATTCATCCTTATCCTGGTTGTTAGGCTTGGTATTCCCTTTGCTAGTAACCCCATTTGTATAGTTTACATAATATTCCAAAAAAATACCTAAAAATTTAAATATTGTCAAAATACAAAAAAAATTATAAAATCCACAAAATCCCAAAAATACCTAAGTGGTCTTATCCTTTTTCATCTTGTCATATGTCTTAAGTTGTCCATGTCATCCTACCTTATCTTATGTCTATTTTGTTTTATCATCTCATCCTAAACTTTGCATCCATATCCTAATCCCCAAACCCTTAGCCTAATCCTAATTTGAGTCCACATATCCAAATCCTCATCCAAGTCCCTTGCCTAGTTCAAAATCCATATCCACATCCATCTCCTTACCTAAGTCCTAATCCTAATCATCATCATTAGTATTTTCCAAATCTAAGTCTATATTAAAATCCAAAATCACATCATAATCCTCCTAGTATAGCCCATCACCCAATCACTCATCCCATCATTAGACAAGACATCATGACACTGCATGTAGATACGTATGTGTGTTATTTGTATACTTTGTGTTGCTTGACTTGTTTGCATCATGTATATATATGTTTGTCTTATGTTTTGTCTCTTTTTTTATGTTTATTTTTTTGTCTTTCATCATATATATTTTTTTATATTGGGTAATTAATAAGGATGTTATGAGGTCATGAAATCTACAGTAATGCTTATGAGTGGCCTTGATGATGCAGATTTCACTATTTGCCCATGCACTTTGGCATCATGTCCTCTTGGTCATATTATATCATGGGGTAAATGTTCTAGTTATATATTTATTATATTCCTTATGATATTATGAGCCTTATTATAGTTTTTATGTTTTGATAATTTACACCCTCATCATTTATCTAATCATCCTTATTACCCTCACTAATCTAATCCTCTTGACCCATTCGACTAACATCCAATATTTTATCCTTGTTTCATCATCTAAGTCATATCTTCTAATCACTAACATCATCCTCTAATAATTAATTTTCATAATCATCATCATATTCTACTCCATCAATTTATCCCTGAGCTAGAACTACATTGGCCTAAGGTCTTTTTAGACTATGTAGGTAGCACTTGACCACTTTTCAATGCCCGAGGATAGCTCAGCCACTATCTCCTCTTTCCCCATCATTACTCATCACATATATCTTATATTTCATCATCTTCAAGTCCAATATTAATCTTATATTTGAGTTATAATATCAATCATTAATTAATCAATATATTGATCAATCACCACCCCCATAATCATCTCCTTAATCTTTTTCATCAATCACTTGCATCTATCGATTGGGCTTGATAAGTCACCACATTAATATTTTCTACATATATTGTCCATTATCATTGATTGTTAAATTCATCATTTATATTTTATGATTCCTCCCTTGATTGGGGAATAATCAGGATCATAACTTCACCTCTCGCTTCCTTGCATGTGTCCTTGCAATGGGAACCATTACTATTAATCACAGTATGGCTCATTGATTTGATGCAATACATTCCAATCATTCTCCTTTGTTTTTTGGTCACTCAAAAAATATCATGTATTCTCTATCATCACCTTCATCATATCATTTAACTATATCTTTGATCTATAATTATCAATCTTATCAAATTCTTGTCTTATCCTAGCCAAAAACTCTCCCTTGCATGCATCCTTGCTTGGGATATGTCAAAAGCTTACAACATTTTTTCCTATCATCATCATTTTATGGTTGATTCCCCCTTGGGATGTGTCGATAACCATGACAAAGTCATCTCTACTCCCTATGCATGTGTCTTTTCTAGGGGCATCATCAATCTATAGCTTATTACTCAAGTCAAATTCTTCTTCATCTCACATTTGGCATCCCATCCCTTTATCTATCTGTCTCAACCCACCCATTATTTATTTTTTTGAGTGGCCATCCATCTCATTATTCCCTATATGTCCCCTTGAGGGGGCATCATATCCCATAACATCATTTACTAACATCCCTAAAATGGTTTTTCTTTGAAAGACCATTACTCCTTACACTTCACTTCACTCATAATACCCTTTCAAAGAAGGGGAAAATGTATGCACCTAAATCCACTCATCCTAATTAATCCTATTAATTTATGCCCTTTAACCTAATCTTAGTCATTTATCTAATATTCCATTTCATCATTCTTCATTGACTAACCTTTATTCCACCCCTCCAATCAATTAATTCCTCTAATCATCTATTAATCTTATCCTAACCCAACTTATTCATTATTTGGGACTTTAAAATTCCCATGGCCCACCTACCCACCTACTAAGCCTACTCTTAGGCTCTCCTACACCCATAGTCCCTAATCACCCACCTAATCCCTATCTAATCCCTAATTAATCCTAATCAATCTCTAAGAGGATTCTAAAATCCTCTAATTCTAGAGTCCTCTCTAACTTAGCCCTTCCCATTTAGAACCCTCTATTTTATAGGCTTATAAGGAATTTAAAATTCTTTGTAAAATCCCCAACCATTGATCTCAATGGCCCAAGATTGAATTCTAGCCATTGATTCTTGCCTCCATTTTTTATATAAACAAGCCATTTCTCCATGGCTAAGCTAACTACAAGCTAACGTGAAATCTTCATGTCCACATAATCAACTAGAAACCATGAGAGCTATAAAATCTCCATGAATCCACTTAATCCATGTTAAATCCATAATTAAAAATATGGTTTTATCCCATTAAACATATTCAAAGGAGGCTAGCTGAAATAAGGGATTGGTAATATTTTATCCTATGATTTTGGTTTATTTTCATAATCATTCCTACTAGGTATTTTAATGTTTTGGGTTTTTAAATTACATGATTTAATCCAATAGATAAAAATTCCTACTACATTTATATAGGTATAAAATTGGAAATATAATGATGCTAAAGATATGCAATGATTAACTATCTTGATTTTGACAAATTGTTAAATATGTAAAATTGTTATTTTGTGAAAACACAAAGAAGAGATAATACTTAGCTTGCATACTACTTTTTTTATTGTTTTGACTATTTTCAATTTAAAAATATAAGAATAAGTGAGTGCATAGGATCAATATTATTATTATAAATAAATAAAGATTTAAATAGGTCTGTTATAAGTGGATAGTGGTGATGTGCACCTGATTCCATTTACTACAAACTTGTCTCCATTGAATATGAAATACTATAGATATAAATATAAAAAGGCATCAAAAATTTAGAAATAGAAGATCATGATATAAGTAGAAGATATTCTCGAATAGGTTGACTATAGCTAGATAATGGTACAATGTTCTTGAGTTTATTGACCATAAACTTGTTTGAATTGATTCTAACATATAAATAGTTATTTCACCACCTGAATGTGTATTACTTAGATCTATGGACATGCTTTTAGATCTAAAATGTAATGAAAAATACATGCAATTAAAAATCTATTTTTACTACACACAAACCAAATTAGAATCAAATGGAGGGAAGAATCAGGTGAAAGGCATTGATTTAGACTAACCTTAGCCAATCCATGGTGAAACACTAAGTATTACACTACATTGACAATACTTAGAATAAGGCTCAAAATCAAATTTAGTTATCCCACTTATGTGTGTGTGGAATGGTAAATGAAAGTATAGATGATCTTTCTCATACTAAACCTTGATTATTGTGTGTGTGTGTGTGTGGAATAGTGAATACAAGATTTTGAATGAAGATTTAACATTGAATATAGCTTTAACAAACCTATAGACAAAACATGAATATCTTTGAATAACTTTTGAGACTGAGGAGAACTAATCTTAATGCCTTAGAGAATTTTGTGTCGATGTGGGTTTTATACACACTAGGGTACATTATGAGGTAGCCTCTAACATTTTAGGATCATTGAAATAAGATTCACTCCAAGGCATGAGTTACAAGATATTGGTTTTTTTAAACAACCAGGTGGTGGAACAATGGTGATTAGATTAATTATTTACCTTGAATGGTTAATATATGAGATGAGTCTAGACCTACTTGAGAATGGGTGGATGTTGAATCTAACCTAAAGTGGGTAGGACCAAAAGAAAACCAAAATGGAAGGAAGGGTATGGAAAAAATAAGGCTTGTGAATCAAAATCAAATGAAACACTTCTAAACTAGATCTTGAACTATAGGTTGGATAAGTATTCAGAGAAATAATGTTTATTAAAAGTTACTATTAGCACACAAGATATCCAAACATAGTTGGGAATCTAAAGTTACTAGACACAGTAGACTCTAATGCTCATAACCAAAGGTTGTTGTGTTTGTAAAACTACAATAGCGTATCTACAAAGGGAGATTAGAATCATCAAATATAAAGCATTCAAACTAGCTAATGCAAAATATGAATAACTACATCAAATAACACTCCTACAAAACCCAAAGAATAAAATACAATAACAATGTAACTTTTTTAGTGAATCATAGATTTGAGAAGAACAAAAGATTACACATCTAGATAAACTTGTAGAATAATCAATATAATTTCTTATTCATCTTGATAGCCAAAAATTATCCTACCTTTGAAAGTGGGAGGATACAAATGTGTAATCTTGGGTAGGAGTTTCCTAATTATCAAAGCTATGTCTAAATTTACAATTCCAATTATAGAATTCATGTGAAGCATGCATGTTCATGATATAAAAATGATAGTCATCTAAAACTATATAATTATAATATAAATACACATGTTCAAAATAAAATAAAGATTCAAATCTCTCTTACAATAAATTACATGCAAACATATATAATTATATTCAACTATGGTGCCTTCTTAGCACTCATTTCATGCTTGATGTAATAATTGAAGTAGATAGAGGCATTGGACGTGAAGAGCTAGCTGAGGTGGAAAATGATAGTGATACGGTAATAGTTGTTACTTGAGTGGCAGTAGTGGGCTTAGTAAGAATATGTATTTTTGCATGAAATGCCACCTAATGTTGAATTCCTATGGGTGGTACTAGTTGTATCCCCTATGTTTTAGTAGAAACTCTCTCAACAACTTTAACTATTTGTATAGTGCATATGTAACATCAAACTCGGTGTTAATTATTTCAAAATTGAGCATGGGTGGCTTGAATATTCATATGATTTCATCCATCATATTTTTATGCTCAATCTCTGAATCTCTAAATTATGTTATGAGATATTCAACCTTGGTTACCTTATCTTTTACAAAATTGATCAATTGTATAATTTATTTACTATTTTTGTACACAATTCCCTCAACTTCTGCTTTGAAGCTATCATCAAATGATTTGATTAAACCTTAAAAATTGGGACTATTAACCAATTAACTTGTAGAAGTGATCACACCCATTACCCTCATATATTTAAAAAAATATATTACCTCCCTTTTATAGTGTATAAATTGCATCACCAAGGTATTCATCTATTTTTTCCATGTGAATGCACCATCCCTCTTAGAAATTTTGTAACTCAAGGTCCATGTAGCCTTTGGAGCTAACATTATGTTCAAATGGATGTACGCATTATTCCTTACACATTGGACTAAGAAGTTAAGCATTATTTTTAATTCCTTCAATTGATTCCAAAAGGTGACTACCCTTCCCCAATGAGGTTGGGATTTAGCCTTGGAAGCTTTGATTGTGCTCATGATATCATATAGCTTATCAATTATACTTTGGACATTATCTACTATTTCCTTTAGAGCTTGAGTAATTTGGCTCTGTAGGAGATTCTATTTGGCTTTCTCTTGGATTTTATACATTTATTTCATCACCTCCCCTATGGTATCCATAAAAGAACAAAATTATTTTACATATTCATCAAGGTCTTTGGGTTTATTTTTTTAATTATTTGTTAATGGAAATAAATACTTCCTCTATTCCAATATTAGTTATTCCCCTCTCTTGTCTAATATTTTCATCTTCTTTACCCTATGCATAGTTCCACTTATTTTGTCAAAACATGTGCTTATTACTGGAAATTCTATAAAGACCAGGCCCATCTTTACCTTTTTCCTTTCTTGAGATTCCTTTACTGAAATAGGGACAATGAGATCTCCATGCTCCTTAGGCTAAGTGGTCTTTGGAGTAGTGGAAGGTGGAATGAAAACTGGTGGTAACATGGAGGTATTTATTTGGATAAAATTTTGAGAAATTTTAAGAATGACCTTGCTCCAATCTGATATGTTTATCTAGGGTGTAATCTCCACCACATACTTTGTCTGCCCCATAGTCCTTGTGATATTCATTATAAAAGACTCAATTTGAGTGGATTGGGGAATAGACAAGTCTATTTGGGTGAATGGTATAGGTGTTCCCCGAGGATAAAAAATGTAAACATACACCAAATCCTTAAAATGAACCTTCCTTTTAGGGTCTTTGGGGCGTAACTATGGTGTAATGAATTAAAGAATTAAAATAATTAGAGGTTTATGGCCCAATTTTCTAAATATGAGCATGGGTATATAATGACTTGGTCTCTTTATAATATTTTTTCAAGGATTCAAATGAAAAAGGAGGTGTAATAGTTAAATTAGTAGATGACAAGTTGACCATGTGGCTATCTATAATTATAATGTAAGAACCTAGGGAAGACACTACCTTATTCAAAGTCTACCTTTCTTCTTTAGTAAGAATATATTTGATTTACTTATTGGATAGTGTATCTATTAGATTGGATGATTTTATATTAGTATATTCAAGAGAGGAAATTGGAGCTATGGTTGTAGAAGCATTAATAAGTCCCAAATTAAGGGATTATTTCAACATAGATTCTACATCTGAAACTAGTGTCTTATCTTCCACTAATAATTAAGTGGATCCCAAATCATCATTTTCTTGTTCCACCTCTCCTTCAACTTTTTCTTTTAGTATCTTAATTAATTCCACCTCTTCACCCTTTCATAATATCTCTATATCTCCAAATTCATCTTCATCTATTTACTCAAAAAAAATGTTTCTTCTTTAGGATTTGTCTCCTCTTTAGATACCCAATCTTCTTCAATTATCCATTCCTTTTATTCATCACTATCATCCCCTTGGATAATTTCCACTTCTTTTACCTTTTATTTTAGTTCATCCTTTCCTCATCTCATTCCTCATATGGAGGACCCCCTGTAGTAAATGGGCATTTATTAGGTCTTTCTTCTAGTGACAAATTTTAATAAGATACAAGATGAGTTATAGGCTTTATTTTTTAAGTTTTAAGGGGTGGTTAGGTATACATGGGCCCCTACCCTATATAATTTTGAGTGGAAATCAAAGTTACAGGGGTTGAATATAGAGGTGAAGGCATTGAGACTATAGGTGTCACTAGTTCAAATTAAGGAGGTAAAAAAATTTAAACTATGGGTGGAAGAGTAATAAAAGAGATCTAAAAGAATGCAATAATACTTACATATTGAACCATGATTAATATAGGCAAGGGTTCTAGAGAAATTATTGTTCTTTGTCCACCTGTAAGAGGTGAAGTCCTTATAGTTACTATAGGGTTTTGCGTTGTAGATTATAGTTGAGGGGTTGGAAGTCCCTTAATAATGTTCTTCCTAATCTATGGATCTATCTCCCCTTGAGAGGAACATTACTCTAATACACCAACTTCTATTTGTTATGGAGAGGAAGGATGATAATGATCTAGTGATAATTGATCCTAAGGTTGGGGCCGTTGATGGATTTTGGCTTTATCTACCTCCTCCAACATTTTATTTGCTTGTTATTTGGTAATTGAAGGATCATATTGAATTGCATGAGGGACTACCATTGGCATATTATGCCTTCTCATCTAAGTATAAACCTTAGAATCATCTATATCATTGATGTAATTTTGGTCATGTTTAATACTCTTGTGTCTATATGGAATGTGGACTCACTTGTTTTTAAGTTCATTGAGGTATTTCCTTGCTTTGTTTTTGGGATCCCAATCTCAATATTGTGCTTGATTTAAACCGTAGTGGGATCTAATATTCCCAATTGAATTAAGGTTCCTCCTTAATGAATATTACATTTGGCCAATGCTCAAATGGGTCTTATGATAGTATCCTTGGTGATTAACACTTAAATCCTTATCCACACTATTATATATATAAAAATATATCTCCTACTTTACCATTTTTTAAAGAACAAATTAAGGTAGATCTAGAGGAGGAGCCCTGGTTCCTTCTATCCTAATTCAAGTGTAATTAGGATAGAACCAATAGTCTCCCATCTTCACAATTTTTCTCCTTATATTGCTAGAAATCCTAAGCATAGATTGTCCAAAAGATCTTGGTATATTAATGGATATATCTCTTATATAATTTTATTTATTTCCATTCTAAACCTATAGACATGGAGTAGGTAAAAGTCATCACAGACCCTATTTTTCACATAATATATATAGATGGATCCTAGGGTTGTCCATAGGTTGTGTGTTGTTCCCATGATTACATCTACTACATATGACATCATATAAAAATTTACATTTGATGGCATTTACTCAAATTTTAACATCTGTACCCTAATCCAATAATTGATAATCTCTCAAATGTCATGGTTTTATCAAAATTTAGAATGATATCTAGCAAGGGTACCCACATCTCATGTACATAAGTGATGATAAAAAATCCATATAACATGTTCAACAAGTCTATGGATATTATGGTACCCAACCTAAATGTATTTATGTAAATAGAATAAATAACTCCTTGAATATTCAATTTTTCACCTTTCTCCAGCCACTGCTTGAGCTTACCTTCCATTGTGTTATGGTCTAACCAAGCATTGGCTACAACCTGGTTATAAGTTATTTTAGGCATTGGTAGGTAAATAAATATAAAATGCCTCCCCAAAAATATAGTCCACTTCATTCCTATGAATCCTAAAGTACAAGAAATCTCTAGTAATTATGCCATTAAGAAATAAATCTTGAATTCTATATATGGCATTACCTTAGATTTCACTATCATATTATGTAAACCCATTATTTTGACTAGTAACAAGTCATCTATGTATCATCTCCTATCCTTGACCAAATTGTCCTAGGCCCACTATGATTGTATGTTATATATCTCATCTTAGAGAGTAGATTAATGAGGGAATGGTAGTACCCCTTTATCAAACACTATGTCCAAGTATTTAGTTTCCCTTGTGATAGAATATTGAGAGGAAAGCTAGCTAGATACTCGAGATGAGGAATTCATTTTTATTCTATAGAATTATGGGTAAATAGATTAGTTTGATTTGTAAATTCACTTAAAAATAAACTTAGGTCTTTTGATAGCTTTGTGGATCAAATTTTTAGTTCATATCTCATTAAGTAATGCAAAAGTGATTTGATGTTCTCAAGATTTTGTCTGTATCACTTAAATCTTGAGACTTGAATGTCCAATTTGTGCAAAGTTAATACAATAATGACTTTTATCTCTACTTATTGTTTTGATTTATAATTTACAAGTCAAATTTGGTGGGTGTATTTTTCTGTGGTAGATTTTCATTCATTATGAATTTTTAGTCATCATCCCAAGCCAAGTGTCCACTCTCATGTATCAACCTTTACCTAGCTATCAAATCTTGCATTTTTATTCTAATAATGGTATCTAAGATTGTGACACTTATTTATATCTCACTTACCTATGGTATTTAGCTTTATATTTATGTTTTTTATGCTTTATAGGCTATGAATTAATGAAATTTTACAACTTGTGATTATCTCATCTACTCAAATCTCTCTAAAATTTAAACTATGTACCTATTTTGAGAAGTCTCCATGTGCATGAGATGGTGCCATGTGTAGCAATCTTAGGGCCCTTGGAAAACTACTATATTTTACATTTGTATCTTCCTCTTGATAATCCCAAGCTTCTATGATGATAACACATGGATGTATCTTAGAAATATGGATAAAATAGAACTCTAGTTATGTACCTTCAAATGATAATCTCTGAGTTAATGAGATCATGCCATATGGAAGGCTTTCATCAACCTAGACTTTTAGATCTTTGGCAGTGTATTTGCAACTGATAAGGCCTAAGTGAATGGGACTATGCCACTTGTTATGATCATGGCTAATCAAGAATTATGGATGTATTAGACCTACCTCAATCTTATTAGTTCTAAGTCAATGAGATTATGCCATGTGGAACATTGTCAGGGCTTTGAGAGCTCAAAAGAATTAGAAACTTTCATGAAAACTTGCTACATCTCAAGTTAATGAGATTTTTACACATGGATGACTCACAATAACTTGATAACTTTGACTGTAACAAATATTGTATACTTTCACAGTCTATATAATGAGAAACTAAATTTTAGAATAATTATGTATCTATTTTGAATTTCTCTACATTTTGGATCACCACACATGATCCTTCATCAAGAGACAAAAAATACATATATAGAACAACATACATGTAGTACTTAAATAATAAATTTAAATGAGAAATTAGTCGTTACTAGATATTACTAAATTGATTCAATATGGAAGGTAAGCATTTAATTCATTTAATTTTAGAAAATTCCTTTCAACAAGGAAGGTGAATAATAAATTTAATTTTTAGGAAAAATAAATTTTGTAATATCTAGTAACGACTAATTTATCCTTTAACTTTATTACTTAAGGAGTATGGGTTTGATATTCCAAAAAATTCTTTTCTATCTCCACATGAAGGATCATAGGTGGTGATATGAAACATAGAGAAATTCAAAAAGATACACAGTTTTTCCAAAATATAGTTTAACTTTAAATGTAGTTTGAGAATAGAACATTGTGAATGAATGAGATGCTTTCATGTGGAATGATCTCAGTAATTTATATGTTAGAAGGACTTAGATTACCTATGTTATAACTGCAACTAACTATGAGTGAATGAGATTATTGTAGGTGTCATGATCTAGAGAATTCGATAAAAATATGAAGCCTGAGAACTTATAATGTTACACATCAAAGCTTAAATATGCTAACATGTTTTCATTAGTCACATTAGTTAATTAAATCAAAACCTGATATTGAATATACATTTGAAATAGAAAAAAGAATCAAATGTGGTAAATAATTCATGAATGTGTCCAATCTTTGATTTTCTCCCTTTTTGAACTATTTCTTAAAATTAGACTTTGAAAACAACCATAGGATTAAGAATATTAGATCAATATTAGAATTCCTAAGGTTGATATTGACCATGAATAAATATTCTTAGCAATAATGGGTCAATATTTTAATTCTAGAAATGGGGTGTGTTAGGGCACATCAAATGGAAAATCAGTGGGGAAGTACTCTAGAGTATTTGAGAACCTAGAATCTCAATTAATGTATCATGACAAAACCTCAACATTAATAAGAAAAAAATAAATAGACCAGTCATCTGAAAGAGGATCTAAATTCCTCATGTAACATACTAACCCTTTTCATACCTAATATTTATGTGTGATTTTGTGGAATTCATTTACCGTTTGTTATGAAAGTTTTGATAAAGACCTAGTTATACACTGTAGATTTCATTTTGATTTCTAATATTATATAAAATTATAAAGGAAGTCTAGGCATTTATCTAATGCCATCCAAACATCCATAGTCCTAATAGAGATCCCTTTGATTTCACTCTAAGCATTGTTCTATTACCAGTCAAATGTATATAGCCCTGGTAGATATCACTTGAATCACTCTCCCTCCATAATTTTTGTATGATTTTTTTTACAACACAAATGGAATAAGGGTTGAGAACCACCATTAGATGGATGTATGTATAAGAAAACTTATTTTTCATCAATACATCCATGTTAGCATGTATATGTCTCAATGCTTACTCTCTATCATCCAAGTTTTAGCATGTAATAGTGCAGCTAATCTTTGTAAATGAAAAGTATTTATAAAATTTGCATGATTATATGAGAGAAAATTCCAAAGGCCTAGTGAACTTATTCAATCCAAAAAAAATTAATTTTAATCATAACACACATTAATTCTAAAACCTCATGTAATACAAGAACAAATCTTAGTAGATGCCAATTATGCACTTCTTGAGTTAGCCCCTTTATTTTGGTAATTATTTCATAATACCATCATAATAAATTGATTGAACTATTATAATTTTTTTTTTAAACTAATCTAGAAATCATAATAACTAATTATAGAATCTAATGCTAAAAATAGTAAAATAGTCTAGGAAAATAGGAAATATTTAACTTAGGAAAGTAAGAAATATATTCTAGAAAGCAAGAAAAATAATATATTCCCAGTTTTATGTTTGAACTTGCATTCATTCAAAATCACTCCAATTGGAATACCCATGAAATAATGTTTCAAAAATTGTCTATTAACTAGATAAGTAAGGTCATTAATTTGGAGTTGTTGGAATCAAAATGACTAAGAGGGGGGGGGGGGGGAGGCAGGGGGGCAGGGGGAGGGAGAGAGGGGGTAGGGGTGAAATCAATCTTCAAAACCTTTTATTTAATTACACTTAAGTAATCATGAACCATTCAAACAAACATATAGATCTAGCAAGCATAAGCAACTATCTACATTGAAATCTAATATAAATTTAATTAACTGAATTAACTAAATTAATAAAAGCACTACAAGAGGTGCTTATTTATACAATAATAAAAGAGATTATATATCCTAATCTATAAGAGATTACAACTAATCACATCTAGGAAATACCCCAAATAACTAACCTATGTCAATCAAAGGTTAATAACACCTTGAGACATTTATTACAATATAGCTAGGATTAATTAATTATTCTAACATTCCCCCAATTGATCATAGCCTGAAGAGAAGAGGAGAGAGAGTTCTTGAATGCCTCAAACTTAGCATGCAAGTGAATTCATGAATATATATGCACATTGATCTTGAGTGGGGTAATATTGGAGCTATATGTTGTGTTGTTGAACATGTTCATGTATGAAATTAATCTTAACCTCTATGTGTTTGTTTCTCTCATGAAACATTGGATTACAAACAAGATGTAGAATGCCCTGATTGTCACAATTTAGAACTATAGGCTTAGTCTATAGAACTCTAAGTCCTGAAAGAATGCGATGTCTCTATATCACTTCACAAATAGATCCTATTGTATCATGATATTCTACCTCTTTGAAATATCTAGAAACACAATTATGCTTCTTACTTCCCCATGAAATCAGACAAAATCCTAGAAAGAACCTAAATCTAGAAGCAAATTTCTTGTCATCAATAGAAGCTACATGATCTACATCTATGTATCATATCAAGAAGAACTTATCATTCTTCTTGTACTCTAGGCCATACTCAATTATACCTATGATGTATCTCAATACCCACTTTACTACTTTCCAATGTGCCACCTTTGGTTATTGCATGAACTGAGAAAGATAGTTGATAGCATAGCTAATATCTAGCCTACTATATGTCAAGTAAATGAGAATCCCAATCAACTATCGATAGAGAGTTGCATCTACTTCTAGTGATGGATCAATACAAGACAACTGAAGTCTTGTCTCCTTAGGTGTTGCAATAGGCTTACAGTCCATCATCTTGAATTTCTTAAGTAATGTCTTGGTATACTTCATTTTTGAAACAAAAATGTAATGTTCCTTCTACCAAACCTCCAAACCAAGACAATAGTGTAGTATCTAAAGATCTATTATGTCAATGATCACTTAAGATCAATCTTATTTGCATCAATCATCTTCACTGTGCTACTAGTGATGACTAGATCATCGACATAAATAATCATTATAACAACCTCCCCACCATGTTCTTTGAGGTAGAGGTTAGGATCATATGGAGTCCTATTGAATCCATGTTATAAGAGATGCTCATCAATCTCGATGTACCAAGCTCATGGAGCTTGTTTTAGCCATAGAGAGACTTGATAAGCCTACACATTTTTTGTTCCTAATTAGGTGCCACAAATCCTTCAGGTTGAGTCATGTAGACTTCTTCTTTCAAATATAGATTAAGAAATGCACTTTTTACATCCATTTGATGGACTTTCCATCCAAGCTATGCAACCATAGAAAAAACCATTCTAATAGTCTTTATCTTAACTATGGAAGCAAAATTCTCTTCATAGTCAATGCATTCTTTTTGAGCATACACTTTTGAAACAAGCCTTACCTTGTACTTATCAATACTACCATCTGCTTTATACATGGTCTTAAAAACCCATTTGTATCTAATAAGTTTCTTCCCTGGTTAAAGATCAATAAACTACCAAGTGTTATTTTTTATTAGT
The DNA here is from genome assembly GCA_037957365.1 of Torreya grandis. Lineage (NCBI taxonomy): Eukaryota > Viridiplantae > Streptophyta > Pinopsida > Cupressales > Taxaceae > Torreya > Torreya grandis. The sequence continues at coordinate 1,066,462 of JARHVA010005520.1, read as the reverse complement.
GATAGATATTCTGCATCCATGGCATCTTTCCAAGGTCTAAACTATAGGACTTATGTTACTATAAAGGGCTCAAGTGTTTCTGGCACAATACTCATAAGGTCCATATTGACCTCTTCTCGATCCATGCTTCAAGTCTTTGGTCTTAAAGTGGATGTATCTAGTAATCCATTCAAGTTAGCATCTCGTATAGTACTTGTTTACCAATTGGGCATATGTTAAACTATAGGTGGTGGTGTTGGAGGTCCTATTTGACTATCTTCTTGTTCACTTTCACCATCACTATCTAAAAATATTATAGGACTTTTTCCTATATTTTGGCTATGTAAAAGGTGGATTGATTCCACTCTTTTCATCAAACACTACATCTCTGTTGATTAGTTCCTTCTTTGTTTCTAGATCAAGTAGCCTATATGCCTTTGATTGTGCAGTGTATCCCACAAAAATACATTCCTTTGTTTTTTTATCTAACTTATTTATTTTATTCTTAGAAACATGCATATATGCCTTGAAACCAAAAACTTGAAGGTGATTTGCCTTTGGTTTATTCCCTATCCAAGCTTCATTTGGTGTGATTCCATCAAGAGCTTTGATGGGTGGCCTATTCAATAAGTAGACTACATTGTGACAAGCTTCTACCCAATATGTATTAGGAAATTTTGCATCCTCAACCATGCTATGAAAAATTTCCACAATGAATTTGTTATGTCATTCTGTAACTCCATTCTACTGAGGTGAATATGGAGTTATTAATTGATGATTGATTCCATTCACACTGAGATAGGCTAAGAATTGTTTACTAATGTATTCCCCCCCATGATCTAAGTGGAGGGTCTTGATTTTCCTACTAGTTTCATTTTCAATTGTGACCTTGAATTCTTTGAAGACTTAAAAATCTTGATCCTTAGTCTTCAATAAATATACCCACATTTTCTATGAGTAATCATCAACAAAAAATTAAAAGTATTTGTACCCTTTGGACTAGGAGCAAAATGTCTACAAAGATTGGTGTGCACCAAGTCCAACTTACCAAGTGACCTAGACTTTTCCCTTTCCTAGTTTAGACCTTGTTTGGAACACTTTGACCTAAACTTTTGGCATGCTAGATTTTATTCAGACACTTGACCTTTTGTGTGTATGACATTTGACATTAGGCTGTTTTATGCCAAGTCTTAGCACAAATCATTTTGGAGATGAAGCTCCACTTTTAGACCATATTGGAGATACAACTCCACCCCTTTGACCAAGTTAGATCAATTTTGAACCATTTGTCCTTTGGACATAGTTTTTTAGAGTTTATATTACTATAAGTCTTTTTATTTTCAAAGCTTTCATCATTACACATATATCTCTAACTACACTTATGATGGAGTCACTTAAAATCCAACTTATGATATAATGGCCACACAAAATGACTTTTATGGATTTTTCCAAGACCCTAATGATGTTAATATGGTTTATGAGATAAATTTCTATATACCTCATATTAATTATTCATGGGAACAAAGACACTAAGTAACTTACAATCCAACTCGAGACCTTGTTTGGTATGAAGAGGCTTGTGAAGAGGATTTTGAAGACCTATATATAGATAATGTTGTTTGGGATACAAATCCATACCCTCTTTACAAGAATCAGTACATGGAACATAGTCAAGAACTAGCTTATGATCCAACTCATGACTGAGATGATATGGTTTATGAGGAAGACTTGGATGCTTTTGCTTATGTAAGCAATCAAGTTCCATGACATCCTTTTGTTATCCAATCATTGACTACCCCTAACTCTCATTTGTATTATATGAGCTATCAAGATATCTAATATCTAAGGAATACCTTCATCATTCTAGGACTTAGTCCTTTGGTTTATGTGAGTAATCAAGCTCCACAATGCCCCTTCATCATTCCAGGACCTAGTCATTTGGCTTGTATGAGAAATCATGCTCCACACCGCCCTACCATTACCATTTTAGGAATTCATCCTTTGGATCATGCGAGCAATCATGCTCCCCAATGCCCTACCATTATTTGACTGTAAGTCATTCCTCATCTAGTACCAATCCCAACCAAACCTCAATCAATCTAATATTTTGAAGACCAAGTTGTGTTCAAAATTGGTATTTTCCAACTCATTGGAAACCAAGGCCAAGAGAACCAACTAATCCAAGATGTTTCTATTAAATCAACCATTTGTGATAAGTCAACCTATGATAAATTACCTATTGATCCTATACCAGTTGTCGAGTCTCACTCTGATGAGCTAGTCTATGCTGAGTCACTTCTTAATAATTATAACTGCCTTTGGGAAAATCATTACATTGATTATGTGCCTATTTTTTAAGAGCCTCCTATTGACAAGACAATCTTTGAGGAGTTATCTCTTGACCTATTTCCCATCTTAGAGGAGTCTCACTTTGACAAACCAATTTTTTTGGAGCCCATTATACCATTACAAGTTGTTACTTATCCAATACCAAATATTTAATAAGACATCATTATAACAGAGTAACCATCAGATGAAGAATCAGAGTTAGAGTCAAGTTTTATTATTGAACTGACATTAGATTTAGCATTAGAATCAGAATTAACATCGATCTCAACATCAAATTCAGAGTCCTTTGAGTTAGAATCAGATTTAGAAGAAAAATATGTTTATGGCTATTATAACATTGGTATGTATGCCTCACAGATCAATTTGAATACATTTGTGATCCTTCTATAATTTTTGAGTATGAGTACCTTAGCTTTGACACAAGTTATCATAGTATCTTCTATGAGGATTGTGCAACCTCTCCCCATTCCATTACCATTCCACACACCATTACCATCAACCAAAATAGCCATATTATTGACATTCCATCTCCCATAAGTGTTGATTTGAACTGATAGAATCAAGCTTTGTTAAACTGTATCCATGGTGGCATCATAGTTGAAGAAGATCAAGGAGGCCAAGACAATATTCATGTAGCAAAAGAACACTCTTCTAGTGAAACCTTTTTGAAGGCACTAGGGGATAAGCAAAGATCAGACTTAGCCTCTTTTAGTGACACTTTTTTAGAAGTGATAAAATAAAATCAAAGTTAAAATCCAATGTTCATTAGTGAAACCTTCTCGAAGGTGCTATGGGAAAATCAAGGCAACTTCATTGGTAAAAACCTTTTTGAGGCACCAATAGCTGAGCACAAAAGTTCTTTACTACTTGATGAAGATAGAATCAAAGATCAAATCAAATTAGATTCTTATCTATGGCCTAATCAGATGGTAGCTACTCTCAAGATCAGACAACATAAAAAACTAGTGGTCCTATCAAGATAACAATTTTTTAACCCCACCACAACCAAATTATGTCAAATTCAGCATTAACAACATTACGTGTGACTAAAAAATTTGATCTTCATTTGTTTCCCCACCATTCCACATTCCATTATCATCTACCATTCCATTTCACAATCAAGCCTACCATCCATTATTTATCCTTGTTGACCATCCATGGCTGCACTTTCCTTTGTAGAGGCTACAAAGATACCTTGTCTCGCTGCTTGAAGGAATCAGAATCAATGACCAAGGAAGATCATAAAAGCATTCTTGGTAACTAAATTTATAGGCCAATTTTGACAGAATAGCTATTCAAATGAGGGGTGGGCTAGCAATTAACATGATCAAGTATTTTATTTGTATCATTTGTTGATTAGGATGTGAATCTCCATCTCAATAGGAACAATAAAATCAAAAACTACACCCAAGCCAAAAACATGTACCATATCATTTCACATTGCCATGTCATTGTCATTGTTACATATCCATTTTCCATTATCGAATATCCTAGCCATTTACCCCCACCACTTAGGGGCAACCCTACTACCATTTTATCCAATCTATCTAAACCATCATTATATATCAAAGACCATACCATCCTATCATTCCATTCCTATTTAGACCAAAGCTTATGTTTAGTCATCCTACCCAATCTTATTTTGATCTTGGTTCATTTGGTCTTCCCACACCTTTTTTGATATTTTTTTGATCAAGTTTCAACAATCAATCCAATATATATTTCAATGATAGTCTATGAAAGTAGTGTGACAGTTGATCTGGTGAGATGTATTTCATCCTATATCCATGTTTATTTATGTGAACCTGATTATAATCGCCTATGGAAAAATTAGTGTCTCACTAGTCTTACTACTAATTATAACCACCTATGGGAAAATTAGTATCATTAACCTATGCCATTATATCCTAGTTATAACCACCCATGGGAAAACTAGGGGCAACACTTATTTATCATTTTTTTTGCATCACCATGCCATCACTATTTTCATTTGACTAGCCATTTGCTGAATTTGAGAATTTGTTGGGACCTAGTTCATTTTTCCCCACCTTTTGTGTGGATAGAATTAATATGACTTGAGGTCATTTTAGGACTATGTGGGTCATGATCAATTCATGTTGAGGTCACGTCAGTCTCCCTTTCCATATGCTCTCACCATTTTGTGAGCAACCTAAGCCAAATGCTCTCATCATTTTGTGAGTAGGTATCTTGTCATTCTCTAACGAGTTAAGATACCTCAAAATTCCAAAAACATTTATATTGTCTAAGTCTAGTCTGTTATCCTTGATTTGCCTTACTAGAGAATTATGATTGTTAGGATGATTTATTTTGCTTTTGTTTTTAGGATTTTTATTTGTTTGTTTATTTCAAGTTGTTTATTTGTTTTTTATTTATTTATTTATTTGTTTGATTTCCTATTTATTTGCTTTTATCACTATTGCCTTGACTCAGTCTATATGTGTTCATTGGGTGTTTCTTTAAGCACATTATTCTTCAGTCCATCCATATTCATTCATTAACATTGTCATCATGGTTTTTATCATTAGTGCATTATTTTTTGAGTGTTTATTGGATTGGGAGTCAGTCCTTATGCATATTTTGGGATGGTCTTTATGGTGTTCTATCATGAAGCCTACCATTACATGCTATAGCAAAAATCAGCTTCATGAAGGTCTATAATCAATGGAACCATAGAATTTTTTCCTTGGCACCTTGGAAAATCCTTCCATCCCACCCTTGATCAAATAAATTCAATGACCATTCTATTTGTATCATTGCTAGTCAGGATGTGCATCTCCTCATTAGTAGGTACAACTAAATCATTCACACTAATCAATCCTATTCTTCTATTCATGTATTTCATCACTTTGCACCTACTCATATTTAATCTATATTCTAGGTTATATCCTTGAGTTATGCTTGTTAATCAGCCCTAATTGGGGCACAATCATCTTTATCCAATCTAGTTCTCTTAATGATTATAACCACCTATGGGCAAATCATTATTTTGACTTTTATTCCTGATTATAACCACTTTTAGGAAAATCAACATCCCTTTTACATCAATGCATGCAAGCATTTTATCATTTGGATTAATCTCACCCATGGGTTAATTCCACCTTTCTTCTTGTTTCTTTTTGAGGTACCATCCATCAACAAATGTGATGGTCACTCCCTCAAGGGGGCATCATCATAAGCTTCCCAAAACCATTGGGAGCTTTGTTCTTCAACCATCATCTTCTTTTTGGCATGTAGGACCTTTTCATTCTTTGAGAAGATGTTACTATGCTTATAGCTTTCAATGCCTTTCCAAATAAGGGAAAACTATAGACACTCAAAACTGGCCATCGATAACCTCTAATCAGGGTTTTGGCTACTTTCCATTTAAAATGCAAAAATTCACCTAAAAAAAATATAACATGTAAAATGATGTGAAATTGACATATTCAAGTGCCAATTTTGTCTAGGTTATCCCTAAATGGGGTAATGCAATTTATAAGCTAGCTAACTTTGATCAGTTCATTTTGAGTCAAAATGCCAAATTTGCACCTGCGAGCTCTAAACTACTTTTTCCTATCAAATCTTTTACACAAGACTCATGCCTTTGTTATTTTTTATTGGCAACATCTTAAATAGGAACATGCATCCAATGCATCTGACAGTAACTTCTAATTCTAATCTAGTCAAATTTAGGACCAATAACAAGACATTCTGATCAATTTGAGTAATTTGTGTACAATGTGCTTAATCATGTTTAAGAGCTAATTAACAGAAATCAAGGCCTAATAAAAAATTCCATAGAAACTTGTTAAATAATTTGTTTTATAAATGAACATTAAATATTTGCATCATCAAGTGACCTCATTTCTTGGGAAGACATCCCTAGGCCATCAATGCCATAAATATCAAGATTCATGCCCTCCATGCCTCATCAATGCCTTCCATGATGCCCTCCATGCTTCTTAATTGCCACTTATTCCAATTTCATGATGAGGATAATTACAAACATAATTCCAAAAATTGATTTAATCCTCAACCACACATCTTAATCTTGAGATGGATGATTGAGGTTGATTCTGATCAAATCTATAAATCTATAAATAAGAGGCCTCACAACATCATTTTTAAGCTTAATTAGTGTAAAGTTATAATGTAGGATTGGTTCCAAAAGCTTCATGAACTAGTGTTATAATGTCAAATTGATTCCAAGCCAAGCCAAGCCACATCCAAAGGTACCTAGAGGAGATGAAGGTGTCCACACTCCATTGAAGAAGACCTCTTAAAGTACAAGCTGAGTAAGCCACCATTAGAAAGGCATTTAGAGCATCCAAAAAAGGTGAAGGAATTATTGTGTTTTCATTCCTTGCTTTTTAGTTGTGCTTGTCATTTTCTTTTGTTAACTAAGCAATCCCTAGTGTCTAAGCCTAGATATGTTATGTTATTAGTGTGTTTATTTCATTTTGTTTTCAATTTGGAACTAACACCATACTAACCATCCTCTCTTGAGTCAAATTCCTAGATCACAATACTTAGTCTTTCCAAAAGGAGCTCCTCTTTGTTTTCTTTCTAAGAAACTAGTACATATATCAAAAGATTACTTGAGTTTTGGAAGACCACAAACCATATCTTATTTTATTAATTGAACCAAATATCCATAACTCAAGTGACCATATATTCTATGCCATAAATTTCTTAGTTATATATCTTTGACCATAAGTGCTTGATGATCATATTGAACAAAATCAAGCTAAAACATTTTGCAAATGTTGGAAGCTTTGGAAATCACTTTGAAATTCCTAGACTTATATTTTATATGGCAAAAAATTTGTCCATTTTGATGATCAAATTCAACCATGAGGTTATGGTCAAGTAGCTCATTAATAGATAACATATTTTTTGTAAGACTTGAAACATATAAAACATTTTAAATGTTGCAATTTCTATTTCCAAGTTGAATTTTGATGTCACCACTACCCTATACTATATATGAGGTATCATCTCCAAGTGATACATTTCCCTTTGATTCTAATTTTGTCAAAATAGAAAACTAGTCTTTTCTTCCTATTATGTGTTTGATTACTCCTAAATCAACATACCAAGTTGCACTTGGATTATGGGTAGACTCATGTGATTGAGTATATAGCCATATTCCTCATTTGAAGAATCATTGTCTTCAACAACATTGACATATTATTTAGGCTTTTAATTTTTCTATGTCCACCTATTTTGTTGTTGTGGTTACTTTTTTCAATTTGTGGTGACTTGTTAAAATATGACTTCTTACTTGATGAGCCCTGTTGAAATGTGTTGTACCAATAATGTTTCAAGTTATGTCCTTATTTTCCATAAATTTGGTATGCTTTAAGAGAATTTGAATTTTTCCCTTATTGGTTATGTTGATTATTATGCTTTGAAGATTGCTTTTGACCCTTCTTGGGTTTCTTCCCCTTCTGATTTGATGCGAGTCCATGCTTGTCATCTACTTCCTCTAAATTATGAATAGTTTCCTCTTCTTACAATAAATTGACCAACACCTCAAAGGTTGGTTTTTGTCTTGTGACATTCAATGTGGTCACAAAGATCCTATATGTGGGGGGTAGTGCTTTAAGGACTATAGGGACCAAAGAGTCATCTATCATTGGTTCACCCAAATATTGAAGCAAATCCTACAAAGTTGCAACTCTTCTAAGGAATGCTTCTACTTTTTCATCTGATTTGAGATTAAGAATGTGCAATTAGATCTAAAGATGCAACATTTAGTTTTGATTATTAGCTTCATAAACATTTTTAAGCTTATCCCATGCATCTTTTTCAGTTGTAGCATTATGGATATGAGGTTGTAACTCATCTGAAACACCAAACATGATTATCAACTTAGCTTTTTTATTTTAATATTAGACTAAAATATGTTGGTGGTGTGATGGTGGCATTTTTCTTAGAAGTGGCAGATCTGGGTGGTGCTCCACCCAAAAAATTGACCTTGCACCAAATGAAAACTTCTAAATTTCACTCTACCTTTAAACTTTCACCACGGGTGCCTCAGTGCTCCATTTTTAGAAAACAAATACTTTTCAAAAATATATCGATGAGAGGAATCTGGTGATATAATATTTGATCCATGATTCTACAAAAAAAATTAGAAAAAACTACCATTTTTTTTGTTATTCCTCACTTGTTATATAAAATAGAAACTTCAAAAAAATGTAGAAAATCACTAGAAGCTCCAAAAAATCTGATTTTTTTTTAAATTAGTATTTTTTAGTAAAATTTAAAAAAATTATAGGATGATTTCTAAATATTCTATATTTTTTTATATTTGATAAATAATACAAATTTTCATCATAATGACATATACAATCATCTGAAAAACTTAGATCTATTCCTCTACCAATTTAGAATTGGATCTTGACAAAAAATAATAAAATTAAATTAAAATCTCTCAAATATGATCTTAAATCTAAAAGTTATCCCAAAATTTAATATAAATATGGCTAAAATTGATCAAAACAAAAAAAATTGCCTATTTTGATAACTATTCTCCTTCTACAAAATTGGTCAAAATTTTGGTAGCATTTCACCTTAGGATGGCTAAAATTGGAGCAACATAATACATCCAAGGATCACACAAATATTTCTCTCAATCTCCATCAAATCTCCAATGCTTCAAAAAGACTCCTCAAGAATTTCCTACTCTGGTACCAAATGAAATCTAGAATAAATTGCATTAACTAAATTAATAAAATCACTAAAAGAGGTACTTATTCATACAATTCTAAAAAATATTATATCTCCTAATCTATAGGATATTACAACTAATCACACCTATTAAATACCCTAAATAACTAACTTATGTCAATCAAAGGTTAATAACACCTTGAGACATTTATTACAATATAGCTAGGGTTAATTAATTATTCTACATAAGCATGAAATACAAGAACACATCACATATGTGGGAAACCCTCAAGGGGAAGAAAACACACTGATCTCTACAAATGGGCTATAGTCTTGTAAGACAAAAACCAAATATAGAGAAGCACCAACTCCACATTGAGTACCAACCCCAAATAGCCAAGCACCTACTTGACTAGGCTTTAGTAGGAACCCACTTGTAAGGAGGCACCAACTTAGCCCCCTGATTGCTTTGATCACCTTTATAATACTATATTTCTCAACCAATATATGATGACCACCTATTTATCTCTTCACACTCTTATCCCTCTCAAACTGCCTTCAAACCTTCTATCCTACTTTAGAACATGTTACCTTATGACCCCTTAGAATACACTAAACCTATATACATGGCACAACCTTGCCATAAAAAAATCAAATAGGCCTTAGACAACATCCTCTAATCATTGTGACACTTTTTACATCCAATCACCACTTGAAACACTCCATTACCACTATTCACATTAGGCCTTTGAACACACAAAAAAGTTTGTCTTGAAAAACTAAAGATAGCACATCATTAAGCCATAAAACCATGATAATAAATCACTTATACAAAACCTACATGACATAAAAAATATCACCATATGTATTAGACACTTCAACTCAAGGCATACAGCCTCAAACTCATCACTACAACTTGCTTATTCAAAACTGTCAGTTTACCTTTTAGACTAGTCATGGTGACTTAGACCTCCAACACTTGTATGACCACTTTAAAATAATTAAAATGAATGAACATGATCCTCTAACATCTCTAGACCATATTAAAATATAAACATCATATGGTCTAGTTTCAACTATTGATCTTATAGACCAATTTGTTGGCCTCACTACAGACACACCTCACAGAGTCAAACAAGCCATTTTGGATTCATCATTTTCACCATTATAATTAACTTTCAATCTCTATACCAAGCATGAATAAGACATACCAGTCTTTAAAAACATCTCTATTCACTTTTTTTCATCATTCTATCATGAAAACCCATTCTAAATCATCTTCTCACTGTTGTTTGGGTTTTTCACTATTTGCACCATTTGGCATGTTAGTGAATGGCTAACTTGGATGATTGATTTATCACAATTAAGGGATAGAAAATATTCATAGACCTTCATGGACATGAAACATGAGTCTCTACCTTCTTCCTCCATCCATTTTCTTACTATGTCTAATGTAACTTTTGACTTTTATAGCAATATATTCAAAAATAAGCCTTTAACTCAATATTTTCTATCTCCTCTCTCTAACCAATACCACCTAAAGGTACATCAGAGAGTACACTATAATATCTAATAGCTTACCTAAGCATACCAATCCATTCTGGGCACTTTTAATCAACATCTTCAACATGGGCTTTTTATTAGGGTTTTAAGAGGGTTTAAACCAATTTCTACTCTTAACAATCATTCATAAATCATAGCCCCTCAATCCAAAAATTAATACCTAGAATTTTGAGATAAGACCCTTCCTAATCTAACATGAACTGACTAGGTTCCAATTCAAAGGTTTTATGAGCTAATGAGCATAATAAAATCCTTCTTGGGTTGAGAACCCTTCTTTTTGAGCACTTGAGATACCTCCAAACAAATTTTCATGTCTTATCCTTTAAAATATGACCTCAAATTACATGAATAAACTTGAAACAACATAATTCCCCTTTTATAATGCTTACCTACTCATACTTGCTTTATAAACTGATCTTGATACCCCATTAGGTTTCGCTCTCTCTATACCATAGTCCTCATACCTTACTAGGCCTTGAACTGACCTTCATGCCTCTTTTCATGCTCATAACAACTCACTATCATGATCAACATCTCACTCTCATTCCATATAACCTATCTCTAACACTACCATAAAACCTTCACATGCCTTGACAATAGATCATGATACCTCATTAGGCTAGGTAGGGTTTAAGAGAGGTCTAGATGTAGACCTAGACTGAAGGTCCTACCCCTATAAGCTCATCTTGAAACTCTCATGAGTGTTCCAATGCCTCACATACATGTTTAAACAACCTCATACAACCATTCATTCATGTGTGTACTCATGTCACCAAGCCACCATGCTCATACCTTCTCATAAGGTTTCCTCATGCCATGAATAGGCTTAGGCTAGTTAAGCACTTGATGCCTTGACCTATTCATACCATATCATGAACTCAACAAAACATCAACCTAAAATATATAAGACATTAAACCTCAATCATATCACTACACCATTTTCTTTTTGATGACACCAGTCCTCTACAACTTCATACAGACCTAAAACCACATGACCAAGCATCATATGACTTGACATCTCTCTTCCATGCACCTGAACACCTTTAACACCTTGACCTATGAATTCATGAAACCCTATTGCCTTAAAATTCTCTCTTTCATACAAATTAATCTTGTCACATGGCTTCCTATGCAGACATTAGTTGTATTCAAACATCTTTCATGACCTATACCTTCCATGCTCACACCACTCATGACAATACTCATCAATGTAGCACTCTTATGTACCTTGACATATCACATACTACCATCTATCCTTAGTCACCTTTGACATCAACCTTGATATTAAAATCTTGACATGATACATCTTTGACATCAATGACCATTATACCTTTACATGATGCATCCTTTTGACATCAATGATAACAAGATGCCAACAAATTCCCCATTTGTCATTGATGAAAAACACACTACACAAATGAAATCACTTCATAATGATACTTTTCCCATTTGCTCATTCTCCCCCTTTTGAAATGAATAAAAAAGGGCCTTCTACAAACTATCATCTGATCCTTGGACTTGAACTTCAATAAAAAAACATAATGAAACACTCACCTTAATACCATTTGTTGTAGACAACCTATAAAAACACACTTTCTCCCCCTAAGCTAATGTAACCTCTCAAAAACACTAAATGGGAAACAATCTTTAGAAACCACTCTTTTTAATAGGCTACCTCTCCATTCTAAACAATCTCCCTCAGAACTTAGCTCTAGCCTTTTATCCAACTAACTCTATGCATACCTCTATTTTGATATTAAGGGCAACCACTCTCTTGACAAAGAACTCAGAGCTACCAAGATCCCACTTAGATCAAGCATATCTTCTTCAAATGAACTAAAAACTCAAGATTACTTGCCTTCCTTGACATGACTGAAGAATATCAAACTCTTGATCACTAATTAGGCTACCACACTCTTGACACTAAATATAGAATTAAGGACTTCCCCTTTTGTCTTTATAGCATGCACACCATATGAATCATTAGGAATCATACACCATCCTCATATTCCTTCAAACATCTTGATACCAATACCATTTCTCAACATAGATCAAGCTCAACTACCAAAATTTAGAAATAAAGAACAACTTTTTGCTTACCTTTCATATACCAATAACACTTCCAACTCTATCAACATTGTTCAACATGTCTTCATGATAGATACCAAGCTTTCATTGACTAATGAGTGTCTCCATGAAGCCTAATGGATTCACCTTTTATCATAGGGCACTAGAATAACACAAACTTAGGACATTTCTATATCTCCATGCTCTCATAAGATTGATGATCCTTTGGAATCCTTTTAGGCTTGATTAGCCTCTTTGGCTTGGTCTCTTCATCATCTATGTGGTCAAAAATCAGAGCTGATTATCAACACTCTTGATACTCTTTAATATATGGCTTATTCTCTACCATATCAAACATTTCACTTTGGATTGTACATTGATCAAGACTAAGCTTGACTATGTTTGGCTTCCAAACCTTGGTTTGACTTCTTTCTTGAACTCTAGGAGCTTGAATCTTCTTGTTCTATCTTAGTGATTCATGATGATAAAATCTTGTAATATGACCAATTTTATGACAATTATAGCAAACAATATCACTCATACATCTTTACTAATGTGGATTGTGACTCCTTCCATATTCCTATGAGTACTCATTCTTGGAGGTTCTTTTACATTCTCTTGCTCTATGACTAAACTAACTACATATAGTAACCATTGAATGAATTTTCATACCTTATGGCATTAGGTTGTCTAACAAAAAATTTCTTCATATTGTTCTTGAATTTGACCTTTTTGTTCACATTAGCATTCTCCTTGTTCTCCTTTTAATCTAATTTAAAACCAAGACCTACCTTATCATTGGAAAACTTTTGACTACTCAAAATGTCATCTAGAACCTCGGTGTTCTTTTCAAACTTTTCATTGGTCTTCATCTTGCTAGTTGCTTGATCTAATTCTAACTTTAAGGACTCCATTTTTTATTCATACCTAGTGCATTCTTCTTCCTTAGCCTTTAGGATAGTAGTGACTATCTCAATTTGAGTTTCAACCTGATTGATGATCTCATCATTCTCCTCAGATGTGTTACTCAGTCTCTCCTCAAACAAACCAATCTACTCTTCATAGTCCTTAGCTAATGACTTAAATTTATGATTCTTCTTATTTGCAAGTTTCAACTCTTCTAAGGTATTTATCAGTTCACCTCAGCTTCTTCTTCATCTGATTCATCAACCATATCTCAAAAAATCATGCAATCTTCTTCTTAGGAGTAACCTGCTTCTTTGTCCATGAAAATAACTTCATTTCTAACCTAATCAACACCTTCATCATCATTTTTAGAATCACTCATTTCACTGTCATCAAAGGAACTACTATCTTATTTGGTATAAAAGATTTTCTTGTTCTTGAAAGACTTCTTCTTGCCTTCATACTTTATGAAACTCTTATTTTTCTTATCAAACCTATAGGACTTCTTGTCCTCATCATGAGGTTCATCAACATCTTCATCATTCTTAGATTTATGCTTGTGAGGACATTTTCTATAAAAATGTCTAATCTCATCACAATTGAATCATTTGAAATAAAAATTAACCTTATACTTACCAGATCTAATCTTTAATTTCCTAACAAATATGGCTATCAAATCATCATCATCAATATCTAAACATACCTCATCCTAGACCTTCTTGGATTTTGACTTATTCTCAACTTTGAATGTTGCTTCCTTATTGGGAGGTATTCCTTCATTTTTCTCATCTCATAGATAGTCAAGATGCCATGAATCCTATCAATCTAAAGTGTGTCTAGATCTTGCATTTCTTCTACTATATACACCTTTAAATAAAATTTATAAGTTAGGGATCCCAATACCTTTTGTACAATTTTAGACTCTTTTACTTCTACTCTAAGACCTGTAATGATATTGACAACTTCATCAACCCTTAACAGGTAGGATACAATGCTCTCATCTTCCTTCATACTCAGACTCTCAAAATGCCTTTTGTGGTTCTAAAATTTATTCATCTTCACCTTGGTGTCTCCTTCATAGATAGTATTCAACTTGTCCCATATCACCTTGGTTGACTCATAGTGCATCACCTTCACAAAATCTACCTCTAATAGGCCACATAGAATGACATTCATTGCCTTAGAATTGCTCTCACTTTCCTTTTTGTCTGTTGTATTAGTTGGTGGTGTAAGAGGTAGAGTATATCCATCCATAACTAACTACCATATGTCATGTCCCATTGACATTAGATATGTCCTCATTATAATGCTCCAAAATGAATAATTAGTTCCATTGAAGAATAGAGCCTTACTAGTAGAGAAACCTCCTTGAACTTAATTACTATCCATCCTTGCTTCTAGGATCTCCTTTAGGATGTTAGGCCTACTTTAAAGGACCAGATCTGATACCAATTTTTGCAAAAAAACATTATTGAGAGGGGGGTGAATTAGCCTTCAAAACCTTTCATTCAATTGCACTTAAGCAATCATGAACCATTCAAACAAACATATAAATGTAGCAAGCATAAGCAACTATCCACATAAGCATGAAACACAAGAACATATCACATATGTGGGAAACCCTCAAGGGGAAGAAAAATTATTTATTTCTATAAATGGACTATATTCCTATAATACAAAAACCAAAATTATTGAAGTATGAACTCCACATGGAGCACCAACCCTAACTAGCCAAGCACCCACTTGATTAGGCTTTAACAAGTACCCACTTTCAAGGAAGAACCAACCCCCTAGATGACTCAACACAAACTCAACCACCTAATTTAATTTATCACATTCATAACACTATGTTTCTCAACCAATATATGATTACCACCTCTTTATCTCTTCACACTCTTATCCCTCTCAAATTTCCTTCTAGGCTTCTTCGCTCAATGAGGTCTATTCAAGATTGATTAAGTCATATGACCTTAATATTCATATATAGACACACTATTAGATATTAATTACATATCCTCTACACTACTATGATGGTCTACAATACTTCCTTCTTCTCAATAATTTGATATTTCATTCGCATACTCTTAGCTTACATATATAGGACTAAAACTGCCTTGTATATATACCATTCCTTATTCATATACCACTTAGTCAACCATACACCCTTAAAAATCAGCCATATAATAGGTATTATGACATATTTTGGTCATTATTAAAATGACTTTTGATTCTATTTTGGTCTGTCATGAGTTAATTAGGCTCATTGCTCTTTTAGGTCTCATGGAGACCTAATTTCATTAGGCCTACTTTAGAACACATTACCTTATGACCCTCTGGAACACTCTAAACCTATATACATAGCATAAAATTTTCATATAAAAATAAAATATTCCTTATACAACATCCTCTAAACACCATGACATTTTTTAGGTCCAACCATCACTTGAAACACTCCATTAGCAGTGTTCACATTAGGCCTTTAAACACACAGAAAAGTATATCTTGAATAAATAAAGATAACACATCATTAAGTCACACAAAAATGATAATAAATAAATTATAAATAACCTACATTACCTTAAAAATATCACCATATGCATTAGACACTTTAACTAAGGGCATAGATCCTCAAACTCATCACTGTAACTTGCTTACTCAAAACTGCCAGTTTACCTTGAAGACCAATCATGGTGACTCAGACCTCCAACACTTATATGAACACTTTAAAAGAATAAAAATTCATGAAAATTATCCTATAACATATCTAGATAATTTTAAAATATAAGCATCATATGGTCTAGTGTCAACTATTGATCTTACAAACCAATTTGTTGACCTCACTACACACAGACCTCAGAGAGTCAGACAAGCCATTTTGGATTCATCATTTTAACCATTATACCTAAATTCCAAGATATATAAAAATCATGAATAATATTTAATAGTATCAAACAACATCTCCATGAACTTGGTTTCATCATTCTATCATAAAAACACATTCCAATTCATCTTCTCACTATTACCTAGGTTTTTCATTGTTTGCACCATTTGGCCTGTTAGTGATTGGTTATCTTAGATGACTAGTTTATCACACTTGAGGGTTAAAACCTATCCATAAACCCTCATTTACATTAAACATGAGTCTCTACCTTCTTCTTTCATACAATTTCTTACTATGTCTAATGCAACTTTTGATGTATATAGTAACTTCTTCAAAAATAAGCCTATAACTCAACATTTTCTCTCTCCTCTCTCTAAAAAATACCACTTGGAGGTACCTGGGAGATTCCAATACAAGATAAAATATCTTACTTGAGCATACCAATCCATTATTATCATTGTTATCAACATCTTCAACATTGGGTCTTTATTAGGGTTCTAAGAGGGTTTAAACTAGTTTCCACTCGTAATGATCGTTCATAAAGCATAGACCCTCAATCCAGAAACTAATGCCTAAAATTTTGATATAGGTCCCTTACCCATTTACCATTAATTTATTATGTTCTCATTCAAAGGTTTGATGATCTAATGAGCATAATAAAATCCTTCTTAGGTTGAGAACCTTTCATTCTGAGCACTTGAGATACCTCCAAACAACTTTTCATGCCTTATCCTTCAAACTATGACCTAAAACTACAAGAATAAACTTAAAACAACACAATTCACCTCTAAAAATTCCTACCTACTCATAATTTCCTTGGAAACTGATCTTGATACCCCATTAGGCTACACTCTTTCTCTACACCATAGTCTTCATACCTTACTAGGCTTTGAACTGACCGTCATTCCTCTTTCCATGATCATAACAACTCAATTTAATGTTAAACATATCACTCTAATCAAATAAAAACTCTCTCATTCTTAAAAACTTCCATACAACCTTCACATGCCTTGACAACAGATCATGATAGCTCATTAGGCTAGACAAGGTTTAAGAGAGGTCTAGATATAGACCTAGACTAAAGTAATACCCCTAGAGGCTCATCCTAAAAATCTCGTGAGTGTTCCAATGCCTCAAATACATGATTAAACAACCTCATAAAAATACTCATGTATATTTGTACTCATGTCACTAAGCCACCATGCTCATACCTTCTCATAAGATCTCTTCATGCCATGTCTAGGCTTAGGCTACTTAAGAACTTGATGCCTTGACCTGTTCCTTCCATGTCTTAACCTTAAAAAAACATAAAATAAGAATATATAAGACATTACACCTAACTCATGTCATTTCACCATTTTCTTTATAATGACAATAATATTCCACAACCTCATATAGGCCTAAAACCACATGATCAAGCATCATATGACTTGACATCTCTCTTCCATGCACCTAAACACCTTTGACACATTGAACTATGCCTTCATGAAACCCTCTTGCCTTTAAATTCATCTTGTCACATGGCTTATTATGTAGACATTAGTTATCTTCAAACATCTTTCATGACCTGTACCTTTCATGCTCACACCACGCATGACAATTCTCATCAATGCAACACTCTTATGTGCCTTGACATATCACATACTACCATATGTCCTTAGTCACCTTTGACATCAACCTTAACATCCAACTTGATAGTAAAATATCGACATGATACACCTTTAACATCAATGACCATTATACCTTTGTATGATGCACCCTTTTGACATCAATGATAACAACATGCCACCAAGAGGTCTTTTAGATGAAAAGCATTGTTACCTAGGATTTCAAATATTTGGTATGGCCCAGTACATAAAGGAGTGAACTTATCATGTTGCTCTTAATTTTCATGTTTTTTATCCCATAGAATTACTAAATTTTAAATATTGAAATCCTTGAATTTAGATCTTTTGTCAAACCATATTTTGAGAATGTCTTCATGCTTGTTGAAGCTTAGTGTTTCAGTTAGTACATCTTCCATTTGAACTATGTCAAGTATTATGAAATGGATTATTTCATCTTCCCCCATGTACTCATGCATGAATTGGTATGTTGGTAGTTTTACAGTGATATAAAAAATTGGCTATTGTCTATACACTAGTATTGAATTTGAAGATTTGAGGGCTTGCTTATGTCTTGTTTTGTCTTCCCATAGTGCATACTTCAACATTAGATGCCATTATCTAGATTTATCTTATGTTTATTTTTTGATGGCATCCATTAGATTTTTGTTATTTTACTTAGATGATACATTCCCTTGTCGATAATAATTCCATGAAAACTTGATTATAATCTAGTTATCATGGTCCCATTTTATAAATTTGAATGATTGAAAGGCTAGACTATTATCACAGACCAAAAAATTTAGAGTCCTAAACCTGGTGAGTACATTTTATTTCATAAACTTGATCACATCTTGGGCTCTAGAATTATTTATAGCAATAAATTTTGTCCATCTAGTATAATAATCAGTGGTTTTTTGCATTGATTACTCCAATAAATTTAAGACCCGATTGAGCAAAGGGTCATCCTTTAATGACTAGTTTTAAAGGCATGGCAACATGTACTTCCCTTTTCTAAAATACTTTACATTCATGGTGTGTCATGACATTATTATAGGCATATTTTTAAAATGTAGGCTAATAATATCTCATTCTCAATATTTTATGAGTTATTACATTACTTGAGGGATGTCCACTACCTATTTTATGATTCAAATTATCAAGGATATCTTTGGCTTCTTCTCTTTAAACACACCTCATGTAGATGCCTTTATAATTATATCTATTTAGGACTCCCTTTTTATCGTATAATGAGTTGATTTGACCCTATGGGCTCACCTTTGCTCTCTTTTCAACTAAAGGGGGCACATACCTATGAATAAGTAGTGAATAATATGGGCATAGCAATCACCACTAGTTAATTTCCTTTCATTAATCTACTCAATATAAATGTGTGGATCTGTCTCAGTCATGAGCTAGATGATTCCTTGGCCATAAACCATCTTGGCTAATTTGATTTCAATATCAAACTCTTGTAATTTTTCCATCCATTTACCTCTTATTTCTCCTAATTCATTTTGGCCAAGTGTGAGCTTGACAATTAGATCTAGAATGATGGTATATGTCTTATTCTTGATAATTTAGTGCCTAAACTTATTTATAGTTTTGACCAATGCATATATCTACTTATCTACCATTGAATACTTTAACTACCATTAAATACTTTAACTTTGCATCTTTTAGATTAGTACTCATGAAGGAAATTGGGTGTTCATTATCATCTACCTTTTGTGTGAGTATTATTGCTATGGTGTGTTATGAAATAAAATATAAAGAAATAAATCTTTCATGAAATCAGGGTTGATCAGAATTGGAGCTTGAGCAATGGAAATATTGATATCCTAAAAATCCTTCTTAGATTTAGTTGTCCATTCTATTTTGGCGTCCTACTTCAACATGGCATTTAGTGGCTTTACGATATCTACAAATATAGAAATGAATTTTTGCACAACATTTATATTTCCAAAGAAAAACTTCACTTACTTCTTGTTTTTATGAGGTGTTAACTTGGAAATGGCTTGGATTCATTTAAGATTAATGGAAATCCCATCTTTGGTAACAACAAGACCTAATAATTTTCCTTAAATGAATCAAAAGCTTCTCTTATTTAGATTTAGAGATACTCCATATATTAAACATATATCAAACACCTTATATAGGCGGTATGCATGATCGATCTATTCTTTGAAAACACTATGAGGTCATCCATGTATATTATGATGCACTTGCTAACAAGTCCCTAAAAAGTGAAGTCTATAGCCCATTGGAAGGTTGTTCATGTATTAATTAGGCCAAAAGGAATCATTTTATATGTGGAAAGGCCCCACCTGGTGGCAAAAGTGGTATTCATCTTATCTTTTTATTTTACTATCACTTGATTATAACCTAAGAAACCATCCAAAAAGGACATCATTTCAGACCCACTGACCTGTTAAGGATTAGAATTTACATTGGGTAGTTTACTTTGGTAATTAGTAGTTATATTATTACCTAAGTTAGAAAATATTATTTGGTGTGTTATTATTGCGAATAGAAAAAATAATATACGTATATATTTATATAATTATTTGGTTAATAGGTTGAGATATTGTAGGGATCAGAACATCTCCAATTATAAGAAAAATATCTCTTATATATTTGTATGTATTTTGATTAATAAAATATGTTGATTTGAGGGACAAACAAAAATATTATGCTCTACACATTTTTTATCCTTCAGCTCTACCAAGTAATGGATTAATCTCATTATGACCATCTATATTACCTTTTCTAAGGAGGTAAAAGGATATTTATCCTTTTCTGATGCTTGGTTCAAGTTCTTGAAGTCAACACACAACCTGATTTCTCTATTTTTCTTCCTAATAGGTACTAAGTTAGCAACCCAAGTAAAATGAATAATTAGAAATATAATCTAAGAATCTGCTAACTTCTAAACTTATATTTGAATGAGGGGATTTAAAATTTCATATACTAGCCTTTGTCACTACCTGAAGGGCTTATGTTTTGGTTTCAAAGGGATAGTGTGCATGATGACCTTAGGATCAAATATTTTTAGGTCTTCATATGCCCAAGCTATCACATATTTGTATTATATGTGTACACAATTTAATTTATATTTCTCACTTTTAGTTCAACTTAAGCTAATATTTACATACTGAGGATGTTGTTCAATTCCAAGGTTATCTTTGACAAAATTAGATTCAGTTACTTTAGACTATTTATATTGTTGGGTTTGTGGGTCCATGTCAAAATATCACTCTAATGAGACCATTCCCATAGGTACAATTTTGATGCAAATATAAGGGGGATAATTATACAAAACATCATTATCTAGTTCTGGTCTTGAAAGATATCTCATTGGTATAGCATGCTTGTCTTGAACCTTCTAGCTCCGATCTAGTTTCACTAGCTTTGATCACTATGCTTGTTAGTCCCCTTCTCTAATCCCTATTTATTTATATCTTATAATCACTTATTTATGTAATTTTATCTCTTTTATGTCACTCACAATCATGCTCTATCCCATTCCATTCATTCTCTTCTTAAGTTTCCTCTCTTCCTTTCACTAGCTCTTCACTAGGCAACTCTCTTAGGTCTCGAGGACCAAAACTTGGTATAGAATTCAAGGAATCAAAATTATATCATAAAAAGTCTTTTATAATCTTATTACACCTATATTGACCTCTTCTAAGCCTTTAATCACAAATCCACATTCAATTCCATAGCTCTAGCTTGCAATGTCCACCCTTGGCTTGTAGCCTTCTTTTGTGCATTTTCCTTTGGTTTAAAAAATCCATAAACTCCCCTAAAGTTATAAAACCATTTCTAGACACCTTATATCTCATTACTTCTCTATTTCAAATCTCAATACATAACTCCACCTTTAGCCCACACTTTCTTTGTAATTGTTTTCCAAATTAGGCCTATTTAGCCCTTGCACACACCACAACCCTAAAAACCATATTGTATGGCCTCTAACCAAACCCAAACCACTTTATTCTATCTACTCATATAAATATATGTCATATTATGAAATTTCATCCTTTTTGGATGGTTGAATCAAAAGATATAGGGTTTTTCCTCTTGAAACCCTAGGAGGGTGACTTCAAAAGCTGAGAGCCTATTTAATTCCATATCTTGAGTTTCCCAACGTTTAAAATTCCACCCTTAGGTTTCTTTCAACTCCTTGAAACTCCTACAATAGGTTATAACTCATGATTGACCCTCATTTTCTTACAATGAACCCAAATACATAACTTTGTACCCAAAAGTTGATTGTGTAAGGTAGGAAGGTTACAACATTTACCATATGTGTAATTTCAGGTCACTTTACAAGGTGTTAAGACATTTAATAGGTCTATGTTACCACTAATACACTTGACCAATACTCAAAATTCCACTTCTTTATCATATCAAAATCTATTCACCACAAACCTCAAACTCTTGAATCCTAACATAAGACTGTGCAACATTCAAGGGACTAGGTATGACCAATAATTTATAAGAATGTATTAAGGGTTTGTTTTGATGTTTGTGTATCTTTCCACATGTCAATATATTATTAAACCAACACCATCACTTCATCCTGTAACCATCACTCTATCTACTTGGCACTTGACCATGTAAATAAGGGTCTCTTTTGACTGTAAAATAGGGTATAACTATGACAACAGAACTGATCACTTTCTCAAAGTCTATGTATTAGATGACATTATTCATTGGATTCAAACTATTACATTACAACCAATTCTCTCACTTTCCAATCGTTATCACAACATGTTAGTAGACTATGTCTAAAGAAACAAGTGTTTAATTTCATTGCTTGACTATAACACATACCTGTAGGGTTTCATAGACTCAGTGTCCTTTTTACTCTAAGTTTCCCCTTTAACATATGTTCTCACAATCATCTTATGGTCTGTACAATTTCAACACATACAAGTAAATATACTGTGATAAACTACATTCCACAAACTTTTAGAAAACCATTCAAATACCCTTCTTTCCTAAGACTGTGACCATAGTCCTTAGCTAAAACCTACAAGTTTACATAACAAAAACAAAGAAATGATCTCATGCACCTTTCAATGGAAACATATAACTAGAGAAATCAATATACACATTGAGAGGAGAATATATATATTAACACTTTCCTTTACTCACTGATTTGTTCTCAATTACATTAGAGTCCTATCTTAGACTTGTACCTTTCCTTGAGAAGTTCACTCATGCTTTCATTATATGGTTTCTCCTCCTCTATTTGGATATATATCTCTTTCTATTATCTCCTCCTCTATATTGATGTACAACTTATTTTTTCCACCAATTTCAACGTTGATTACCTAGTTATTTAAAAAACAACTTCCTCTTGTCAACTCAATGTAGGATTAGTGGTTGTATTAATAAACGTGACTTCTTAATCTAATGACTTAGACATATATGACTCTAAAACACCCTTTAAAATAAATCTTGGCCATATTTAACCAATATGTATTCATCTAACCACCTTAGACCTTGTTTATGCTCTTCTAGGCTCTTTTCAAAAATTTGAATTTTCAAATTCCTAGTTTTGGAGGGAAAAATCCTAGAAGCTACATAACACACTTTAATGACTCCAAATGGACCTTATAAGGTCCCTCACACACTTGAAACTCAATTTTTACCAACTTTGACCTCTATTATCAATATTTTAACAATTATGTATTCTAGCTTGATGCTCCTGCATCATACTCCCTAGGAGGGAGAAAATTTATGCACCCAACTTTCTTTATTACCTTCCAATTTAGAATTTTAGGGTCTTTCACATTTACTTGAATGTTATTTATATTTTATTTATTTTTTATCATTTCTAAACTCTTACATTTCTCCTTTTTGGCTTTGTCTAGTTTCCTTGTCATTGCATCTTCTACCTCTATGAGTTGTTCCAACTATTGTAATTTTGTGTTTTTTGCATGTTTCCTCTTGTCTAAGTGCATTTTCCCTTCATTATATTTATCTGAAACCAAATGGTGCTTATTTTTCTTTCTAAAACTTGTGTTATGGCTTCCTTATTCATGAATCTTACTTGATTCTTGCTTGTTTAGTGATTTTTGCTCCTTATTCATACTAGCATATTCTTTTTTAGTCCCTAATGGCCTCTCATGCATGACAAACTCTATTATTTGCTCCATTATACTCTCTTTTTCTACCTCTACTTCACATTTTTCCCCTTTGTGATGCCTTTTCCTATGGCCTTGCTCATTATGCAAGAGCAAATTCTCGTTCCATTCATCCTTAACTTAGTACAATGTGGTTTGACACCTTCTCAACTTTCCACATCCATGTATATAAAATGTCAACTTAGGTTTAGCTTTCCCAATTGAATAACTCACCTTGTTTGCTTTCTCATACTCCCTTTGCTTGCTTGCTTGTGGCCTTGTTTGCATAAATTCTTGTGATTCTCTATGTTAATCCATTTTTTATGATTCTTGGAGTTCATCCTTGACCTTTTTATATTATACTTCACCTAATTTCATCCCCGTGGATGGACTGAACATGTCTTCTATCATCTCCATTTCCTCTTGCAACTTGGAAGCATCCACCTCTTCATAATCCTCATCAAATCTTGGTCCATATTGTTGTTCACTTTCTTAGGCAACTTTTTCCTTGTCTTGTCCTTAGACTTTCTCATTTATGAGACTCATATTAACCTCCTTTGACTGCATACCCTATGTGTTAAGAACTCTTTGAGGTGATTCATTCTCACCTTGTCTTTCTACACACTCATTCATCAATGCAATTATTTTCATAAACAAGAGATATTCATCATTACAGTAAACTTCAAATGAATCATCATAAACAACATTTGAAAACAAACTTTGAGAACACTTATCTTCTATACAACCATATTCTTGCTTAGATGGTTGTACCTTCATCTCTTTGGTTTGATTTTCTTGCACCATATCTCTTGTTTACTTTGTAGGCTTATACTCTTCCTCAATCTTCATGATTTATTGGGATACACCTTCAATATGATCCTCTTATGCTCTTTTCATGCTCTTTGCCACCCATTTTCTACCTTGTACTTGCTAAGATTGTTATTTATTTCTCTTTGCATCTCCTTCATGCTTCTTATCTTGGTAACCTATCTTGCCAACTTGGTGTTCTTTGCCCTTTACGCTTTGCTTCTATACTTGTTCTTGTTTTCCACTTGAGTTATTGTCTTGTTTGACCTCTTTCTTTAGGTTCACCCCTTCCTTCTCAATACCTATTTATTTTAGCCACTTTCACCAAACATATCCATGCCCTTGTTCTCTTCTTGAGGGTTGTACCTTATCCTTCTTTCTCCCAATTTGTATATTAATTTTTTATTCTTCATAGATGCAATCAAAATCAAAGTTTAAACACTCATTTACCTCCAAAGATGATTATTGCAAGCTTAGTTATTCATACATGTCTTCATGGGTGACCTTCATGTCTTTTAGGTGAACTATCTCCTTTGTTTTAGCTACTATTCTTGGCAAGGCATCATAATATTCCTCCAATACTTCATCTTCATCATGTTGAATGCCTTCAATCTCCATCACTGTGCCCTCTACAAGAGGTTCTCCTTCTTTGTCATCCTCTTTCCACTTGATGGGTGATGTTTTTGGCCCATTCTTCACCAACCTTGAGGCCTCATGGTTGACCCTCTCCAATTATTTCTTCATACCTTCATACACAAACTTGAAATCAATGCTAGCATATAAAATAAGAGACCATATAGTCTCCTTGAATATCTTTAGCATAGACACTCTCCATCTCTTCTTCTTATCTTCTCTCTCATGTACTCTTCTTGGCACTTCTCTCTTCTTTTTGTTCTCCTCAATGATAAATCTCTTCTCAATCTCTCTATCTTGTTGCTCATTTGGAAATATCTCACTTTTCATGCCTATTTGGGTTTTCATCTCTTTCTTCTCATTCTTTAAGACATTCATCTTGTGCCTTCTCTCTTTCACAAATGACTCTAGTGGCCACTTCACCCTGCTTTTCAAACTACATCCAAGCCATTGGCTTCTTTTTCCTCTCAAGAGCTTCACCATGATCTCTATCTTCTCAATAATCTACCCCAACTCTCTTCTCAAGTCTTCCACTTCTCTTTCTACCTTCATCTTCTCTCGCTTTCTTTGCTTTCTAGACCTATCTAGACCTTCCTCTTAACAAACTTATCAATATTGCCTCTTAGACCTCGATTGGATCTTTCCTCTTATTTTTTACTCTATCTATGACCTCTCCTTATCCTTTCTTGACTCTCTCTTGGAGTCTTTACTTTTATCTTTTCTCTTTTCTCTCTTTGAGCTCCAATGTTGTCTTTCTACTTCTCCTTCATTGGTCTTGTTGACCAAAATTTGACTTTTGGTCAAATTTGGGCACCCCTAGGAAAAATTTCTGATTTTAAACATTTTAATGGGTCCTAATATGTTTTCATTGGAGTTATACCTGTTACATTATGTCATTTAAGGTCACATTAGCTTTGTTTTTAGTTAGATTAGTTAATTTAACCTTTTGGGGGTCATGTTATGTCATTTTAAGAGTCATTAATACATTTGACACATTTCCCAAGGTTCATAAGTGTCATTTTCATGGAAAACATCCAAGAATTTATTTGATATGTTAGGTATGTTAGTTATGTCAAAATTTTGTAGTTTCCCTAACTAAAGTTACAAAAAATAATTGAAAAAGAAGAGAAATGGCACTTGTATGGATTATTGGGAAGTGTGTCATGTTTAAATTATATTTTATAGTCTCTTCATACTTATGTAACTCACCTCCATTCTTTTTATGATTTGGAATAGTAGTTTTAAATCCAAAACCATTCTACACATTTTTTGCTCTTCTTGGTAGACTGAAGTGACCATCAGGTTTTTGTTCAATATGGAAAGCACAAGAAATTTCAGACAAAATTATTTTAGGAGGTTTTTTTACACTCCAATACCTTAATTTTAAAATAATTAACCTGAAAAATTATCAACTATGCTTTATGAATGATCTCTAACAGGTTGACTATGTAGATTTGAGAGCTATATGGTGTACCCTTTAGGTTTTGGATTTATTTGAGTAGATCCATACAAACCATTTACTAGTTTTGGATTTAGAGGATGTTATATTCCTCCTCAGATGGACTCCATTATTTATTATTTCATGATTCATGAATTTTTGATGACCAAAATTGATCTATCAAGGAAGGAGGTGTCACCATGTGTAGTTTTAGTTGTAGTGTTTTATTTTTTAAGTGTATCTCTTATATAGGTGACTTTTATAACTAAAAAATGGTGTCCCATAAGTTCCTAGGTCATATCAATAATTATTTACATGTTTCAATCTCACCATATCACTCCTTGAGTAACTTACAAGCTTGTTCTTCTTCATTTGCCAATTTCATGCTTAGTTTCAGTTGAGTTTCTTGCATAGGCTTATTCACCTTGTGTATGAAGTAGTAAATGAGGTGTTTTGGATTTATAAAGAATTTTTAGGTTGATTTATATTCCATTTACATGCTAAATTAATTGTAATATTAACCATATGTTCATGTCCCATACCAAGGCAGTCATTTGGTACCCATGTCTATTGTATTCAATGTATATGTAGGTGTTTTCCACTTTGGGATGTTTGTGTTGAAACTAGTTTTAGGTGTTGATTTATGGAGAACATGTTTTTAAGTTGATCAATGCTTTTTAATTATTTTTGAATATTTTCCTTGACATATTCTTTTTGACTCCATATCCTACCTACGTAAAACATGCTAATGCACACCTACAATTGGCTAAGCAAGATACCCAAAAGGACCTATATGGAGGAATAGTGGTAACGTGACATTTAGGGAGACCTTGGTATGATAAGTAGGTTTTTAAAATGTATATGAGGGTATCAAGATGGTAGGGTGAGGTTTCAAATCATTTAGAGAAGATGAAGTTTGTGTTTAGGACTATCTGCCCTAAAAGTACCAAATAGAGAACCCTTTGATTTTGTAAACATCATATGACATGGTAGCAGGAGATCTTGATGCCTTTTTGAGGTTTAGGCTTGTTTTCCCTTGTATGGAAAAGTATTTCACAAGGATTTAAGAGTAAAAGACAAATGGAGAGGGGTCTTTTATAGGTTTAAAGTTGCCCAAAAAGCACTGAATCTTAAAAGTACAATCTACAGGTTTTGGTCTAAAAGGGGTTTCTTTTCAATCAATGTGGTAGGGTTTAGCTAAGCATCATGTTTCAAGGTTTTCAAAGATTCAATTTAACCTTATGTGATCTAATAAACCATAAAATGGAGAGAAAATATGTGTTTGACTTCACACATTCACCCTTTATCCATACAATAGGCCTGAGACATCAATCTACAGCTAACCATAAATGAACATTTGAAGGGTTGTTTATTTCATGAACTTCAAGCATATTTTGAGCATTGTTGAACTTGGGAAACAAATTGAGAGGTTTAAATTTCAATTAATTGATTGGATAATCACCTTAAAATGTCCCTCACTCAAGCATGAACACCTATAGCCTTGACAAAAGACTGAGATAGATAATGACCTTACCTTGACACATATTTGGTGTTTTTAGACTTTGTAGGTGAATGATAGATCATGTATGAGGTCTTGTCACATAAAAAGATCCAAAATGAACTCATGGGGAGTCTATAATCATCAATATTAGGCTTAAATGGAAACAAGACACCTATAGCAAGTGAAACAGGGGTCTTAGTCTCAGTCAGGCAGGGGTCAGATACCTTGATGCAGGAGCAATGACTAGGCATGGATTATGATGGTTTTTAGCCATATAAAATGGATTAAAAGTTTTTAAATCAGTTTGGGACCTTAAATATGAATTCAATAAGGTTTTCTCCACCATAATTACCTTTTCCAAACCTATGAGTAACCTACAGCCAAGTCAAGAATGGAAGGTAGTGAGCAATTTGAAGTTTTGAAGGTGTTGGTATTGCTATATAATTAAGGGAATGAGCTCAATTTTAAAATTATAAGAGATCAAGGATACTCTATGGATGTATAAAAACATCTTGAGATTATTTTAAAGAGGTGATAAACACCTACAGGCAAGACTGTTGTAGTCAAGGTAGGGTTTTGGATTTGAAGGAGCAATATGGAGCATAGATTGTCTAAGAGGTGAAAATAAAGTTGAATTGGTAATTATATGATTAAATATGACCAAATTTATTTCATATCATACCTAATACTCCCAATATTCCCAATCATCTTTCTCACTTGCCAAATGGCACATAGTCTGTACAAACAAGCTAGTAGACCATTGGTTCAAGGGGTAAGCATAAGAAATCCACTAAAGGAAAAGGTTTGGGATGGTTTAAAAATATACATGAGAAAAAATTAAATTTGTATAGAATTTATAAATAGAATTGGATCATATCATGATCTTGTAAGGATCATCTATAAGGATATTTGGGCAAAAGTGCAAAAAAATAGGGTTTTTTAGCCCCTTTTTTGGATAGATTGAGTTGGTTAGGTACCTAAATGAGGTAGTATAACCTTACCCCTTGGAATATATCCTCATTATTAACTTATAAAACTCCAAAAACTCTCATTTTTTCCATATTTAATATTTATATATCTCTCTATTTTGTCTCAAAGATCAGCCACTCAGGAAAAACAAAACTTTGGTTTACCAAGCAAAGGATGCCAAAATGAGTAAATGACCTAGGATTAGGCCTTGGAATATTCAAAAAAAAAATTGTGTATGTAAGGTGTAATAATTCTTAAAATCACTCAAAAAATCTCTAATCCCTCATAGTGACCAAGTTGTGCATGCATACAGCCCAATTTGGCATGGTTCCACTAGGCCAAGTTGACAAAAGAGAGGAAAAGTGATGAAAGGAATGTCAGAGAGGTTGTGTTATGGTTTTTTAGGCATCAATTAAGTGTTATAATACATGATAAACCATCATAATCATGTTATATCAGCTCAAGTGGCTCAAACTAGCAGAGAGTGTGATAAACCCACTAGGCTTCTAAGAGACCTAGAACCATGTTGAGGTCTATCTTCATTTATAACCTTGGGAATGATATTTTGTTGATTTAAAAATGATTATAGGATGTAAATATAAATTTTTTAACTCTTTTATTTTAGTTAAACCTACAAGAGAGCAATTTTTAGCCTTAACACAATCCAAAAATGTAAAATGAGAGGAAAACAAGCTCGATGGGTGTTTTCAAATGCTCATATCTTTCCTAATTATATGCATGGGAAATATAGGTAATAATGGGATTTATTAGGTCCATTTACATAAATATTTTTGAATTTTTAGGTAGGTTAAATGTCCAAATTTTATGAAAAAAGCTTAACATCTAAAATTGCTTAAAACCCTACTAGAACCCTAGTTATGACCCGATGAAGAAAATGAGTTTGGAGAGCCATTCTAATGGAATAGTTTGGAAAGGAAACCTATTTTATCATGGATATTACTCACTTATTATCTCACACATGCAAGGATATGTATGTCAATATATAGAAAATAGGCAAAATGTCATTTTTATCACCATTTTTTGTGTTTTGCAGGGTCTATGATGTTTCAAAAGGTGAAATAAAGTTTTATGGGAATATAGGGACATATTATAACTCCATATGTTCATTTTATCCTATTTATAATTTTATAAGTGTCCAAACTAAAACTCTAATTTCATCCAGTCAAAATTGGCATGGTGCACACAAGGGTGAAAAGTGTGGAAACCTCAATTAGATGTCCTTTTAAGGTGAATTTGAGAGGTCTAAGGACATTTATAAGATTTATATGTGTCATTAAATTCCTAACATTTATTTTCATTGGAAACTAAAAAAAAATTTGAGTCTAAGTGTGAGGGGTGACTGAAACAAGGAGTTTTAAGACTGCAGACAATGATTGCTTCATTCCAAAAGTTTCCGAATGAGTAGGATCAAAAGAAATGCATGGAAATGAATGCCTAAATTCCTTCCCTCTCATCCCAATCATAATACCTATCCTTAGTGGTGGGATGTTCAAATAGGTGCAAATTATGAAGACAATTTTTTGTGCACAAACAGGGAGTTTTATGCCACTTTTCACAATTTTCATGGCTTGTATGGACAATTAGACCTCCTAACATTGCATGTCTCATCTCATATCTCTTATTCATGAATTTTTAACTTATTTTCTCAATTTTACACATGTCCAAGTGGCCTTTTTACTTCCTTTACTTTGCTTCTCTCTCAAAATCTATAAAATATGTATTTTTTGGCTCTTTTGAGCAGCCTCCATTGGTTGATGGGTAAAATCTATCCAAATTTGTAATTAGCATACTCTTAAAGAAATAAAAAAGTTATTTTTCCACTCACATTTTCTACTATTGAGTATTGATTATAATCTTGTTGGTCTTGTCTAGTGAAACATCTTCTTTTTTAGCATGTTACTCTTGATTGTCTACCAATTTGCAAAAAGGGTATTGTTACAGGTCTTTATTACTATTCCTTCCTAAGTGTATGGGTGTGTTATAAGTGGTTTATGATTGTATAATTTCATGGAATCATGCATTACCCTCCTAAGTATCAAATACCTTCTTGAATCTAACATATGAAACACTAATATGATAATGCATCCTAAGTTGTGAGTTTTGTGTGAGAAAAGCTTTGTTTGTCTTTCAGTAGTAGATATTCAATCAAGTGGTAGGATATTAAACATTGGTGCATCAAATTTTTTTGATTTCTTATTTATTTTCCTAATCCTTTTTCATCCATAAGTTGATAGGTAAAGAAGATCTTCAAAGAGTGCATCAAGGGAACTAGCCCTTCTAGAGATTCATCTCTCAACATTGTCACCCATAGTAAGAGGGATGTCTCCATTGTGCCACTTGTATGAGGAGAGATAGGTATCTCCTTAGGGGTAAAAACCCAATTTTAAACAATTTTTAGAATTCTTGATGGGACCTCAAGTCTTAGAATATTGTTCAAGATTGGTGTTGGTCTTGGCATAGTTACAGCTACAAGAACATTTACATTCAATACTTGGCAACTCCATTAAAGGTTTCAAGTCTTTGTTTAATGATAAATACTTAGCTTCCAGTCTAATGGTGATCACTAATTTTGATTCTAAAGGTATACCCTTTGATTTTGTGTAATTACCTTTATATTATGCCCAAAGGTTTAGGTTTGTGAAAAAACATCCTTATTTAAGAGAGTTTGTGTGTAAGAAATCCAAGTTCTTATTGAGTTTATCTCCTAATACACTTTATTCACATTATAATATACATATGCCTTTCCCTTTTATGGATTTCACTAGGTCATCTCAATTAAACCTTCCCCAATATGACCAAATTCTAGGAGAATCCCTTAAGAGTGTTCCATCCTTTAGTGGAGAAGGTCTTATCACTCCTATTGAACATATTAGGAATATGGAAAACTTTTGTAACATTCATAACATTACTCAAGATAAATTTTTTATCATATTTTTAGCATTATCTTTCAAAGGGAAAACCTTATATTGGTATGGGACTTTACCTCACAACCCTATTGCTACATGGGATGAGCTAGGAAACCTTTTGTCTAAGAGGTTTGAAGAGAAAAGTGATCACCTATCACTAGCTAAGCAGCTAACCACTATCAAGAGGGAACCACAAGAATTGATGTAATATTTTAACACTAGGTTACAAAATACATGGGATAAAATTCCAACTCTTGTATAGCCTACTCCAAACTATGCCATCTTGTACTACTTAAGGGCATTGAATAGTGACATTGCCATGAT
This sequence comes from Torreya grandis, assembly GCA_037957365.1. NCBI lineage: Eukaryota > Viridiplantae > Streptophyta > Pinopsida > Cupressales > Taxaceae > Torreya > Torreya grandis. The sequence goes on along the minus strand of JARHVA010005520.1, from coordinate 1,033,702 downwards.
GATTCAATCTATGGCTGGAAATACATTTTCTGTTGCCTATGACATAGCCATCAATGTTTATAATTTTATTTTCCAAGTAGGAAAAATAGATCCTAAACCACCAATGCCACTATTCCCTGATTTGCAGCCTCTTAGCCAAGTTGCATTACCCATTTTAGCTCCTTTGCCCCATCAAGAAAGGCCTGGGATTACTCCTCAAAATGAGATCCATGAAGTTAAAATTTTTCTCCAAAATTTCACTAATGATTTTCTTTCCCTCAAAAGGTAAAAATTATAATTTTATAAGCCATATCAACCCTAAAATCAGTTTGGGAAAACCAATAGACCTTCTTTTTAAAGCAATATGCAAGGACAAGGTCAAATCACCCAAGCTAGGCCTTATCAAAGATACAATCCTGATTCTCCATCATCTTCTAAAGATATTTTCCCCACTCAAAATAACTTTATTCAAAAATATCCATGCTATCCATCTTTTGAGCAAAACCAAGAGCAAGTTACTTGTGCAAATGAAATGCACAACCAAACTATGGTAATGCAAGGAAATCAAGCACCACAAGTTCCAAATTTTGAGATGTCAATGCAACATGGTATGGAAAATGGCCAATTCAAATCTAATTCTACTCTCATCAATCACTTGGAGGGATAGTTTTGTGCCATAAATCATTTGGCAAACCTAAGAAACATCAATGCTAGTGTATCTTCTAACACTAGATCCAAAAGGAGGGTTGTTGAAAAGGCTCAAGGAGCCAATAAAGGACCTATTTTTACCCCTACATCATATCCAATGGTGATTGGGTATAATTTATCTCCTAATGTGTAATAAAATTATAGATTTCAAAACATAAGGCTAGCTCCTATGCCTCCACCTCCACAAGATACATCACAAGGTGTTAGTGCTCCTAAAGAGCTTCATAGGGTGAGTAATCCTTCCATAAATATTGTAGACCATATGAAGAAGTTGCATATGAATATTTCATTGAGGGATTAATTTACAATATTGGGATAAAATTATATACTTCAAAAGGAATTTCAAGGAGTAAGTAAACAAGTTGGACAAGCTAGGAATGAGAATGTTGGCTTGGCAAATGAAACTCAACCCATTGATGAACAAGCAAATAAAGTTGATAGGACTCCTCATTTATATTTGTCTCTAATCATTGGTGATTTCTTAGTCTTTAATTATATCATAGATAGTAGATCAAGCACTTTAGTCATGCATAAGGCAATAGTGGATAAATTGGGCCTCAAATATGAACCAATGGCAAAGGGAGTTCTACAATTAGATGGGTCACCTGCAAAGAGTTTGGGAGTAGTCAAAGATTTGAATTTTATTTTTCATGTTTGTCCCAATTTTTATATCACTCATGATGTAGTTTTAGTAGAGCTACCCCCATACTTTACTCTTTGTTTGTCAAGAGAATTTACAGCTAAGATTAGTGGATAATTGGCAGCCAATTGGTCCTACATGGTGTTTAGGACAAAGTATGGCACTAAAGTGAAGATTGAATCAAAACCTATCCATCATAATCACTTGGAACCTTATATGCCTAGAGTGGAAAATTTCAATTTTTCCATCATTGATGAGGATGATCTTCACATAGATCAGTCTTCAACATCTTCTTTAGAAGGAGTTTCTGATTTATATCTAGATGAGTGGGGAAATGAACACTATGAACATGATCCTTTAAAATTCATAGAAGAAGCTAGTTTTGGGGTATATTACATGCATGAATAGGATTATTTCATACCAAATTTAGTGAATCCAAGTGAGAATGTAAATGGTTTATGGAATCTTTTCTTTGATGGGTCAAGAAGCAAGATTGGGGCAAGTGGTGGAGCAATGTTGGTTTCACCATCCAAAGAAAGATACTACTCCACTTTAAGATTTCAATTCTATTGCACCTGAAATGTGGCATACTATGAATCCCTCATTCATGGCCTTGAATGGGAAAGGAAAAGAGGTGTCAAATAATTGTAAGTGGTTGGTGATAGTGAGCTAGTTGTGAACCAAGTTAGAGGGTAGAATTTGACCAAGAAATATTTGCTCAAGTCCTATAAGCATAGGGTTTGGGATATTGTGGAAGATTTCCAAGATTTCAACATCACATTCATTCCAAGAGAGGATAACAAACATGCTGATAGGTTGGAAGCTATTGGATCTCAATTTGATGTTCCAAAAGGTATAAAAGAGGATAGGAACCAACCTCATCTAAAGGTGATTATAAGGCCCTCCATACCGGATAATATTACTAATTGATAAGTATTTGATATTGATCAACAAATAGATTTTGTTATATAAGAGGAGGCTAAGTTTTATTATAAGAATCAATCCAAACTACAGCAATAATATGGAGGGTAGATTATCTAATTAAAGTCCAACAAGCTTCTTAAAGTCCTAATTACTCTTGAAAGCATATTCAATGAGGATGAACAGCTACAGAAAGAGAAGGCAAGTATGTATACCAAACAATATAACTATGATAAGGTATAAATATTTAAGGATAAGTCACTTGTAATTGAAAAAGTATGCACTAGTCAAGAGAAACATGCTTTTATTGAGTTATGCAAGGAGTTTAGTGATGTCTTTACATGGGAGTATAGTGATTTGAAGAATTTTGATCCAAGCCTAGCTCAATACACCATAGATATAGATGAAAATTCCAAACCTATTAAGAAAATACAAAGGCCAATCAATCCTAAGATTGAACCCCTCATGAAGAAAGAACTCACTAAGTTGATTGAGTCTAGAATCATGTTTCCTATCAAGCATTCATCTTGGTTAGCCAACTTAGTCCCCATTAGAAAGAATAATGGGGAGATCAAGTTGTGTGTTTACTTTAGGGACTTGAATATAGTTTCCTTGAAATATCATTGTCCCCTCCACTCCATGGAATAAATATTGCAAGTTGTGGCAGGTAGTGAGAGGTTTTCTCTCCTCGATGGGTATTATGGTTACAATCAAATTTTGGTGAAGGAAAGTGACCAATACAAGACAACCTTTACTACTAAATGGGGTACATATGCTTATAGTAATATGACTTTTGGATTATCTAATGCTGGATCTACTTTTCAATGTGTAATGGATATGGATTTTCAAGGACTAACCAATGACATTGTGTTGGTTTATCTTGATGATGTAAAAGTTTTCTCTAAGGATGCAAATGATCAATTAAATAATCTAAGGTAGATTTTTTAAAGGTGTATAGATTTTGGGATATCTCTAAACTCAAATAAATGTGTGTTTATTTTCCATGAAGTCAAAATCTTAGGGCACATTATCTCCAAAAAGAGCTTATCTATTGATCCTGAAAGGGTGAGCCATCTTGGCATTGTCTTTGCCTAAACACAAGAAAGGTCTGCAAAGTTTCTTTGGGAAAATCAATTTTATAAGGAGATTTATTCTTGATTTTTATAACTTGGTTAAGCCTCTAACCTCCATGCCAAGTAAATATGAAGTGTTTACTTGGAAAATAAGGAGGAAGGAACGTTTTGAAGAGATCAAACAAGCCATTGTCCATGCTCCTACTCTTACAAGTCCTAATTTCTCCAAATATTTCAATTTGTATACTTTTAGGAATGAATAATTAATATTTTCCATGCTTACTCAATAAAATTATGAAAATTTAGAGTAGCCTATTTCCTTCTTTAGTCAAGGTTTAGAAGGCTATGAGGTAAGATACACCTATGTTGAGGAACAAGTACTTTCAGTTATTAGGAGCCTAAAGAAATTTAGGCATATGTTATCTAATAACAAGATTCACATATGTATACCTCATCCTAATATCAAGGAATTTATTTTGAGTATAGATTTGAATGAGAAGAAGATAGGTTGGATCACAAAAGTGATGGAATATGATGTGGAAATCAAGAAAACCAAGCTAGTGAAAGGAAAAGGGTTATGTGAGCATCTTGATTTAGAATTGGATTAAAATGAGGTTTTTTTGGTACTTCATGTTGACCTTATGATAGCTACACCTTCATCCATGAGGATTTGGACACAATACATGATTCATTTTCATCAAACCAGTGATGTCTACAAAGTCTTGATATAGCTAGAAGAAGGTACTTTAGATTGCAATCCATTTCTTATGTACTTGTTGATGGAGTGATATTTATGAATGAATTTTCAAGTGTGTTATTTAGGTGTATTGATTTATATCAGATTGACAAAGCACTATTTGAGTTTCATGATGGACCAGCTAGTGGTCACTTTGCTCCAAGAACCACATCTAGTAGGATTATGAGGGTTGGATACTTTTGGCCTGGATTGTTCAAGGAGACCCATGCTTGGGTAAGAAAATGTCAAAAATGTTATAATTTTTATGGCAAACAAAATCTTTTTCCCTTTCTTCTTCATCCAATTCAATTTGATGCACCTTTTATGCAATGGGGTTTGGATTTCATAGGCCTAATCAATCCACCTTCTAGTGTTAGCCACAAGTGGGTGTTGGCTGCTACAAATTACTTTAAAAGTTGGGTGGAGGCTATATATCTCAAAGAGTTAAATGAAATATCAGTTCTTGACTTCTATGAAGGTATAGTAACAAGGTTTTGAACTCCTTCAACAATAATTTTAGATAATGCATTGGCTTTTCTTGGAGCAAGGACAAGTGAATGGGCTTTGAAGCATGGAATCTATCTCAACACCTCCTCCAACTATTATCCTCAAGGGAATGGACTAGATAAGTCCACAAACAATAATCTAATAAAGATCATAAAGAGGACAATGGAGGAGAACCAAAGGACTTGGCATTCCAAGTTGAAGACAACCCTTTGGGCTAATAGGATCACCCCAAAAAGAGCAATTAGAAACTCACTATACACACTTGTTTATGGAAGGGAAGATATACTACCTATTTCAATTGAGTTACCAGCTTTGGACCTCACTTATCAACTACAATTGATGGATAATGAGAGCATGAAATTTAGGTTATGTGAGTTGATAGAGCTTGAGGAGATAAGAGATCAAGCTATGCAAACTATGAGAACTCACCAAGAATAAACAAAGAAATAATTTGACAAGAAATCCATGTCAATAAGTTTAAAGGAGGGAGACATTTTCCTAAAATGAGATGAAGATAGATCTAAACCTAGAAAACACTCAAAGTTTAATGCTTTGTGGAGTAGCCCATATGTGATCACACAATGCAAGTAACACAATGCCTTCCAACTTTTAAGGTTGTATGGAGAGGAGATTCATATCCAAGTTAATGGGAAATATCTCAAAAAAATTTATTAAGGTTCTCCTCTCTCTTTGTACATAGTTTCTTGTTTTCCTTGTGTTCCCTAAGTTTTTAGGCACAATTGTGATTTTTGTCTTGTGTCTTGCCTTGTTTTGTGTTTTTCTTGGTCTCAATTTGTTGGTGTGTTGTGTTTGTTTTGGCAAAGTCATTGCTAATCATATTCAAGAATCCATTGACTCCATTGGCCCCTAGTAGGATAAGGTTGTAGGTCCTTAGTATAGTAGGCATACTACCCCTATGAATCACCATTTTGTTGATCAAAATTTGACTTTTAGTCAAATTTGGGCACCCCTAGGCAATTTTTTTGATTTTAAACATTTTAAGGGGTCCTAATATGTTTTCATGGGAGGTATAATTTTTACATTATGTTATTTAAGGTCACATTAGCTTTGGTTTTATTTGCTTTAGTTAATTTGTCCTTTTAGGGGTCATGTTGTGTCATTTTAAGAGTCATTAATACATTTGGCATGTTTTCCAAGGTGCCTAAGTGTCATATTTTCATGTAAAATGTTCAATAAGTTAACTAAGATGTTAGGTGTGTTAGTTATGTCAAAAATTTGTAGTTTCCCTAACTAAAGTTGTAGAAATCAAGTGAAAAAGAAGAAAAATGGTAATAATATGGATTATTGGGAAGTGTGCCATATGGGAATGATCTTTGAGGGTATATTCATGCTTATAAAACTCACCTCCATGCTTGGTTTGTTTAGACACTAAAATTACATCACACACATGTGTAACTCCCTATGTCAAAATCCCCCTTGAGCCCCTTTTAACAATTAGCCTTCTTAACCCATGTTTTCACCCCTTACACATTTAATTAATTGAAAATATTTAATTAAGTTAATTAAAAACCACTTATGCACCTTACTTGGCCACATCATCCTAAGACTGATTATTACCCTCTGAGTCACCTCAAGACTTAGTCCCCTAATCCTAACTACCCATGACTTGTTCTCACCCCAAACATAAATTCCTAACTAACTACATCTTTTTTAACCTCATGTTTCTACCATTTCCTAATAGATACCACACTTGGCAAGAGAAGGAATAGAAAATAGGATAAATATATCCCTTTTACCTATTCTCATACCACTAATGTTAGTCAACCCATAGTTGACATTGGTGGGATCACCGACATCAGTTATTTAATCCAATTTCCAAGCTAGTATTCAGGTCAACAAAAATTTTAAAAACTCAATCATTCACATACAGGATTTAGTATTCGACTTTCTACATCCAAGATACTATTACTCTACATAAATTAGTCCCAATTAAGAATTAATATACTACATAGAGCTTAGATTCTTCTAAACTAGCAGCACATGCTTGTCTTTCCTGTTCACCTATTACTTCAACACGCCTGATCAGATCCATCTATTCAGCACTCATAGGTCATCTATTTCCCCAGTTAAGTATATCTCTATGTTTTATAATTCCTTTAAATAGTCATTTTACAATTACTTTACATTATATTGTTTATCATTTTATGAATGTCCTGACTCTCCCTATGGAGGAGTTATAAAACTCCTTTGCCTATTTCCCTCTACTTCAAACATACCAACCCTCTATCTAGACCCACTTGATTCTTACCCACTCCCTTACGACTCTTCCCAACCTCATAAACCTGACCAACATCCACATCCTAGCTCAAAGAAGTCTCTTGTAACCTCCTAAGAACCTATTACCCCTACCAACATTGGTCACATAACCAACATCGGTCATATCTCCTTATTGACATCGATAGCATAACTGATGTCAGTGATATTTCCACTAATCTCCTTGAGCCTGCCTAAACAACCTCCAAAAACACAAACAACTCACATTACCTACACTATGTCACTCTCTACTATACTTAGACTACAAGAATGGTACAAATATCTCTCTCTTACTCTCTCCTTCATTTTTTTATTCATTACCATTTTATTTTAAAAAGTGGACTATCATCCCTAAGGAAGTTTGACACTTTGAAGAACAAACACATAGCTTGGCAGCCCACTCATATATCTACTAACAAATATCTTGGTGGTAGTGCTTTCTTATTTATAGGTAGTCCTCCTAGCTAAAGAGGAGTGCTCAACATCATCTAGATATAGTGCATAACCAATCTAGGCTCTCTCTAATCTCTAATCCATACCCTTCATCTTTGTTTCTCCTTAAACACCAAATAGATTTAAAATTTAGTGAAACATTTCTAGCATGCCCGGTGGGACCCTAGAGTTTTCCTTAGGTTCATTACTTGTTTTAAGCATTCATATAGGTGCATTATAGTGAAAATTTCATTCCTTGCACTTTCTCTCTCTCTTTTTCCTCAAAATGAAATATTCAACATTTTATTTTCTATTTAAAGACAATAAACTAAAATTTCTTCTTCCTTGCCACTCTTCTCTTTCTTTTGTCTTTAAAAGAAACTTATCATTTTTCTTGAAAGTTAAAAAGAATCTCTTCTTTATCTCTTTCTTGCATGCACATTAGGATAGTGAAATTCATTCTCTTCTTCTATTTCATCATTGTTTTCATTCCAATTGAAACACTTTAGATTTGGGTTTAAAACTTATTGTACTTCATTATTTTCTTATTGCATATTAGCTCACCTAGTTAATTAAAAACATTATGATTAAATCATAGTACACTCATGTTACACAACTAGATCACACTCACTAAAACAAACATCTAAACTCACCTGAGACAAGGCCTATCAGGATTTCATCCCCTGGTGGATCACCTTACCCTACCTGCCTATCCTACTTATATTTCACCACCAAGGGGAGAACCCACTCCATTCTCTGATAGAGTATAAACTCTAGATAGAAGGTATATTTTGGCTAAGTAGCCTAGCTTGGCTTTAGGTCCATAAAGTGTATGGAGTAAGCTCTTATAACAATCCATGTACTTGATCTAACATAGATTTCCTCTTGAACACCAAAACTAACCTGAAACCAGCTCAAGATTGCTTTCTAGTACCTTCGATAACCAAACTCTCATCTCACCATATGATTAAGGCATAAGCCAACACGATACTAAAATTAATCTCTAGGAGTTAATAATTAGTGGTTGTATGGTATTTTTCTAATTTTTTATTGCCTTCTATATTTTGGAGTTGGTAAGGACATTTTTCCATTGATTTATAAAATCAACACCATTCATAATACTTAGGTTGTATAACCTATTATATCAAGTTTTTTGAGTGTTCATCCTCCTTATACAGACCTCTTTCACCCTCTATTTTACCTAGATTTTACCTCTAGGTTTCTAAAATATTGGATTTTTCATCTCTTAGGACTTCATAATGACCAACATCAATTAAACCCACCGACATCGATAGACTTTAACCTACCGACATCGATCAAGTGATCGATGTCAATGACTGTGTATTTGGTTATTTTTATTTTTCTCAAAATAACAAGCTAAAAAACCTACCCACCTACACCCAAACCTATTTTTTCTCACTCTATCACTTATACAGAGTTCTAAAACTATTTATACTTCTTTTTGCATGGTATTGATGTGAAGCTAAGCCAAAATTCTTGCCAATTATGCAAGCCAAAAACTACTTCCACCTTCCCCTCTTGTTATTGATTCTATCATGGATCATACTTTAGATATAGAGCATACTCCTAGCCCCAACCAGATTCCCATTGTGCCTGAAGGAGATCAAGATTTTGCTAAATTTCTTGATCACAATGTGGTAGCCCTTCAACATTACCTTGTCATGAGCCAAACCCATAATTCTTTAGGTGACTCACTATATGGTATGCCAACTTATCTGATGGAGACAACTTTAGTTTTAGCTATCTCCACTATGTTCCCTATGGTTACTCAAACCATCACTTTGACAAGTAACCCAACCATAAACAATGTCCAAAGTTTAGCATCACCAACTACCCAGTCTCACCTAAACCCTATCATGACTTCCCTACCTTCACAACCACAAGTAGTTTAGTCAAGTCTAACCCCATTTTATAATTTGGTGGTACCCATCTCATCTACTCTCACACCTATAATTATATTATTTATGACTCACCCTTCACCCAGTATAACCATGCCAACAACCCAACTTATAATAACAACATCTAACCAAAGCATAGTCTCTAACTTAGAAAGACAAGCCTCTTTCATTTCCTCCCCCTAGCCTATGACTCACTACCCCTATGTTGCATCAACACAACCACAACAAGCTATTTCATATGTTCCCTCTACCTCTTATCAGGTTCCCCATAATTTAGGGGGTATCTCCCAAACCAATCCTCCTTCAAACCTCATTAAGATGTTGATGGATAAGATGTTTAATCTATAGATATTTGTGTTAGGTTCAAAGAATGTGTTATCTTATGATCAAATATACAATGAGCCCATCCATCCTTTTATTTCTATTTTCCCTTATCCAAGCCAATGGGAACTCCCCAAATTTTCTCACTTCTAGAGTAAAGAAGACCCAAAATAACATTTGTGAGCATTTAGACATGCTTGTTATTTAATAGGGCACGATGATGCATTACTACTTAGCACCTTCCCTATGTCTCTTTCGGGTGCTACCCTAGATTGGTATAGCTCTATAAATTATCACTCCCTTTTTCTCATTTACCCAACTCACACAATTATTCCTAGACCATTTCTCTATCAACATTTCTAAAAATGTTTCTATTACAGACCTTTATTCTATTAAATGATTTGATGACAAGTCTATCCTAGATTTTGTCACTCACTGGAGAGGCTTAATCAATCAACTCTCCTTCTCTTTACCCCAACCTGAGCTTATTGAGCTCTTCTCAAGGGCATTTTCTAAGCACATTTCATCCACACTATGAGTATAAACTTTTTGCACATTTGATGAAGGCTTTATAATGGTGCATAAACTCAAAGTCTGAGCTATAAATGAAGACAGAGTCAAGTTACATAGTAAGAATGTCAATTCCAAATAAAATGACTCCTCTTCTTCTAAAACTTCTCCTTCTAATGAAAAATCTAAGTGTAGAGAGGATTACAAAGTAAGTTAGTCAAGCATTAGTCCATAAATAAATAAAAATGCATAAAGAACTAACTAACTAAGCCTATCTATTTCTATGGGAATTACAAAGGATAGCAAGAAACAAATGAAAGAAAGTAACATCATATTACCTTTCCAAATGGATTCACCATACCTATGTGGCTTGAAATCATGTTTTCCCTTGATCAAGAATCCTTTTCTTTGTCAACAATGGTGGTAAGCTCCTCTAATGCCTCAAGAACACTCCATAAAACCTAGGCTCATGATTTGGAATCACTAAACTAGTCTATCAATGAAGCTTGTAAAAAAAAAATGATCAAATGTAAAGGATTGTAGAAACAATTTAACATTATAACTATGCAATATTCAAGCTTAAAATTCATGTCATGGCCTCTCTATTTATAGATTTTTGAGATTGGTCAGGATCTACCATGACCATCCATCTCAAGATTGAGATGTGTGGCCAGGAATAATCCTAATATTTGGAATTAAACTCATAAATATTCTCAAGATAAATAAGTATTAAAGAGTCAAGGGAGGCATTAAATAGGCATGGGTGACCCATAATCTTAATATTCTATGCACTTATGGCTTGATGGATGCCACCCCATAGATGATGTCACTAGGTGATGTAGCTATTCAAAATCAATTTCCAATAATGAGATATTCAAAAAGATATATGGAATATTACTTAATCTCTTAAATTGGATTAATTATCTTAAGTTTAATCAAGTTTAGTATAATTCTTTAGAAATTGATGCATAATTAATCAAAATGGTCAGAAAGTCATATTATTGGATCATAATTTGACTGGAGAGGAACTAGAAGGTGTTATTAGATGTGTTAGAGTTGTATTCCCATTTAGCATGTACCAACACCAAATAATAAAGGTATGTGATATGTACCAATGAATTAGAAGAAAAGAGTGATCTAGAGCACTAAATGTTGAAATTGTCATTTTGACTCGAAATGATCTGATCAAAGTTAGTTGGCTCATAAAATTCATTGCCCTATTTAGTAATTCTTTGACCTAAACTGGCACTTTCAAGTGACAAGTTTAAATCATTTAGGGCATTTTATGTATTTTGACCTAAAATGTGCATTTGAGTGCAATTCGAGTAAGATTGACAATTTCAGCATAAATGGTGTTAGGAATTAGATGTCTACATTTTGCCCCTATTTGAGAAGGCATAGTAAAACATTCAGACAAAACAACATTTTTTCAAAGAAAAGAGTTGTCAACAAGAAATTGGAATAGACCCATGATGCCCCTTTAAGATGACATTCTAGGATGGAAGAAAAGGATGGACTCTCAAAAAGAGATAGAAAGTGAGAGATTAACCCATGGAATAGATCACATCTAGATGTGTTAATGCTTGCACATGTGATTACCATCGATGATCAAAATATAATTAGGAGGTATAATATTCCTTAGATATGGGGGGAATTGGAAAGATATAATCCATAAATGTAAGGGACACACTGTAAATGTACCCAATTTGAGAGTACAAGCTATGTGCTTACAGCATTGATCAATCTCAAGACAAGTTGCACACTAAAATATTACCATCATGGGCTTTAATGTGGAGAGCTTGGAATTAGAGGAAAAGAGAGAGCATTCTATTTTAGGAAGGGAAGCACCACTATAATGGGGTCTCCAAAGAGAATATAATAAGTACTCCAATAGAGCAGATTTGATCATAATAAAATAGTTTTGCCCCAATAGGGTGAATCTTGATCATTGATAAAGAATAAATAATGATTTTCCCCTGTACAGATAATTTGATTTAGACATGGTTCAGATGTTGTGCCCTAGCATGGAAAATTTTGCAAGAAAAATAACTCAAGGATATAACATAAAAGATAGGTTAAAGTGAGTGAGTGCAAGCATACATGTGATAATGTAATGGCTTATAAGGCCATATAAAACCAAGCATATGAGAATGCACAAAGTGATGAGAGAGATGAAAATAAGAATGGAGATATTTGAGCTGACCTCAATAGAAATTGAGCATTTTCTACATAGTTCCATGGACTCATGTTCCAACATGAACTTCAGGGCAATTTAGTTCACCCAAATTTGGGAGAGAATGGAATGAGGAATGATGAAAAATGACCACAAATTGATTAGACTTACAATGTATGAAAAGAGATACACGTCTAAGCATAGAGAAAGAAGCTTGAAATGCATGTTACCTAGAATCCTAATTCCATATCATGAGCTAAGGTTTTGTAAAATGTTCTTGAAAATCATTCTTCAGAGTTGATGTTGACATTAAGAATTTGAGACCTAAGTACAAAGTTCTTTCTATAGAAAAATAAATTAGGCATCATAAGTATAAATAACTTATAATGACATAAGATTCCAATTAAGCTGAGCTAGTTCAAAGGTGAATATCTATAACTAAGTATATTGATACAATAATGACCAAAACCAGAGTTACAGCGATTTACATTTAAACAAAAAAGCAAAAACAAAGAAAAAGATAAACATAAATAAACATAACTTTAAATCAAGATATGATCTTAAGTAGGAACAAAATGTTTAAAAATAAAAGTCAATAATGTCTTAACGACATGAGACCAAGATATGAATAATCAAGATCCATGTGGACCATCAAGGCATTCTTGAACATAAAAGAGAAAAGCAAAATCAAACATAAAAAAAAGACACCAACAACAATCAAATAAATAAAATGGTCTAAGAACAATGTAATAACATAGTATCAAGATATAGACAATCAAGATCCATGTGAATCATCAAGATGTTTTGAAACACAAAATATATAAGCAAAAACAATCAAGAAAACACAAGACCAAGATGAGACAAGAAGTAATAAAAAGAGAAAAGGAGAAGAAATAAAAGGAGAGGTGTGAAAGGACAACAAAACACCAACAAAACACAACAAAACATAAAGAGAACTCAAATAAACACACACAAACAAGAACCAAGCTAGTGTGGTTTTAAAGACAAATGGTCATGTATGTGTGGTAGAGGTGTTACTTTCCACCACATCATAACCAAGAACAATGACATGATAATTGTTCCCTAATTAAAGAGGAATAATGATAGAAGAAATGGGGGAAGAGAAGAAATGGAAGGGATTGGTTGAGTTGACTCTAGATGTATAAGACAAGTGGATGCTTCTTACATAGTTCCATAGATGCATGTTTCAATGTAAAATTTAGGCTAAATGTAGTTCTCCCAGGAAATGGGATAGAAGAAAAATTATGATTAGACTAGCATGATTAATGCTATAGAAGAAATGAAAGATATGACAAATAAATGAGAATGGTCTAGGAAACAAGAAACTGATGAGATGAGAAAGAATGATCTTGCAAAATGGCAAGTGCATGGGACAAGATGAAATGAACTGGTGTTTTAATGCTTACAAAATGGCAAGAGCATAGCATGGTGGAATGGGAATGTAAAAATGTATATAAGAATGAGACAATATTTTTGTTCTTTTATGGATCATGTTATGATGTTTTTGGTATTTTCAAATTATTTATAATGTTTTTGGAGTTTTTGGGATAAAATATGCACAAGGTGGGACCATCTAGTCAAAGAGATGCACATCCTAAGTAGAGGTCCCAATAAGATATCTAAGCTAGTTGTAACGGCCCATACTTACAAATTGGTGAGATCAAGGCTATTGATCTATAACAGTATAGCAATCATCTAGAACTAAGAAGATGTTTATGTTCATTTATCTGAAGTTGCACAATATTATCCTAGCTAAACTCCTTTGTAGAACTATTGTCGAGGATGTTCATAATGTTCATGAGACATAATCGAGATCATATTTGGTTAAGGGACAAAAATAAATCAAGCTTATAACATGCCTTAGACATAACCAAAAATATGCTTCTCAAAGATAGCAATCCAGAATGGGATGAAGAATGTGTTCAAAGTGCCAAGGATTAAAAGCCTTTTACTGTCAAGAATCATGAAAAGTGGTCCAAGGTAGTATAAAATGTGTTTAAGGTAAGATAAAAGGGTGGGATAAAATTATGATAGCATAAGTTGCCCCCAAGTCAGGGGTCTTCTAGACAATGGTTCAAATCTATTCGTGCGTATAAACTTTTAAGGTGTATGATGATCATGGGTTCTAAAATTTCTTCACCATTAGGTTTAGCTAGTCGATATGATCCTAATCCATAGTTTGTTCTAAAAATATATGGTCATAACTAATTAGGCTGAAACTTGTCTTTCTTTTTGGGTTCAGCATTCATATTCTTCTAGTTCTCATTTACAACTAAGTCACCAATCTCAAATTCTTGAGGGAGAATGTGCTTGTTTTAGCTCCTCCATAATATGTTATAATTGGCCCACAAGTTTTTTAGGGCAACCAAATGCTTACCATCAAGAACCTCTAGTTCATGTAGTCGTGAGGCTCTATAGTCTTCATTATCTTCAATGTGCTCTAGTGATATTCTTAATGATGGGATATCAATCTCAACAAGGATGATATATTCAGTGCCAAAAACAAAGGAGTATGGAGTAGCTCTAGTGGGGGTGTGATGATTGGTTCTATAAGCCCAAAGGGTAGGAAAGAGTTGTAAGTGCCAATTATAGACAGCATCGTTGACACTCTCCTTTAAGATAGATAGAATGGTTTTATTTGATGCCTTAGCTTGTCCATTGCCTTGCAAGTTATATGGAGTGGATTTCTTGTGCTTGATATTGAATTTTACACAAAGATATTTCACATCTTGGTTCATAAAGGATACATCATTATCAGATATAATACAGGTTGGGATGCCATATTGGTAGATGATATGATAATGAATGAATTTGGCAATTTATTTCTCGATAACATAAGTGATAGGAATGGACTTAATCCACTTGGTAAATTATTTAGTTACAGTCAAAATGTGATTATGGCCACCTGAAGATGTTAGGTTAATTTTCCTAATGAGATTGAGACCCCATGTTAAGAATGGCCATGTTGTTGTAATAAGCTACAATGGTAAGAAAGGTGCATGTATCAAGTTGTCATATTGCTGACAAGGAACACACTTATTTACATAATTACAAGCATATATCTTCATTTTGGGCCAATAATAGCCTATTCTAAGGAGTTTCTTTGCTAGTACTACACCATTGGTATGGGCCCCACACATTCCTTCATGAACCTCCTTTAGTGCCAGCTTGGATTCTCCCAAAGATAAACAATGAAGAAGAGTCCATCATAGCCTTTACGATGAAGCATGTTTCCAAAGAGGATATAACATGTTAGGCGATAAAGGAATAGTTTTTTTTGGTTGTTGGAAAGGTTAGTAGGAAATACATGACTATGGAAATAGTTATAAAAATCTTGGACCATGGTAGCTCAGGTGAGGGATTAGGATCAGCAACGGTGCATATCCTCTTTGAATATGATAGAATATGTGTTGGATAAAGAAGATTTTCAATAAAGAATTAATACTCTTTAGCATTGTCATATATTTGAATCATGGAACTAATTGTTGCCATGGCATTGATAGATTTGTTGTTGACTCACAAAACTTTCTCAAATTGTAAATATTTAAA
Organism: Torreya grandis; assembly: GCA_037957365.1. Classification (NCBI taxonomy): domain Eukaryota; kingdom Viridiplantae; phylum Streptophyta; class Pinopsida; order Cupressales; family Taxaceae; genus Torreya; species Torreya grandis. The sequence goes on along the minus strand of JARHVA010005520.1, from coordinate 1,017,939 downwards.
ATGTGTTCTGAGGTTATCAATAATTTGCATGTAAGGAACAAGCTTATCATCTATTGTTTAATATTGGTTAGTTGTCTAATTTATGATTAGCTACAAATCTCCATAGACCTGTAAGCTTTGAATATCCCACTATATGGCAAGATGGATCCCTATAACCAATGCCTCATATTCAGCCATATTATTTGTACATTGAAATTGTATATGGAAGGCTTTGGGGATCAAATCCCCGTATGGCATGATCAATAATATGCTAGCTCCAAATCTTTGAGATGTGAAGGATCCATAAAAATATATCATCCACTATTTAGATTCTTGTGATGCTTGTTCTATCATCATGATAGAATCATCTAGAAGGTCAAAGTTGAGAGGTTGAGTGGTCATAATAGGAGCTTTTACAAGTTAGTTAGCAATAACTTGTCCTTTGATTGCCTTTTGATTCTAGTAATAAATATCAAACTCACTAAGGAGCATAATCCATTTATCCATGTGTCCTTGAAGAGTTGATTTAAATAAGAGGAACTTGAGAGGATCTACCTTGGTGATAACAATAGTTTTGTTATTTAGCATATAATGTCACAATTTTTGAGTGCTGAACACCATAGATAAACATGCCTTCTCAATAGGCATATAATTATGTTCATAGGCTATTAATGTGCAACTTAAATAATAAATAGCATATTCCTTACCACGATCATCATGCTGAGCCAGAAGTGCCCCCAGTGCATGTTATATGGTTGATATATAAAGAAGTAGTGGCTTTCCTTATGTTAGAGGTCATAAGATTGGTGGATTGGTCAAGTATGTTTTAAGCTTTAAAAATGTTATTTGACAATCTTCATCCCACTAAAATGTTACTCCTTCCTTAAGAGATGGGTAAATGGGTGGGACTTATCTACCAATTGAGAAATGAACCTACGTATAGACTGAATCTTTCCTTGGTGACCTCATAACTATTTAAGATTTTTTGGTGGAGGCATTTCCATAATAGCATTGACCTTTGTAGGGTCAACTTTGATCCCTCATTGTGATACGATAAACCCTAGCAATTATCATGATGTGACTCCAAAGACACATTTATTTGGATTCAAGTAGACTTTATATGCATGAAGCCTCTCAAATATTCTTTGTAGAATGTCAAGGTGTCTTACTCTTATTCTTGATTTTGCTGGTATATCATCAACATAGTCCTTGATAATGTCTTGCATCATGTCATGGAAAATGATAGTCATTACACCTTGATATGTGGCTCTAGCATTCTTCAAAATAAATGGCATGACTTCGTAATAGAATGTCCCCCATAGAGTGGTGAATGTAGTCTTATGTTGATCTTTAGGGGCTATCTTGATCTGATTATAACTAGAAAATCCATCCATTAAGGATAGCATCTTGTACCTGGTAGTTGAGTTGATGATCATGTCAATGTTGGGTAGAGGAAAATCATCTTTGGGGCATGTTTTGTTGATATCACAAAATTCATTACAAACACATAAGCTAGGGGCATTTTTACTCACTGGTACTATGTTAGAAACCCATTCAGAGTAGTCCAATGGTCTGATAAAATTGGATCCTAACAACTTTTCCAACTCAACTTTAACTAAAAGGGTAATGCGTGGATGCATATTTCTCAACTTTTGCTTGACTAATTTAGCACCAAGGTGAATAACAAGATGATGCACAACTAAATCTAGGTCTAATATTGGCATGTTAGAGTATGCCCATGCAAAGATGTCGATATAATAATTAAGAATGGATATAATATGTTCCCATTCTGCTTCAGTAAGGGAAGCTCCAAGATAAACCATTTTGGGATCCTCATGGGTTCCCAAATTCACTCTTGATGTGCTCTCCATAAGGAGTATGGATCCATCTTCTAATATTATAGGAAATGTATGGTCATGATCATTTTCCTTTGTTATATCTTCTTGTTGTTCCTCCCAAAGATCTAGATAATATGAAGAATTAGAATCTTCCTTCTCAGGTAAAGGCCAATTGGCAAAAACTTTTAGAAACTCAAGAGCAAGATGCTCAAATACTTGATGTTGTTCTAAAGAGATGCTTGTACTAGCTATGGAACTTGGGCTAGATGGGCTTTCTACATCCTGAGGGGATGAGAAAACTTTCCTACCTGGGAGCACCTGAAACAATTTTTCACTCAAAGGCTTATCTTTTTCTTTACTTTTTCCCTAATCGATAAGTGCCTCAAAGAGGTTTTCACCTGAAGATCTCGATGTTTATTATTTATTATGACCAATAAAGTTTGCCTACTCTCCAAAGTAGGTAGAAGGATCCAATGAAAAATCAAAACCCTGCTTATGATCACCAATAGGGTGTTGGGATAAATAATCAGAAGCACACAATTGATTACTAAACCAAGCAACTTAATATGCGGAAATTAACCAGAATACACAAGTAACTAGAACTCAGAAATAACACATGATATTAGAGACAATACACAACTTGTATTAAAACTCTTGAAGAAAAGAATACAATAAAGAAGATGCCACTTCTTCTCCACCACCTCTTCAGAGGCTTCCCACACCTCAAGTGAACAATAATTCTCTCCTCAAAGCTCTCTCTCCTAGGTCCCAACACCCAACTCAAACACTGAGTTGGTGTTCACCTTATACCCGTGCTCCACGCACTCCACAAGTACACAATGTACTTCAAGAAGATCTCCCCTAAACCTACAACAACCTGCACCTCAATAGACCTTACTTATGGAAGGAACTCCCTTGCCTTCCTCTCTGCTCTATCTGAGTACACACCTGTACTCCAAGTAGATCCTGCCTGATTCTAATCCCTGTTGTGTTGCTGTCCTATCTGATCTTGCACACCTGTAAATCAACTTGGTTCTGCACACCTGTGAACCTTGACCTTGCACACACATACACCTGCATATCAATGATCTTACTTACCATGCAGATCTCCTATAAAGGCCATGCTCACCTGATGACCAAGATCATACATACATGAAGAACCCTGCTGATTCTCCAATCTAGCACCCACACACCTGGTACTGTGGCACTAGGAGGAACGCACCATTGCTCTACCTCTCTCTGAAAGAGCTGTTTGCTCTCTTACTCCCTAGCACTAGTTTACAATACAACCATGAGTCTATTATATAGATCTCATCCAAACAATAATTAGACATCTAATTACAATAATTAGATCCACAGCTATGAGTCTAAAATTGGCTCTCATCATGTAAACACTTGGTTCATCAACTGACTACCCGTAATATACTCACAGTCGAACCACACAGGCGACCGACATTGGTCCCTATCCACCTGGGGGTCACCAACGCCAGTCGACTAACGATCGATGTTGGTTGCTTCCTGTCTCCTACCTGCCGTCGTTGGTTGGCCTGACCAACGCCGGTGTCTGTGACACTCTGCAACTCCTCTGCAACCTCTTCCATGTCTGCATCAATGAAGCTTTTAGCTCCACAACCTAACAATCTCCCACTTGGAGATAAATAGCTACACTGTACTTGTACCTGTACCCCGTCTAATCTATTTCCTGGTTTGTATCCCTCTTCAAGCTCAATCCTGAAGACAACCCACCACACATCCCGTGGTGTACCTCCTGTCATCCAAGTACCCTTCCACATCCGAACCTACACACCCATGTAGTGAAGTCCTGACCCTGCATAGCATGAATCCCTGCTACTGGTCCCTCTCAAATACCTGAGAACCCACTTCCCCGAATTGGCTCCTAACTCTCTGACAGCTCCCACTGCATGGGAATACTCAAGTCTATACTAGACCTCATGTGATTTCAGACACTAAACTGTCTAGCCCTTGGTGCGCTCTGATTCTGCATCCTGCGTAATGAACCTCACCAACACCTAATTCACATCAACTCCCACTGGAAACAAAATCAACATGTGATCTCCATGTCTCCCATGCCAAAGAATTTTGTTGTTCCAAATTCTTCATAGCAAAACACTAAACTAATCTTACCCTTAGCTCAGTAAAACCCTGTATGTACAATCCTGCTAACAAACATACAATCCACATACAGCAACAGAATGATGTCATGACTCATCATCCACCTGGTAAGGCAAACCACAGTAGTTACCTGACATTGACTAAAGCCATGCCTCATCCTCCACCTGTCAAACCCTGTACCATTGTCCTGCAGCTCCTCAAGACCATATGCCTTGGTCTTCCGTCTCACGTGTCCGTTCTCTCTATTCTTCAACTAAGGAATCCATTCATCTCTGTGCTTTCTTCCCACTGGCAACCCTACCAAATCTCCGCTTGGTTCTGCAATATCTCCATGCCATGCTCCCACTGTTTCCTAGATCCTTCCTGCTCTACAATCAGCAACATGTATAAAGAAGAGGAACAATGAATTTGAGGCTTACTTACCATCTTTAGTCCTCTATATGGGTGTTTAAGACTCCTTGACAGCTCGCTGTCCACCCAAAATCTGTTATAGTGACCGACCTCGGTCACCCCACAGTCTGCATCCGATCGACGTCAGTTCCCATGCGTCTGTCCCTGACTACCGACCCTGCCGACATCGGTGTCTCTTACTGCCGACGTCGGTCCTCATGACCGACATCGGTCTTACATACTGCCGATGTCAGTTTTCTTGCCGACACTAGTACCTGTGTTTCCTGTGAGTGATGACTTTTTACCCGTGAGCTCCTTTGAATCAATCCCCATGTCCAAAGTGCCCTGCTCAGAAGTATCCAGCCCCATCCACTGGTCTCTGTCCGCCATCTCCTCCAAGAACACCAAGGCTTTCCAGTTCTTAAGCCTGTCAAATATATCTGTCTTCTAATTAAGAACATGCATCTCCTTCTTGCTCATGTGACCAAGCCTACGAAGCCACATCTCTGCAACAAAAGAAGAATCAGTAATATAAATAAGTAGATAAAGAGTACCTATTTTCTTACCACCAGCTAATTCAAGTTCATCCACTGTGAGAGCTCTCATGCATCTCTCATCACCCAACCTTTCTGAAGAAATTAGCCATATCTCCAAACCTAGGACCTGCATGACCTCCTTCAACACCCATGTGTTGGCTGCCTGTGATTTTAGCTTCACTTCCCCTTTGCCAATTCTTTGGCAAGGCTCACTAGCTCCTCTTCCTGGGGCTGCATGGAAAGAGGCAACCAAATCTGTTATCCAAGATTCAACTTTATCCAAGAAACCTTCCAAAACATCCTGTGCAACAACACCTGCAACATCTGCATCTTCAGTTCCTTCATGGTGATCTGCTACCAACCAACAATATTCTTTTACCTGCTCTTTCTTTCCATATGACCGTTGGTGACCACCTGTGCTTTTCAACTCCTCCATTCTTAGCTTACTTTGATCTGCCATTGCTCTACTCCCACTCGATCAAAAACCCCTGAGAGTGACCTATAACTAAACACAAAACCTGGCTCTGATACCACGTGTTGGGATAAATAACTGGAAGCAAACAATTGATTACTAAACCAAGCAACTTAATATGCGTAAATTAACCAGAATACACAAGTAACTAGAACTTAGAAATAACACATGATATGAGAGACAATACACAACTTGTATTAAAACTCTTAAAGAAAAGAATACAATAAAGAAGATGCCACTTCTTCTCCACCACCTCTTCAGAGGCTTCCCACACCTCAAGTGAACAGTAATTCTATCCTCAAAGCTCTCTCTCCTAGGTCCCAACACCCAACTCAAACACTAAGTTGGTGTTCACCTTATACCCATGCTCCACACACACCACAAGTGCTCCACGCACTCCACAAGTACACAACGTACTTCAATTAGATCTCCCTTGAACCTGCAACAACCTACACCTCAATAGACCTTACTTATGGAAGGAACTCCCTTGCCTTCCTCTCTGCTCTATCTGAGTACACACTTGTACTCCAAGTAGATCCTGCTTGATTTTGCTCCCTGTTGTGTTGCTATCCTATCTGATCTTGCACACCTACAAATCAACCTGGTTCTGCACACCTGTGAACCTTGACCTTGCACACACATACACCTGCATATCAATGATCTTACTTACCATGCATATCTCCTATAAAGGCCATGCTCACCTGATGACCAAGATCATACATACATGAAGAACCCTACTGATTCTCCAATCCAGCACCCACACACCTGGTACTGTGGCACTAGGAAGAACGCACCATTGCTCTACCTCTCTCTGAAGGAGCTATTTTCTCTCTTATTCCCTAGCACTAGTTTACAATACAACCATGAGTCTATTATATAGATCTCATCCAAACAATAATTAGACATCTAATTACAATAATTAGATCCGCAGCTATTAGTCTAAAATTGGCTCTCATCATGCAAACACTTGGTTTGTCAACTGACTGCCCATAATATACTCACAGTCGAACCACACAGGTGACCGACGTCGGTCCCTATTCGCCTAGGGGTCACTGACGCCGGCTGACTAACGACCGACATCAGTTGCTTCCTGTCTCCTACCTACCATCATCGGTTGGCCTGACCAACGCCAGTGTCTGTGACACTCCGCAACTCCTCTGCAACCTCCTCCATGTCTGCATTAGTGAAGCTTTTAGCTCCACAACCTAACATAGGGAATGCATCTCATAGGCCCATGTATTCTATGATCGATTCTCCATTTTAGAACTCATTGAGCAATATGATCAAATTTTTTTGATCCTAATCTATAAGTTTAGGATGGAAAAGGCATAGGTTATAGTGAGGTTTTGCTTCATTATGGGAAGCACTAATGGTAAAGATGTAATGTCCTACTTCAGAAAGGGAAGCACTACTAGGATGGTTTTTGCTTCAGGATGGGAAGCTCTAATAGGCATTATGGTCAATATGGCATTTGAATTAAATAAATCTAAGTCAGTAAAATCATCAAAAAGGCTATAATAGGATGTTGTGTCACTACTAGGAGTCTCATTACTAGTCACCTCAGAAGAGTCAGTATCAAATGTCATGAGGTCATCTTCTGGTGGTTTAAATCTGAGACCATGATTCTAATTGAGAACTCTAGTTGATATGGTTTATAAAATTCCTTGAACTTGTGGGCTAAGGTCTTTCCCTGTATAGTCAAGATGATCCATTATCCGATTAGGGATATGATATTTTAGATTTTAAAAACAATCAACAAGGTCTTTAGAACATAACCAATCTCCCTTGGTAAAAGCCTCTTGATCTTTCTTTAGTTTAATTTTAGGTACAAAAACCATAGGAGGTTTTGGTTGTTGCTTCTTTGGTTGCCAAATTTGATTAGGTCTATTAGGAGTCTAGGAAGTTTTAGGCTTACCAAATATTTTAGGGGATTATGGTAATTTTTCAATATGGAGGTTGTCCTTTAGATGGTACGTGGAAATGCCTATATCTTTAATAATAACCTTCTTGGCTAGAGTTGTAAGAAATGGATCAACTGAAGTGCAGGCTAGATCACTAGGCTCTATATAATTAGATGGATATGGATGATAAATGATAGCTTTGTTCTTCTTTGTGATGAATTCAACACTTGGGCAATATTTATAATTATAAAACTTTGCTTCAAGATGTTTGCAGTATTAATATGGCTACTGATCAATGGGAATAGTAACCTCGATCCTATCATGGGGAAACTTAAGGCATTGGTGAAGAGTAGATGGAATTGCCTGTACTTCATGGATCCAAGGATGACTAATAAGTATGTTATAAGGAAGCTCAATATCAACAATATGGAATAATGTGTGATGAGAAATAGACCCAACCATGACTGGAAACCAAATTATACCAAATGACTCCCTCTCAATGTTATCGTAAGCCTTGATTGTAATAGTTTTTGTCTGAATGTCTTTATCCATGTAGCCCAATTGTCATACCAATTTAAGAGATATGATGTTTAGCCCTGAACCATTATTTTTAAGAACCTACTTAATCTTGTGATCTACAATGATTATCTCAATGTATAATGGGTTATTGTGATTTGGGTTGAGGGTGGACATGTCTTTTTTATCAAATGTGATTTGCCAAAATGAAGATAAGTGTCCAACTAGGTTCTAGAATTGATCAAATTTTATATCATTAGGCACAATAGACTCTTGTAAAATTTTGTTGAAGATGGCTCTATGGACATCAGATGTCCGTAAAAGTTCTAATATGGAAATTTGTGCAGGGATTTTATCTAATTGATCTGCTAGAATATAAGGCCTTTAAATTATGGTTTGAACTATTTTAGTCTTTGTTGGGACAATATTCGGCTTTGGAACCATTGACAAAATGTTCTCATTGGGTTTTATGGAAGAAGTGGGTGAAGGGCCCTGGATGGTAACTCACGGGCATCTAGTTGTGACTGCATAACCTAGAGGTGATAAGGAGTTACTATAATTAAAAGAGGAAGGCAAAGGGCCTTGGATGGTGACCCATAGGCATCTAACTATATTGCTACAATTTTGGGTTAGTGAGGAGCCTTTATAATTATAAGAAAGGTGTTGTTGTTTAGGATTAATAACCCATGGAAATGGAGTAGCAACATGATGATGTGAACTTGACATGGTATTACTAGGGGGAGAAGGTGATGACCCTATAATGATGGGTCTCATATTGCGAGGAACATGAGATTGGCCATGTAGTTTTACAGTAACAGTGGCAATGTGGGTTGCAAAAATGCATCCCATAATATTATTATAGTTATAAGGTAAATTTTTATGAGCCACATTATTAGTATGGGCATTATGATCTTGATTATGCTCATTATGATTCTGATCTTGTTGTTGGTTTTGATTCTACCTCTGTCCTTGATTGTGACCATTTTGATTATTTCTTGTTGGTGGTAGATCATGTTGAGGAAAGGGGTCTTTGTAGATTCCCATATCCTAATTTGTGTCTTAATTATGGGCCAACTTAATTTCTAGTTCACCACTTTCAATAAATCCTCAATAATATGTCATAATTGAATGCAATGATCTGCACCATGACTAGCAACATGATGAAAGTGACACCATTCATTCTCTTTGTACCAATCTGGTTTTGGCTAATCTTGAGGAAATGGCCTTGATACTCGCCATAAAATTAAGTTAGCTACAATGAGATTTTATAACACTATTTCAACTGATTCTTCTAACTTGTTAAAGACTCTAAAATTGTTATGAAATGTCCTTCATGGATGTTGTCTCTACAAAGTAGGTAGTGGATCTAGGGGATTTACTTATACATTTAGAGGAGGCATAGCCTATACCATTTATACATGTCTTGTTTTAGTCACCCCATTTCCAACCATGTTCTTATTTTTACTAAAGCCCTTAGGCTTATCTTGCATAATTATTTGAGCTAGTGATTTAGTCTGATTAGATGCTTGACCTTACATAAAAATATTAACAAGGCCCTTAGCAATAAGAGCCTTCTCAATCTGCACTCCTTTGTCAATAATTTCTTCAAATGAGTTAGTATAAGCTAACCATAGATTATGAGTAACTTTAGGATGTAAATTATGTGTAAAGATATCAGCCAACTATTTGTCTGGAAAGTTATTTTGAAAGTGGCTTGCCAATGCTCTCCACCTTTATAGATATGCAACAAAACTTTCACCATCACGTTGATTGGCTTTACATAAGTCAACAATGATTAATTCATGCTATGTTATATGATAAATTGTTAACAAACTTTTTTGATAAGTCTTTCCAATCTGCAATTGATCCCTTGGGTAGTTTAAGTAGCCAATCAAGAGCTTTTCCCACTAAATTTCATGGAAATAATCATAGTAAGTACTCGCTACTATAAGTAACCTCTTGACATAAAATGAAGAATGCCTATATGTGCTCATGTGGATCTCTTTTTCCTTTGTATTTATCAAATTTGGGTGTGTCAAAATGAGGTGGAAAGGGATTTTAGAGAATAAATAAATCAAATGTATATGGGCATATCTCATCAAATTTGTACTTTTTGACTCTATTATTCATCTCCAATCTTTGAACAATTTCCTTCATAAAATTCCATTCTTACATGTTTGGTGCATTGGTGGATTGAATAAGACGTTGTTAGGGTGGAATGTTCCCTTGGTTTCATTGTTGTTGGGGTGGAATGTGCCCCTGGTTTTATTGTTGTTAGAGTAGAATGTGCCCCTAGTTTTGTGTGGATCTATAGGGAGCATATACATTTTGATCCATGACTTGGTTCTGATTTGCTCCTTGAGTTGAGAATATAGGCCATTGATTCTTGGATTGTAAAACATTTCCTAAATTTGGTTGTTTTGTACTTTGTTGATTTTGGAAATTTTATGTTTATTTACCAATTTTTGGGTTGGTTGAAAAGAACTAGCCAAATTGTCTTGAGGGATTTCCTCAATTTGAACTAAATGTTTGGGTTTTTGAGTTTGTAAAGTAACAAGACGTTCTTGATGATTGAAGAATGTATGTTCCATGTTTAATGGAATAATCTATAATATCTCTTGTGCCTTTAAATATTCATTTAGATTACCTTGATCCACTATGCTAATGTCCTCATCCAATATTGGTTGTGTAATTTTGACCACATTTCCTTGTTCTTTTGAAGCATTAGTGTGAATTTAAGTGATGACTAGGGATTAAATTAATTCTATGACAAGTTGATCTTCATATCATTAATTTATTATGTTGATTTTAGCTAGAAGATCTATATTTATGGGTTTTGACTCTGCTTGTATTTTCTTTTCTTTGTTAGAGAAAGAAGGTATGTCTATTTTTGTAAAATCTTGCTCTTGCCATCATTGTTCTCCTTCTCTAACTAAGGTATGTAATTGTTCTGTAGGAAAGTCAGAAGGTAGTCTAGCACTTGATTTAATCAATCTAAGAAGGATTCAATCTTTATCTTCTTAGGGTTGATATTCATTGTAATCATCTTTGGATCCTACTGTTGGAGGGATGTCATCAAAAAAAATGGGGTTATCTTGACCATCATAAAATTTCTCATCTTCATAACTAAGGCCATAAGAGGCCCCACTACAAGTGAACCTTTGATTCATGCCTAAAATATTTGTTCTATGTGCTTGACTAACTTTGGACCAATGTTTGGTAACCAAACAAAGTATGCTTCAGCTCTCTTTTTAAACAAATGACCAAGGTACAAGTGAGATGATAAGGGAGGGTGGTTTGAAACCATGCACAATTTAGAATATTTGGTTCATAAGTTTACTCAACCTTTGGTAAATTTGAAATCATATAGATCAGAAGAGAGTAAGGTAACTCAAAGACCCAAGGTGAAAACTAGTATACCAAAGCCTAGCTCTTTATGATATGCTCGTACCATAAAAGCTAGTTTAAACTTTGAAATTTTGACTCTAAAATATTATAGGAAAGCTCTTCAGATTATGAAGAAGACAAAATAGACTAAGAAACTCAATATGTAAAAACATACATGAATCACTAAGTATAAATCTATGACCAAATAGGCAGCACAACATCACCACATGATTCCAGTAGGATAAAATATGTTCTACAACTCAAAGCATGAGTGATATGCAAGATGACTTGAGTCCACCAAGATGATAATATGATTTTGAGTCTTAATAAATGACCTTCAATCTAAATGAAAAATTGAACCCAAGTTAAAATAAGCTTAGTACACAAATGGTGAAGCCACTTTGACACACCAACCCTTAGAACTCAAAAAGGTTCAATTTAAAATGTGTATTATAAATAAAATATTTAAACAAATTGGGTAAAAGATCTAGAGTCATGCCCAAAGTGAATGACACGTCACAAAGTTTTTGATAATAATTTGGACAAGGAAAAGGTAGATTTTTCAATTTGGACGGTGTGATGCCTCCCTTGGTCAATAAAATTGAGGACAATGTTCTTTGGTTAAGTTTGTTGGGCTAACAAGAAATTTTATACACAAATCAAGACCAAGTAAGCTAATGACAAAAATCAAACATCTTAAGTCTAAACTGATAAGGTATGGCAAAGTGGGGTCTACTAAACTAGTAAGGTTTCAATCATTCTAGGGGAATCAATTACATAATGACTTTCACATTAAACGATGCAAAAGACAAGAATGAAAATTGGGTGATCTTAGTATTAGCTAGTTGTGAAAAGGTCTAGTCTTTTTTACAACCACTACATCATATTATTTGCTCAGTGTAGTGCGATGTCCAAATGCAGATACATCCCAAGTGTAACTGCAAAGGAGTAAAATGAAGTCAATGTTGAGAGGTGAAACCTTGGGTCAAAGCTTCCCTAAAGAACTCATGGGAGGTAATGGCATCCCCCTCTCAAGCCAAGTTTGCATGAAAGTAAAGAAAGCATGAAAGAGAAATAGTTTGGGGTCATTTTCAAGGTCACCCAAACTTTGATGAGTTTTTGGGGAGTGTTTTAGATGCCATTCTTTCTAATCCTTGGACTAGTCTATTTGCAATAGGAATAGTGCTTTTGATTCCAAGGGTTTCCTAAAGGGGACAAATGGAAGATCATACACGCAACACTCCTCTTTTTTATAAACAAAATTTAATCTAAACAACTAAGTAAATACAAAAAGCTTTTAAAAGATGAGTTCATTTTTAAGCCTAAAGGGAAAGTGAGGTGGTGTTCATTTGACCCCTTGGTCTTAGTTGTAACTTTGAAAAACATTCACCATAAACATCTAAATTATTTTGTTAACATGAAAGCAAGGTTCCTAATTAATTTTTAAGCATGCAAAAGGTGATCTAAACATTTTTTTGTCAAATGTAAAGCTTGGTCCTGCAACAAAAATGTTAGCATATCCTTTAGCTTTGAAGCTCTTTTTGGTTTGAAACAATAAACTTTAGAAAAAGAACTCTCAGGCCTATGTTTTTGGAAAAAATATAGTGACTGACATCAATTATATACAACCAATGATGGTTACCTTCACTAATCAAAATCTAACTGATGTCAATTTTTCTAACTAACGTTGGTTAAGCTATGTAACTGATGTTGGTCTTACTTGCCGATGTCGGTTACTGTGTAAAACTGTGGCAAATAAAAATAGAAAAATAAAGTTAGAAAATCAATTTGCATGAGTTTTAAAGGTCTAAATAAATTTTTAGAGTTGAAAAATTATCTTTTTTAGGTGTGAGATGCGTCTTGTCCCATCAGGCATGCCAAGATGTAGAGAGGATTAAAAGGCAAGTTAGTCAAGCACTAGTCCATAAATAATGAAAAATGCATAAAGAAATAACTAACTAAGCCTATCTATTCCTATGAGAAATACCAAGGATAGCAAGAAAAAAATGAAAGAAAACAACATCATATTACCTTCCCAAATAGATTCACCATACCCATGTGGCTCAAAAGCATGTTCTCCCTTGATCAAGCATCCTTATCTTTATCAACAATGGTGGTAAGCTTTTCCAATGCCTCAAGAACACTCCATAAAACCTAGGCTCATGATTTGGAATCACTAAACTAACCTATCAATGAAGCTTGAAAACAAAATCAATGATCAAATGAAAAGGATTTTAGAAACAATTTAGCATTATAACTTTGTAATATCCAAGCTTAAAATTCATGTCCATGGCCTCTCTATTTATAGATTTTTGAGATTGGTCAGGATCAACCATGACCATCCATCTCAAGATTGAGATGTGTGGCCATTGATAATCCTAATATTTGGAATTGAAATCATAAATTTCCTCAAGATAAATAAGCATTAAAGAGGTATGGGAGGCATTAACTAGGCATGGGTGACCCATTATGTTGATATTTTATGCAGTTATGGCTTGATGGATGCCACCCCATAGATGGTGTCACTAGGTGATGCAGATATTCAAAATTAGTTTCCAATAATGAGATATTCAAAAATATCTATAGAATTATTACTTAAGCTCTTAAATTGGATTAATTAGCTTAAGTAAGTTTAATCAAGTTTAGTGCAATTCTTTGGAAATTGGTGCATAATTAATCAAAATGGTCAGAAAGTCATATTACTAGATCATAATTTGATTAGAGAGGAACTGGAAGGTGATGTTAGATGCATTGGAGTTGTATTCCTATTTAAGATGTTGCTAACACCAAATAACAAAGGTACATGATGTGTACCAATGAATTATAAGAAAAGAGTGTTCCAAAGCACTAAATGTTGAAATTTTCATTTTGACTCGAAATGATCTGATCAAAGTTAGTTGGCTCATAAAATGCATTGCCCTATTTAGGGATACTTTGACCTAAACTGGAACTTGTAAGTGACAAGTTTGAACCATTTAGGGCATTTTATGGATTTTGACCTAAAATGTGCATTTGAGTGCAATTCGAGTAAGATTGACAATTTCAACACAAATGGTGTTAAGAATTGGATGTCTACATTAAGGGCTCCACCAATGTGGTGTTCATTAAATCAGATTCTTTCACAACCACAAACTAACCTAATTCCTTGACCTCACAAAATCCGACCAAGCAATTCCAATAATGGTATGAACAAATAAAATACACTCCTATTGGGGAGTTATATACTTCCATTTTGAAAAAACTATTGCAATAGGGAGTCATAACTCTTCCTCAAATCAAGCCTCCTATATAGTTTATTCCCTCCCATCCTATTCCTACTTGGTACAAGGAGATGAGTTTTTTGGCTACCATCAAGTCAAAGGCCACAATTCTAATAACTGAAACATTCAAGAACATTACTCAATACATGCTTGATAGGGGTGATCTCATCTTAGACAACATTAATGCAACTGCTAATCAAAATACAGACATGTTCAAATAGGATTTTCCTAACCATTCACCCAATCAAAATATTGTCCAGACTATGAATAATAACTCATGTGATAATAATATCCATATGGTTAATATGGTCTTTCTTTTACCTCTAGTCCAACCTCTCCCACAATAGGAGGCACCCATTTTACCTAATCCTCCCCCACAATCAATGGAGTTTATTTTGAACATTCTTCCTCCTTAGGTAGAAGAGCCTACTTCACCCATTCCACTCCCATGTGAGGAAGGGCATCCTTTACCTCTCCTTATTCTGCAAGAGGAGTTTGTACTTATAGTTATTTTTGCACCCATTTTACCTATCCTCTTACCACTTGAGGACCATGCCTTACCCATTCCTCAACTACATGTTGAGGGGAGCATCATTCCTATGTTATACCCTCTTGAGGAACCTTATTCTCCTACCTCTCCTCCACTGATAGAAGGTAGTACCCCATCCACTCTTCCTTCACACCTAGAGGAGCAAATGTTATTTACCCCTACATGAGACAAGAGACCTATTGTGCCTACTTCAATTCAACCAATTTTACCACTTATTTTACCTATGAAAGATCATACTTTACATGTTCCTCACCCACATTTTAAGGTTTAAATTATACCTATGATCTACCCCATTGAGGAGCCTTCTTCATCTACCTCTCCCCCACCCATGGAAGACCATGCCTCTTCTCATGTCTCTATTGAAGAAGACCCTTTTGCAGCTCTTTCTCATCTTTGGCATGAGGTAGTAGAGGCCAATAATTTCCCTCTTTCTCAATCACCTAAGCCTTCTAAATAATCAACTATAATTCCTATGTCAACTTCATCTAAACCCTTCTTGTGGTTAGTAGAAAGTCTAGAATTTCTTAACTCCACGAGGCTAGATCATGTGGCAATTTGGGACTAACTTAAAACTCCTTATCTTACATAATAAGTGTCATACTCTACTACCAATCCTTTCACTACCCTTTACCCTAAGGTCTTTGACAAAGTTAGATCTTCTTCACCAAAGTCACTAAAATATCATACTTCTACGTTAGAGCCCTCACCCTCACAAGCATATACCACATTAAAGTAGATCAGGTCTTTAGGCATAATTCATCTATAGGTAAAATTAGATCTGACTCTCCAACCACAAGTTGGATTTATATGGCTTGAACTAAGGAAGAATTTTAAGCTTATTAAAACCTTGCCAATCCTTCCCTCTTCCACCCTCAACTTTGTCATCAATTCTGGAACCACATCCCTCTACTTTAGTTGGAGTATCACTGATCCAATCAAAACAAAACGCTAAGTTACCTCTACTACTGCCTCTACCACCTAGTAGGCCTTTCACATCTAACACCATGATACCCAACACCAAGAAAGTGTCAACAAAATATGTCACTTCATCACCACCTTAAAAGGTGCCATGCATAATCACCCCCATGACTCCTAAACCAAAGAAGGTGTCCACCCCCATTACAACAACAAGTGCTAGCCCACTCACAGGCTCTCAGATATTTTTCCTACACCAATTATTTCAATATTCCACAATAACCCTTTCTCCCATTAATCCTTATAACCCTCTTGGACTGAAGCCATATTGGTTTGATGATACACAAGTGTGTTTATATCATTATTCACCTGGATATGATACTAAAATTTTAAATATCTCATGGTAGTCATTCAAAAACACTTTGATATCGATACTTTCTTTGTTGATACTCCCATTAACCTTCCTAGTATTCCACCCCTAGCATCCATAATGCCTCATACCATTCCACCTGAATTCCAACTAAAGTAGAGGGATGTGGTTCCAAAATTGATCACAAAGTTGAACCACTTGAATTCAAACTTCTCATGTACCAATTATCAAAGAGCCAGTCTCTACTTCTCCATCCTATCCTCCACCATCACCTACCAAATCAAAGGTATCTATACCTTGTAATTTTATTTTATTTCAATAAATGCCATCCATTTGGGCCCCCTCACCTATCATCGTGGTAATGAAACAAGGTCCCTTCCTCTCATTCATCCTAAAATGATTGATGAAGACTCTCCTACTATCAACACTATCCAATGTCAAGATGATGACACTATTCTCACATAAAAGGGTGTAGATGATTCCTATATCCAATGATTACTCCCATATAAAATAAAAGCTATGTTAAATGAATCAACCATTTGATAACAATTTTCCCTCTCATGATAACCCCTATATTCTTAAGATTGGCCAATATTTAGACTCCTCTGAGCAAGAAATTATGCCACATTTCTTAATGACCATAGAAAATCCTTCACTTGGTCTTATAATAGCATGCCTAGTATCGAACCCTCTATCATCACCCATAACATTGTTACCAACTGAGATGCTAAACTTTTTAATCATAAGCTTTGAAAAATGCATCCTCATATTGCTCTTTTTTTCAAAGAAGAGCTCCAATGCCTCCTTTATGTTAACTTTATTCAACCCATTGACTACCTACAATGGGTTTCCAATATTGTTCCTATCACAAAAGTGATAGGGGTAATCTGCATCTACATCGACTACCATGACCTAAACCTCACTTGTCTAAAGGATGACTTTCCTTTGCCAAGTATTGACCAACTTGTTGATCTAATAGCTAGCCATGAGATGCTATCACTTATAGATGGGTTCTCAGATTATAATCAAATCTTGGTTGCTCCTGAGGATCAACACAAGATAAATTTCATTACCCCATGAGGGACTTTTTGTTATTAGGTCATGCCCTTCAGTCTAAAGAATGCCATTTCCACCTACCAATGTGACATGACTTACATCTTCCATGATCTCTTACACAAAATTATGGAAGACTACGTGGATGACTTACTCAAAAAGTCTAAACTCTTCCAAGATCACTTAATGATTCTCAAAATCATATTCACTCATCTCCTCCAATATAATGTTTGACTAAACCCAAATAAATGCATCTTTGGTGTCCTTTTCGGTAAGATTTTAGGATTTATCATTTCTCTCCATGGTATTGAAGTTGACCCTGCTAAAGTTTAAGCAATACTAGATATGCCTCCACCTACTAATATCAAACAACTTTGTATCCTACAAGGCAAGCTTTAGTCAATCCACCACTTCATCTCCTAGTTGTTATATCATTGCCAACCCTTTTACCATCTCCTCAAAAAATATGTCTCCTTCCAATGGAATATAGATTGTCAGGAAGCCTTTAATGCACTTAAATGGTATCTCCTTTCCCCACCAGTTCTTATTCCACGTAAGGAAAACTATCCTTTATACATTTACATCTCTACAATGGATCATTCTCTGGGTGTTATGATTGCACATCAATATGATCACCATCGAGAATAAGTAGTTTATTACATAAGCCACATACTTATTGATTATGAAACTCAATATACCCATACCAAAAGGCTTTGTCTTGTGTTAGTCTTTGTAGCATCCAAGCTCTATCATTACCTCTTAAATCATAAAACCTACATCATCACCCATATTGATCCCCTCAAATACATGCATTCCAAGCCATATCACAACCAATGTGTAGCTTGGTGGCTCATGCTCCTTGCTAAATTTGACTTGGAATTTATTCAACAAAAGTCTATCAAGGGTAAAATGATCATTGACTAATTAGTTACCACTCCTTTACCTGACAACCAACCTTCAAACCTTGAATTCCCCAATGAATTTATCACAATGCTCTCCACCGATGTCATCTCCTATCAAATGATGATATTCTTTGATGGATCTAAATGTCAACACGATGGGGGTGCAAGGGTCATCCTCATTCCTCTTGATGGTGAGACTTTGTCTTTCTAATTTAAACTAGATTTTGAATGTACTAACAATATGGTTGAATATGAAGCCTTTATCTTAGGGCTTTAAATGGCTATTTTCTTGGGTGTCAAATCAATAACCATTTTTGATGACTCCCAACTAGTGGTTAATCAGGGTAATGGTTCCTACTTATGAAAAAACAAAATTATACAATGATATAAACATTGTGTAGATACGATTTTGGAATCATTTGACTCCTACCTCTTGAAAATTATTCCTCAATCTACAAACAAGTTTGCTGACATAATGTTTTCTCTTGCTTCACACATACCCTCTTCACCCTCTTCCTTGAAAATCTATGTCACTATACATCACTTAACATTGCCCTCCTATGTATCAACTAACATCCTTTTTATAGGCAATGTAACACACATCCCACATAACTTATGGTATGAGAAACTCACGAATTACCTTTCCTTTTCTATTACCCCTTTTGACCTCTCCAATAATGAGAGACGTGCCTTCATGAAACATGTTACTTGTTACACTATGCTAGGGGGAATTCTCTAAAAGTGAGGTTTTGATGGTCTCCTCCTTAGATGCCTCACTAATACTGAGATACCCTTCACCATTAAGGAAGTCCATGATGGGGTTTGTGGTGGACATTTCAATGGTAACATAATCACCAAACATATCCTTAACCTTGGCTATTATTGGCCAACACTCCATCAAGACTATAGTGATTACATTTACCATTGCATCAAATGTAACCAAAATTCTAACCTCCTTCATGTTCCAAGTTATACCTTACAGTCACCAAAGACTTTTGGCCCTTCTCCCAATGGCATTTGGATCTAATCGGTGAGATTAACCCTCATTCATCTCTCTATCATTATTCCATCATTACTACTACTGAATACATCACCAAGTGGGTCAAGGCCATTCCTCTCATATCCACTAAGGTTAAAAAAATTGTTGACTTTATCAACCATCACATCATCTGTCATTTTGGTGTCCCCCATAAAATTATAATAAAAAACAACATATCTTTCAAAAATAAGACTGTATAATAGCTTTGTGACACTTTTGGAATCAAATTAAGATTCTCGTCATCATACTATCCACAAGCAAATAGACAGGTAGAATCTTATAACAAAACCTTAATCAAAATACTCATGAAGGTAGTCAACAATACTAGCAAGGATTGGCACACTCACATTCCCTTTACTTTATGAGCTTACCACACTAGCATTCGAACCCCTATAGGTGCTACACCTTTTTCCTTGGTTTATGGGATGGAAGCTATTTTGCCTCTTGAGGTCTAGATTCCTTTTCTTTGCATTTCTCTACAAGACATACTTACTAACAATGACTTTCACCAAGAATGTTTGGCTCAACTTGAGTTGCTTAATAAACGTTGTCTCATAGCCCTCAACCATCTCCAAATCTATCAAGAGTGTATCAAACGTGCTTACAACAAAAATCTCAAGGAGTGAGATTTCAATATTGGAGATCTCATCTTAAATGAAAATCAACATGTGATGAACATGGAGAAAATAAAAAAGGGTATGTTTGTTCCTAACTGGCTTGGACCCTACATAATAACTCACAAGTATGGCTTAGGAACTTATCACTTTTCTTCTCTCAAAGGAAGGCTAGAACCCAAGCCTTTAAATGATTTATACCTATAACCATTCTATTGTTAATCAAGTGATGCCTCACCTTGTGTTTAACTTGAGCTCATCCCTTGAGTAACCCTATTTAATTCATCTCCCTTCCTCTTAACCCTTATTCTTACACACTTACTTAGCCTATGAAGTGCTATGGTTTTTCCCTCAAAGTGGAAAACCTCTAAGACTCTATAGTCCTATCCATGACTAAAGTTTTTTTTTTAAACAAACAAATGGGATACATAGACAATTTATAATCTCTCAGGTCATGATTCTCAATGTAGGCTACTCCCTTAAGGGACAGCTATGTAACTTCTCCTTGATACTATAAATAGACTACTCCCTTGAAAGATAGCTATTAAAAATTAAAAACAAAAGCTTAAACCACTCCCTTGAAGGATGGCTAAGCCAAGATTTGTTATCAAGAGAAATAATGACTGAGAAGCTTCTCATATTGATCAGCTTCATATGACCTCAACACAAACAAAATCCCATTGTAGGCTTCCCGCATTGATCAGCTTACACCACACAAAAAAAAGATTTAATTCATGGACTTGCCTATATTATCTCTCGAGTCACCCACAGAAGGGGCATATCATCCCCACTAAGAAGGTTACACTACTCAAAAACACTCATTCCTTTTACCCTTTTCCTCTCATACTCTTTCAAGGGACTTTGAACTCACTTGACACAAGGTGAGTACGACTTCTTTAACAAAAAATGGTCAAATGACGTAAAGCATGCAAGAGGATCATACTCCTAAGCCTATTTATGTTGTGATTATGTTCTTTTCCAATACGCGACCATCGTGCCTCTTTCTTTTCCATCCCAATCACATGTCAATTTCTCTTCAGAGATTGTATCTCACAAAAAGATTCAATCACCGTCTCGCCTTTCTGCCAATTTTTCTTGATTTTTAGAGTTGTGTGTTTAACACATATCCATCTCAAGCAAAGATACTCAAATAACTACCCAAAACCATACTAAAACTAACAAACCATTGTTCATGTGAAATCTACCAAACATGCAACCATATTTTCTCTAAACAACAATCAATAGGAAAACTAACATACCCAACCCATTCATTTTAAGCATACACCATCACAAATATGGGAAAATGCTGAAATAAACTAACATACCCAACCCATTTATTTTAAGCATACACCATCACAAATATGGAAAAATGCTAAGATGAAGCTAACCAATCAACTATGCATATATTATCACATATATGGGAAATGCTAGTCTAACTCAACTAACATGCTCAACATTAACATAACATAAACATCCACATCATTCTAATAACTGAAAACATCATCACCATCACATAAACACATTTAAAAATAACAAACTCTCATATATATGTGCACTAAATATGAATGTACATCAATGGATCATATTAGTATCATCTCTCTCTCAAAAATTACATCTCTCATCTTTTACTCATATTCTAGTGCGTATACAACATATATAACAACATCTGGCACTCAAAATACTCAAGGCTATAGTCATGGTCATGAAGAAGCAATATCATCACCACTCTCTGCCTGTCTACATCTGCATGAGCTAGAATTCATGGCACGTGTCACTAATCTCTCCTACTCTCTAAACTCAGAATACCTCTAAATCTATGGGAACTCCCTAATGGCTCTCTCATAGTATGTAATATCATGTAGATTAGTGTTTTACCTTGATATATATACAGTCTATAGTGGACCCATCAAACCTATTGTAGGTCCCTATAATGGTCCCTATGGTGGAAGAGGAGGAGTAGCCTATCCTATTGCTCTCAAACTATCCCTCTCTACTGTCAGTGTAGTAACCTAGCCCTGTAATGCCCTGACTTAGCCTTGTAATGCCCTGACCTACCCCTATAATGTCATAACCTACCCTTGTTAGACTAACACGTATGCTTATGTTGCATCTTGATCTTGTACTACTACATCTCAGGCCTATACCACTACATCTTAGGCTTGTATAGTAGCATCTCTCTCTCTTATCATTCCCTATAAATTTGGTGGTGGCCTCTTAACCTGAACCATAGGATGCAAACCTATCTACCATGCAAGATAAGCCACTATGCATCCAGGATCTACTACACCTAGGCCTACTATAAGCTCCTCAAAATCTTTCCCATCTATCTCTTAGGGAAAGGGTAAGGGTGCCTCTATATCATCCCTCCTATATCAAGGAAAGGTAAGAGGCACATCATATAACAAGCTGAACTATCTCTTGACCTATGCCATGGGTATCATCTCCCTCTAACCCATAACATGTTCTATAAATTGACAAGTTGTTTTACCTATCCTCTGAATGTAGGGTATGTCAAATAGGGCCTCTGTTGATGTTTAAAATTGCACTTGATTCTAATCAACAACAATGGGAAGTTTCAAGTTGTGGGATATTGCGGCTTGAAACAACCTCCAAATTTTAGAGAAGTTGGTCTCTTCTTTTGTATCAAGTGTTGGGGGAAAAGGGATAGGAAATTAAATAAAAATGCAAATGTATGAATTAAAACCTAACTATGGTGATGTGCCTAAGTGTAATCCTGATCCTAACTTGAGCACAGTGAGACTATATATAGGATTCAATTACATTTAAGAGCAGACAAGTGCATGATCAATGTAAAAGATTGAAATAATAGAAATAGAGGCTCACAACAGGGAATTCTTTTATTGAGATACAAAAAATGTCAACAAAGGCATAGGTTTCAATCTTCTTATAAGAATATTCCAATCACATAAGAGGCACAGAAACACATACAGTTATGTAGAACTTTTGATTCAAGAAAATGAGACAAAAGCAAATGACATTCCTAATCACAACTCTAGAAAATCTATGATACAGACTACTTTTGTAAATGACACATATAATATCAACAAAGGCATAGAGTTTAATCTCTTTCATTCATTCAGCCACATAAAAGGCACAGAAACATGCACAGTCACATCAACTTTACAACTCAAGAAAATGAGACAAAAGCAAATGATATTTCTTAGTCAAAAAACTCTAGAAAGTCTAAAACTATAGAAAGTCCCCCTTTTTTTCCTAACTTCCCTCTTCTTTTATAGCCTTAGATGTCTCTTTCCATCATCCCCCTTCCCACACAATTCTACTCCACCCTTAACTCACAAGGGACAAACAAATGGTGCTTTCAATGCCTTGGATGTATCCTGATCTTATCAAGAACTGCCCTGACTGCGGCATGGCGATTCATGTCTAGTACCTCCTTCTACACCTGAATTTCTCATTCCATCATCTACTTAGCCGCTTAACTATCCATTCTACCTCCACTTATAGGGGACAAATAGATGGCCCTTTTAATGTTTGTAGGCCCCCAAAAATCTACCTGATGAACTGCTCCATCTACCAAAAATAACTCCCACCAATTTTCCCTCCATCTTGCTTTGTGGCAACAGATACACGGAACACTCTGTTCTATTGAAATGGAAGAGGACACAGTCAATTTCCTAAAATTATTCTTATTACTTAGAAGGCACCAGAGAATGACACTTGGCACTTTCTGCCTGATTTATCGAAGACACGCAATGTTTTTCACTTCTCTTTAGCTATGTTGTAAAAGTATTTAGGGTACATATTAGGCTCCTACAGATGGTGACACTTGGCAGCTTCTGCAGCCCTTTGAAATAACACCCGGGACCCACCATAATTTTATTCGGCAATGAAGCTTGAAGATGATCTCTCAGAAGTTAACACATGGTGGCCTCTGCTATTCTTGGGAAGATACATGGCATCTTCTGCTTCTCCTACTAGGGGTATTGGCGTCTTCTGCTTCTTTCGAGAATGGAGTAGAAAGGGGCTCAAAAAGTGACACTTGGTGACCTTCGCTACTTTTCATCACTTAGACAAAATGAAACGATGCCTTTCTACCTTCCAAAAAGGTACTTGACCCCTTTGGTTTTTGGGACACTCCCTTGAACTGCCCGATGAACCAAAATGGTTCAACGGTTCAACACTGCGCACCATTTACATGTTAACCGAGGTATTGAACCAAGAATGTTGAACCCTGGCATTGAACTAACTATCTTTTGGATGCTGACACATGGTGACTTCCACTTTCTTCTGAAAAAGTAGTTCAGAGCCTTTCGTGATTGCCACTTGGCACTTTTCACTTTTCTCTGCTATTTAGCTTATTGAAAACCTTTGTCGAGAAATAGAATGAACACGAGTGCCGATATGAGACGCAGATGCTGACACATGGTGACTTCCACTGAGTTGTTATTGGATACATGGCATGATCCGTAGCTCTCTTGAAAGTTATGAAAAGTGTCTCGGACGACACCAGTTGGCCAGCTCCTTATTTTGGAAAGCGACACTTGGCAGCTTCCACTCGAATTCAACACTTAAGCAAAAATGAAACGAAGGAAACAGAAAGGGGGAAAGAGAACCCATGCTCAGACAATGCCACTAGGTAGCTTTTTCTGCACTTCAATTCTTGGTTGGAAAAGAAACCTACTCTTTGCCCCAAAACTCTACCGCCATGACCAAGGTATGCAGGAACAAACTACAGTGCGCGACTGAAAATTTGAATGCAATGTAGAGTAAGAATTTTCTCTATAGTTACTGGTGACCCCCAAGACTTTTGAGCTTGCTCAAAAATAAAACTCCACCTTTCTCTAGATCAAAATTGCAAAAATTATAGCTTCAAAAGATCCGTTGACATGTGTTTAAAACACTTATTTAAAAGAAAAGCGAGAAAACAATGAAAAAAACAATGCGAGAAAGGGAAATTATTTAACTATAATACATTAGAGACCCAAGTCAATTGAAATGCTTCAAATAGATTATATTTATAAGAATCTCTTCAGGTTCTCCTTCCATCAACTCTAGCTTGAACGAATTCTTCTGCTTGCATGCACAAATTTTATACGGGCCAGTCCATAACGCTTCGAATTTGGTATGCTAACCCAGCTTGGCAGCCCTTGCATCCCATTTCAAAACAATTGAGCCTACTTCAAAATTAGGATTCAAAATTCTTTTATGAAAATAGTGCTTAACCATTCCCTGATGCTTAATCAATGAATCATGGGCTATATCCCTCTTTTCCTGAACTTCCAAAAGTTCTACGAGTCTGACCTGCATGGGGCCATTTTCTTCAATTTCAATTTGTTTGATCAGCTGGAGAGCAGGGATTTATAAGCTTAGGGGAATCACAGCAAACTTTTCATATACCAATTCATATGGAGACATTTTGATCACCTACTTAGGTATGATTTTATCAGCCCATAGTGCTATATCAAGCACTTTATGCCACTCTTTGTGACGATCAGCCCCTACTCTTTTGATGAGTCTTATCAGGTTCTTGTTGGTTGATTCTGCCAAACCATTACCTTGAGGGTAATAGTTAGATGAAGTTTTCAGATATATTCCATGTTTCAAGGCAAAGTCAGATACTTTAGACCCTAAGAATTCTTTAGCATTATCTGAAATGATGGTGCGAGAAGCCCCAAAGTGAGTAGTGATACCCCCTAGAAAATCTAGGATCACATTCTCTATTGCTTCCTTAAGTGGGACTGCCTTGGTCCATCTGATGAAATAGTCTATGGTAGTTAATATCCATTTGTGACCCATACTAGACACTAGATTTATCATTCCAATGAAGTCAAGACCCCATTGAGCAAAAGGTTCATCCACAATTATAAGACTAAGGGGCATGGCTGCATTCCTCCTCATCCCCATATAATACTGGCAAGATTGACATTTTCTAACCAGCTGATAACAATCTACAAATAAAGTAGGCCAGAAATATCATGCCTCACTTATCTTTATGGCTGTGGTCTTTGTAGAAAAATGCCCCCCTGATATTCCATGATGCATTTCATGTAGTATTCTCTTAGCTTCAGCCTATTCTACACATCTTAACAATTTTCCATCAGAATTTCTTCTAAAAAGGACTTGTTCAATGAAAACAAAATGAACTCCCTATATCCTATAATATCTCCTCTTATTTTGAGGGAGTTCTCTCAAATAAATCCCATTTTTCATAAATTGAATCATGCTTGTGACCCAGGATTCCTGATCAACCTCTTGTATTTCTAGCACCGTCTCTGTCTCTCCTTCTGAATCTACTTCCTCAAGTAACATCTTTTCAAGCTCTTGGGTTATATATTGGCACAGACCCCTACCTCTGACTAGCTTGGTGGGTCTGACCTCTACATCATATTCAAGGATCTTAGTGATCTAATTGGCTATTTTCTCAGTAATTTCCCCCTCCATGATGTATTCCCTGACACTTGGGTGAGCTACAAGTATCAAAATTTTGTTCCCTGATATCAGATGCCTAAATTTCTTGAGGGATTTTACCATGGCATAGGCTTGTCTTTCCAAAAAATTGTACCTAGTCTCATAATCCCTGAGAGTTCTTGAGAAAAAGGCTATTGGTTGTTCCCCCTCCATCTTGTCATTTTTTTGAGTCAAGACAACAACAATACTTGACTCTCCTCCATAGACATACATTATGAAGGACTTGGAAATATTTGGGTTTTTAAGCACTGGGGCTACTGAGATAGCCTTCTTGACCTCTTCAAAGGCTTACCTTCCTTCTGTATTCCATTTGAAGACCAGGTCTTTCTTTAGCAAGAGTGTCATTGGTCTTACCAAGCTTGAAAAATCAGATATGACTTTACTGACAAAATTGATCTTCCCTAAAAAGGACTGAACTGCATTTTTATTTACTAAAAGAGGTAGGTTCATTATAGCTGTGATTCTCTTGAGATCTATAGAAACTCCTTTAGATACTACATGTCCCAATAATTTGCCCTGAGGTATAGCAAAGATGCATTTCTTGGGATTTAATGATATCCCAAAATCCTAACATTTCTTGAAGACATATTCTAAATGATCGAAATGATCATCAGCATTTTTTGAAAAAATAGTGAGGTCATCCAAATAGACTAGGATGATCCTATTTATAAGCTCACCAAAGGCTACATCCATAGCTCTTTGAAAGGTGGCTCCTACATTTGATAAGCCAAATGGCATCTTAGCGTATGCAAATGTTCCCCATTTGGTAGTAAAAGCAGTTTTGTACTGATCTTCATCAGCCAACCAAATCTGATTGTATCTAGAGAAACCATCTAGTAAAGAAAACCTCTTTGATCCAGCCACAGTTTTTAGAATTTGTTCTATGGAGGGCAAGGGATAGTGGTCTTTCAGAGATGCTCTATTTAGATCTCTGAAATCTACACATAGTCTTACATCTCCATTCTTTTTCTTAACTGGTACTAGATTTGATACCCAGGTTGAGTGCTTGATTGGAAATATTATTTTGGAATATAAAAGCTTCTACAACTCATCTACCATTAGAGGCTCAATCCTTGGATTTACTATCCTCTATTTCTGTCTGATGGGTTTAGACCCTTCAGTCAATTCTATCGTGTGCTAGATATTGTCTCTATTGTATCCATGAAGGTCTTCATAGCTCCAAGCTATGACTCTATCATATCTCTAGCACAATTCGATTAGTCTTTCCTTCTCTTCTTGAGTTACAGAATTCCCAACTTTTAGCCTTTTCCCATCACTCACCTCTACTTCAAAATAGTCTACTTTATCTACCTGGAACCTTTTCTTTTCTAGGCTTACATCCTCTGGGTCAAACAAGTTTTCTAAGGTGATCAATCCCTTGGGGAGCTTATTAGTCCTCAATTGTATAATCTAATCACCATATGCCTCTTCAATTTTAGTTTGCAATTGATCAGCAAACTCATTTGATTGTTGTAAGAAAGAGACTACCTGAACATCATTTTCAAATACTTGCCAATTCTCGTCATTATCTAGAATGGTCGGTCTCACTATAACTTTTACTGACTCATTGTTAACCAATAGGCCAGTTGCTAGGTTAAACTATGAGCCAATCTGGGCCATCCTATCAGCCTCAGAGTTTTGACTTTTAGGGATTATCTCAATATTGAAAGCTTCAAAATCTTCTATCAGATCTCAAATCCTATGCCTGTAGGATCTCATTCTCACATTTTTCGCTGCTACCTTTTCTCTAATTTGCTTTACTACTAATTATGAATCTCCTTTTACTTTTAGGTTCTTTATTCCCTTTTTCTTAGCTAACAAGAGCCCATGTACTAGAGATTCATACTCATCATCATTATTAGTGAAAGCAAATTGGAACCGGATAGCCCTTAAAATTTTATCACCATTTGGAGTAGTAAGACAAATTCCTGCCCCAGCACCATGTTTACTTCTAGCCCCATCAAAATTCAAAGTCTAGATCTTTGAATCTTGAGCAGTAGGTGCCTCTTCCCTTATAACATTTGGGATTGCCTGGTCCTTGTCAAAAATGACATATGTGCCCAAACCAGTAGAGTCATAGTTCCCATACGAGTCGCTATGCATCATAGCCAACAACTGGCTATTTTCTTCTTCTTGATCATGCTCAGTCCAATCACCTAGCTCTTCAACAAAAATCCTTTCTTCTTTATTTAACACAACATGATCTGCTTCTAATCTTGTTGTTGGTTTGTTGGTGATATGATCCTTTGACAGTGGTTGAGATAGAATTTTCATCTTCAAACCGTATCTGGTTCTCAAGATGAGGTGAGACCAGTCAAGAGACATATATCCTCCTATTTTTGTTGTAAAGTCTATGGATAAACATAAACCAAAAATAGGAGGTATATCTATGACAACTATATCTTGGTTGACAATTATATTGGGACATGTGTATAACTGCAATGGGAGTTGTTTAATTCTCCCTATGGTTTGTACTATTTTACCATCTAGCTACATAACTCCTCTTACAAGAGGTTCATATTTTATTTTCAAAGCATCATCTATTTGCTTGGGCATGACAGTTGTACTAGCTCCTGAATCTATCAATGCATTATGCAAAAGTTTCTTTCCAACTATCAGAGTCAAATAGAAAGGCTCTGGCTTGGATTTACTTGTGTTTCATCATTCACCAAGGCTGTTGTCTGATGAGGAACTATATCTTTGAGATTTTCTTTTCCAGCAGGTCCTTCTTTGGTAACAACACCTTTAGGCATTGCTTGGCCTTACAGAGCTTCTTGTATCAGTGTCTTCTATTCAAGAATAGCCAATATATCCCATATTGATACTTGTGCAGGAGTCTTCTTCAATTGATCCACTACATTTATCGGTCCCAAAGATTGAGTTTTTTGAAAATAAGGATATCTTGTTTTTTCTTGAATTTGGGCAAGAGTCCCTTGATCTTGCATCGGTTGAGGCACTTCTTGTCTGACAGCAGCATTTCTTTGCCCTTGAGATGGAAACTTATTCTTGACTTGACCACTTACAATCTCAGGTTGTTCCACCATTCTCCTCTTTGATCTGGTGTAGTAATATAATTGCACCACTGGTCTTTGGGAGGTAGATGCTTCATTCAAGAAAACTGATTCTTCATCTTCAACCCATGAGAACAAAGCATGTTCCAGTGCTATTTCTTCCTTTTATTGCAAGGATATTCCTTACATGTGAGCCACTAGGACTGAATTCTGCATACCAAGAGACTAGTAGGCTTGATTGTCACTGGTACTGGCAAACTGACCATCCATTCTTCTTTGCTTTGCCACCCTTTGTTGTAGATTACCCCTAGGACAATGTATAGGTGTATGAGCATTATTGCAAGGGAAACACCAGGCATTAGTATCATCCACATAATTATTCTACCTTAGAACCATCTCCTTATTTGAGTTGGGAGGAATGGTCTATGAGGGTGTGGGAACTACAACTAATTGATTCGTTGGCTGATGGTTAGTTTGTTTTGGAGGACCTTGATATTGGTTTCGTTGGGATGAAAACCTATTTTCTTAATAGCCTTGATAAGGAGGCTTAGGGAAAGTATTATGTTGTCTCTTTATATTAATTAGCTCATTAGAAAATGTCCTTAGGATATTCTTGATATCATCCATCTCAGATGACTGAGCAGAGGCAAGTTCTTTCGAAGATGGTTGAGGGTAAGTGTACATAGACACAGGGGGACGGGGACTTTTTATAGTTTTAGACTTTCTAGAGTTTTTTTACTAAGAAATATCATTTGTTTTTGTCTCATTTTCTTGAGTTGTAAAGTTGATGTGACTGTGCATGCTTCTATGCCTTTTATGTGGCTGAATGAATTAAGGAGATTGAACTCTATGCCTTTGTTGATATTATCTGTGTCATTTACAAAAGTAGTCTATACCGTAGATTTTCTAGACTTGTTATTAGGAATGTCATTTGCTTTTGTCTCATATTCTTGAATCAGAAGCTCTACATAACTGTATGTGTTTCTATGCCTCTTATGTGATTGGAAGATTCTTATAAGAAGATTGAACCCTATGCCTTTGTTAACATTTTTTGTATCTCAGCAAAAGAATTCCCTATTGTTAGCCTCTATTTCTATTATTTCAATCTTTTACATTGATCATGCACTTGTTTGCTCTTAAATGTAATTGAATCCTATATATAGTCTCACTATGCTCAAGTTAGGATCAGGATTACACTCAGGCGCATCACCATAGTTAGGTTTCAATTCCTGCATTTGCATTTCTATTTAATTTCCTATCCCTTTTCCCCCAACACTTGATACATAAGAAGAGACTAGCTTCTCTAAAATTTGGAGGTTGTTTCAAGCCGCAATATCCCACAACTTGAAACTTCCCATTGTTGTTGATTAGAATCAAGCACAATTTTAAACATCAACAACCTCCAAACAATATCTATGGGAATCAATCCATCTATCATATGCCTATAATAATCAATGTCCTACACTATGCCATCTATTCATGTATGTGCCATAGCCTCTCTCCACCATCTGAACCCAACCCTAAAACTAGCTGCAATCATGGTGGGTAACCTTAATGGCCAAGTCACCATGATGTGCTCATATAACCAATAATGGAGTAAATGCCCAACACATAAACTATACCATCATCATAGCTTCAAACCCCACAACTCTTTGTATAACTATGCTAGAAAAATTGGTCCCCATGCATACATAGTCCATTTCTCAACCATCTATGTCAATACACCTATCAACACAATAAGAAATCTCCCATCATATACATCTAATAGTGCATATACTATAATCCCTATCATCATCAGGATGTCAATCTATGTTACTCCTCTTCGATAGTGTATAGCAGCTTATATACAAAGCTCACTGAGTGATAGGTCACCTCACTAACATACCCTCCAAATAATGTAACCATGTGAATATCATGCTCCTCTCTCAAACAAGAGAAGAGCTCCTCACCCTAGAGTGGAAATCATAAAATCTTGTGCACATCCTCCTATGTCACTGTCAACTCTCTGATAGGCAAATGGAAGGTGTTGGTGGTGTGATCACATCTCTCTATCAATGTTATCATCAATCTAACATCACATGAAACTTGGCAATATCTGTTGACGTAAGAAATTGCACCCAGTGCTAGGAGGCCAAACTCTTGCCTTCTCCTCGCAGCTATGGAAACTCCCCTCTCACCTGTGGGACTGGCAAAGCTGGAGGGGAGAGTCTCTAGATAAGGGCTAGCTCCCTTTGATGCATCATGTTTGTTCCAGTAAGTGCAAATACAGATATATACATATACAGATATATATAATGGGGGGATGAAAAGGGAGAGAGATTGTAGGAATACGAACTACTGTAGAGAGGTGATGCACCAAAATAAGTCAACCTTCTCATATCCACACTTGAAACTAGACAAATGCATACATAAGCTTTAGTCTTGGTAGAAGGACCAGGCTGCAAGAAAATGGTAGGGAGGTTCTTATGAAAACACATAAACAAGGACTCACCAAGGTGCTATGAAATGCACACTGTAAGTAACTTCCTCTGTTCTATACTTCCAAATAGAGCTCTTCTCCTGTCAGCTACAAAATGGCACCTTGTAGATAGCTAGTGTGTTGGTGTTGAACCTGTGAGAGCATCAAAAGACAATGACTAAACAAAAATTAACACTCAATGCAAACATAGAATATCTATCCAAGAAGAGGTAAAATTATGTATATTTGATTCGGGTGGAAATTTTAGCAGGGTTGTGCTTTGTAAAATGTGGAAGATCCTTTTACAAATGACAAGTTCGCAAATATATAGGAGAAAACAAGGAAGCCCATTTGACACTCCCTCTTTATGACTGGTCATCATGTCCCTTCATTGGGAAGAACAAGTCACTCAAAACATTAATGAGCCATGCACTTTGTCTATTCGAGAGTTTGCTTTTTCAAGGTCAATACATGGTTTGTCCACCCATTAAATGTAAAATGGAGAAATTGGTTACATTACTAGCTATTTACATCCTCTCATGATCAATTCACAAGAATTGTTTCACCTGTTGGAGTCACTTCTCACATTGGCACCACTTGGACTAACTGCTTGCTCATTCCATGCTTGTCTCCTTGTCTTTTTCAATTTTTTCTCTATCTGGGTCATTCGGCCCCCCAGGGCAAACATTTTAGTAGGTCATTACATTCTGGCCCCTTGGTTAGCTCTCTCTTAGTTGAAAACAAATGGCCATTTTGCTTTATGAAAGTTGATGTTCATATGGCCGTCATGTTTTGAAAACCAATGGCTAACTTCTTTTGTTAAACTTGACGTCCTCTGGGATGTCACCGTCCCTGTCAAAACATCATTGGGTCCATGTGGCTTCTCTTCAAGAACTTCTCTGCCTTTGCATTTTCCTTGGCACCTTCCCAAAGGGAAGGTGACCATCCGGCCTTTGAAACAGTCCCTTTACACTTGGTCGGAAGTTCCCCGCAAGGGCACCTGCCCTTCGGGGTCCTTCGGCGAGTCCCTTTATATCCCCAGACTTTTCCCTAGGTCTCTCCACTGCTTTGTGTATTTTATGTGGACTTTTGTCTGTGGACATTTTCCCATGGATAAAAAGTCTGTAGAAATTCTTCCTAGCCCTCCGCTTTTGTGTTGAGCTGCACCCGAATTCCTTCAGACTTTTTGTCTGAAGGAATTCCTTCAAGCAAAAAGTCTGAAGGAATTTGGGACTTAGTCTATTTCAAAAATTAAACTTTGAACTTTGAACTTTGAACTTAACTTACCCGAATCCTCTTCTTTTGAAGCACCAGCCCTCCACTAGGGAATTTTGAACTTGGAGACTCCCCTTCGGCCAAGGGCATACCCTTGAACCAAGCCGTTGAACCCAAAAGTGGTTCAACGGTTCAAGGGTTCAACCATTGCGCACTGATGGACTAGTGAACCAAGCCGATGAACTTATCTTTGAACCAAGCCCATTGAACCAAGCCCGTTGAACCAAAATGGTTCAACGGTTCAAGGGTTCAACCATGCGCGCTGATGGACTAATGAACCAAGCTGATGAACTTCTCTTTGAACCAAGCCCATTAAACCAAAATGGTTCAACAGTTTAAGGGTTCAACCATGTGCGTCGATGGACTAATGAACCAAGCTGATGAACTTCTCTTTGAACCAAGCCCGTTGAACCAAAATGATTCAACAGTTCAAGGGTTCAACTATGCATGCTGATGGACTAATGAACCAAGCCAATGAACTAAACTCGTTGAACCAAAAAAGGTTCAACGATTCAACGCTTGTTGAATCGAGATGTTGAACTTGAAGATGAACCTTTTGAACCAAAGGTTGTTGAACCACTTGAACCAGGCCATGAACCAAACTCATTGAACTTGAAGACGGATGAACCAAGTGCCTAAAGAACCATGACATGAACTTGTGTAACCTAAAAATGACTGGCATTGAATAGCGAGGGAAGAGGGAGACCAAAATTTTGCCTGTGGGCAAAATTGGTTAACAAATTGGTGACTCACAGGGGGAGCATGCCTGCTATGCTTAGAAACTAGCTGCCTTGAAAATCCATTGGGCACGGAGTCAATTGCATCTTGAAGAACCAGTAATAACTCTGATAAAACATAGAACTGGTCACGCAGATCT
Source organism: Torreya grandis (assembly GCA_037957365.1). NCBI lineage: Eukaryota > Viridiplantae > Streptophyta > Pinopsida > Cupressales > Taxaceae > Torreya > Torreya grandis. The sequence goes on along the minus strand of JARHVA010005520.1, from coordinate 984,013 downwards.
ACCTCCAAGGAAAATGAAAACACACACAAGACTAAGAAAACTACTACCTATGCAACAGCACTTAGGGAAAATAGGGAAAGAAAACAAAGGAAATATATACAAATGGAGAGAGAGACTCAATGGCAATGCTTTAGATGTATCCCATTAACTGGGATACGCAGTTCTTCACCATCCAACTTGGAGAGTTGGAATGCATTATGCTGCTTGCACTGAGTAATTACGTACGGGCCACTCCATAGGGCATCAAATTTTGCATGCTTTTTAGGCTTAGCTCGATCTTCATCCTATTTTAGGACAATGTCCCCTTTAGAGAAACCTTTTAACGAAGATTTCTTGTCGAAGTGTCCTTTTTTTTGCTATTGGTGACTGGTCATAGAAGCCATAGCCCGGTCCCTTACCTCTTGGAGCTCCATTAGCTCACACAGACTGACTACCATGCTATTTCCTTCTTCTAATTGCAGCTAGCGAGTGAAGTCTAATGCTGGTAATTCAAGTGAGATGGGAAGCCTAGCTTCCCTTCCATATACGAGTGTATATGGAGAGTTTTTGATTGCTCTCTTTGGAGTGATTTAATCGGCCCACAGAGCTATCTTCAGCATGGCATGCCAAGTCCTCTGATTTTCTTCCATGGTCATCTTTATGATTCTAATCAATTTTTTGTTGGTGGACTCAGTTAGCCCATTTCTCTATGGGTAATAATTTGATGAAGTGTTGAGATATATGCCATACCTTAGTGCCCATTCATTTGTTTTGGTTCCCAAAAAATCCAAGGCATTATCTGAGATTATGGTGGTTGGGACCCCAAATCTTGTTACCAAGTCCTCATAAAACTCCAAGACTGTGCTTTCATTTGCCTCTTTTAGAGCAACAGCCTCCACCCACCTGGTGAAATAATCCATTCCAGTTAAGACCCACTTGTGTCCAGCATTGGAGGGAGCATTGATCATCCCTATGAAATCCAAGCCCCACTGCATGAATGGATGTTCCACCTGAATGGGTTGTAGAGGCATGCCAGCCAACCATTGTTTTCCATCAAAAAGTGCACACTTTTGGCACTTTCTTACCCAGGCATGGGTGTCCTTGAAAAGAGTAGGCTAAAAATAGCCAGCTCTCATTATCCTTGTTGTTGTAGCTCTAAGAGCAAAATGACCGCCTACTGGCCTATCATGGAACTCAGCCAGTACCTTATCAGCCTGGTTTGGGTCAATGCATCTTAGAAGGACCCTAGAGAGATCCTTCCTAAATAATACTTCATCAACCAAGACATAAGGGAGAGACTGGAGCTTAAAGTACCTTCTTCCTGTCCTATCAAGACCCTGTGGGCACTCACCAGTAGAAGGAAATGCCTCATGTCCAGCGTCTAATCCTTTCTGACAGCTGGTTCTTCTACAGTGGCTACATCATGAATTAGCAAGTTGCCTTCCCTTTTTTGCTTGAAGTCTGTAGCCAGCTATTCACATAGGCCTCTTCCCCTCACCAACTTAGTGATCTTGATGTTTACATCATACTCCATCACCTTGGTGATCCACCCTGCCCTTTTCTCATTTAAGTCTCGATTGGTCAAGAAATCCTTGATGCTAAGATGTGGGACCATGAGGTGAATCCTACTGTTAGACAACATATGCCTAAATTTCTTTAGGCTCCACACTACTGCCAAGACTTGCTTCTCTACATACATGTATCTGACTTCAAAATCCTCTAACCCTTGGCTTAAAAAATCAAGTGGCTACTCAAGGTCATCACCATTTGCTTGGGTAAGCATGGCAGAGATCACCTCTTCATTGCTGAAGGTGTAAAGGTTGAAGTCTTTGTTGAAGTTGGGGCTGATCAAAGTAGGAGCCCAGGTTATGGCCTACTTGATGGCTTCAAATCTGTCTTTTCTTTGCGTTGTCCACTTAAACTCCTCACCCTTCCTTAGCATAGAGGTCAGGGGCTTGACTATCTCTATGAAATTCAGAATGAATCTCTAAATGAAATTTATCCTGCCAAAGAAACTTTGCAGGCTTTTCTTGTGCTTTGGTAGGGACATCTCCAAGATAGAACAAACTCTCTCGGGGTCAATGGATAAGCCTTCCTTGGACACGATGTGGCCAAGGAGTTTCCCCTCATGAATATCAAACATGCACTTCTTTGGATTAAGAGAGATGCCAAATTCTCTACACCTCTCAAAAATTTTCTTGAGGTGTTCTATGTGTTGGCTCACCTCCTTGGAGAATACTATCACATCATCAAGGTAGACCAGCACATTTTTGTTTATCAAGCCTCCAAAAGCCATGTCCATGGCTCACTGAAAGGTGGCACCAGCATTAGATAGTCTGAATGGCATCTTCTTATAGGCAAACATTCCCCATTAGTGGTGAAGGAGATTTTGTGTTGGTCACAGCCTTACACTAGAATCTGATTATACCCTAAATAACCATCCCGGAGGGAGAAGCGCTCGCTATCAGTTACCTTCTGAAGGATTCACTCCATGCTCAAGAGGGGATAATGATCTTTTAAAGAGACTTTATTAAGGTCTCTAAAGTCAACACACATCCTGATCTCCCCATTCTTCTTTCTAACAAGAACAAGGTTGGCCAACCAAGAGGAATGTTTGATTGGAAATATAATTCTAGACTCAATCAATTTGGCCAATTTCTTCTACATGAGGGGCTCAATTATCAGATTGATAGGTCTCTGCTTCTGTGTGACTAGCTTGGCACCTTCTTCTAACTCGATGGTGTGCTAGGTGAGTCTTGGGTCGAAGCCCTTCAAGTCACTATAATCCCAAGCAAAGACATCAAAGAACTCTTGACATAGCAAAATGAAAGCTCACCTTTCTTGAAGCGTGCAGACTTTTCCAAGTACAAGCAGCGTGTCCTTGAAGATCTCAACCTTTTCATAATTCTCCTCTTTGGTTTTGATGCATGCCTTGTCATTTCTCAATTGGTCATCTCTATTGAAGATGCTTTCAAGCATGACAAACCTTTAGGGAGCTTATTGTTCTTCAACTAAACAATCTAATTGCCATATTGCTGCTACAATTTCACTTGATTATGTGTTGCGAACACAGCTTCTTCCTATAGGAAGAAAGCTATTTTTTGGTCACTTTCAAAAACTTTCCAATTTGCAATGTTTTCTGGGATAGAGGGCCGAACCACCACTTTCAAGTGGCACAAACCATAGTCTCGACTTATTTCCTTGGAAACACTGAATTGAGCGCCAATTGCTGCCAACCTCTCTACCTGTTTGTTTTGCTCTTTGGGAATGGAGGCGATACTGAAAGTGAGGAAATCTTCCACCAAATCCTAGACCCTATGCTTGTATGACTTCAGCAAGGAATTATTGGTCAGATTCAGGCCTCTCACCTGATTTACAATTAGCTCACTGTCTCCCAAAACTTGCAACTCCTTAATCCCTATTTTTCTTGCCCATTCAAGGCCATGGATAAGAGACTCATATTCTAAAACATTTCTTATGCAAGAGAATTGGAAATGAAAAGCTAAAAAGTACCTATCCTTTGAAGGGGAGACCAACATCACCCCACCACCAACTCTCAGCTTACTTTTGGAACCGTCAAAGTATAGCTGCCATAGACCAAGGTCCTCCTAACTGGCCTTCATTATATTTGGTATGAAGGCACCCTCTTCATGCATGTAGTAGACTCCAAGGTCTGCCTCCTCAATGAACTTGTAAGGATCATGTTTGAAGTTATCATTTCCCCACTCATCCAAGAGTAGGTTTGTGACTCCTTCAAGAGCAGAGGATGGAGATTGGTCTATCTGGGACTCTTCTGGGTCGATAATAGTGTAACTAATGTTTGTTGCCTTGGGTGAGTATGGTTCAAGATGGTCCTTGTAGAGTGGCTCAGACTCAAGTTTTACCTTGGTCCCATACTTGGTTTTGAAAACTAGATATGACCAATTCGTTGCTAGATAGCCACCTATCTTTGATGTGAAGTCCCTGGACAAGCAAATTGCGAAATACAGAGGAACATCCACTACCACTATATCATGGGGAATTGAGAAGGTTGGGCAAGCATGCAATGTCAAGCCTAAACCCTTCACAATCCCAACTATTTTTGTAGGTGTCCCATCTAGTTGCAGGACTCCTTTGTTCATCTCTTCATACTTTAGTCCCATCTTGTCAGCAATGCACTTGGGCATCACTGAGGTACTAGCCCCACTATCAATTATGCAGTTGTGTACCAAGAAATCCCCAATGACCAAGGATACATAGAAAGGGGGAATTTTCTCTTCCTTCTTTACCTGACCTGAAGCGGGAGGCTATACATTTGTCATCAAGACATTATTAGTGCTTGTTGGGATAGCTTGACGATCCAGCTCATGCAATTCCTTCTTCAATACATCCTTCTATCCTGGAAGAGACAATGAATCCCATAAAGAGATGTTAATATGCAGCTTCTTCATCTGGTCCACTATATTGACCTGGGGATTACCTCTCTTTGAGCTTTCTTTAGGGCTGATTCCAACCTGAGCTGCTGGTTGAGGGGCTGAAGGTACAAATGGCTGTTTAAAATTTGGGGCCTTCAAATTTGAGTGTGGTGGAGAAGGTGCTACTTCCGCTTGAGTGGTAGCCTGGGCTTCTCCCATTACTCTTCTCTTAAATCTTGTGTTGGCTGCAACACAGTCAGTCTGATTGCCTACAACACCTACATAATTCACTAAATAAAATTCCCCTTTCATATGATTCATGAGGGTAGAATCAGGCTGGGCCTGATTGCTACTTGTGTTAGGCTGAGTTGGAGCCTCAAACATCTGGGAATGAGTAGCTACCTGATTGTCTACATTCTAGAAATAATTCATCATCTCATTTATGTAAATAGCCTATTCTTGACCATATCCCATGGTCGAACAACTTGGTTGCTCCTATACTAGATTGTTCTAAACCAGCACCATGACTTTAGATGATGAAGGGGGGCCTAAGTTATAATTTTGAAATAGCCTGGTTTGAGTGAGCTAACCCTATCCTTGATTATAGCCTTGAAAAGGGGGTCTAGGGGCTTGACCATAATGATGGTATCCCTGGTTCGCCCTGTTGTTTTGAGCTTGCTGCCTTTTAAGAGCTACAAGTTCATTTGACATGCTCTACAATAGACTTTTAACCTCATGAAGTTCATTGGACAGAACAGCAGCTGATTTCTCTATGGTAGGTAGAGGAGCCAATGTGGGAGCAACAATCTGTATTAGAGGCAGCATTTGTGAGAAAAGTGGCATGTGAGGCCTAGGGGCTATTTTCCCAGCCTGTACTAAGTAGTTTTCAGTTGCTATGGCTATGTCATAAGCAGCTAGCAGTATATGCCCTCCCATGGATTGGATCATCATAGCAATATCACTATTTAAAGCCTTTAAATAGTACAAGAAAGCATAGCTAGGAGTCGGTCTTACCAGGATGGGAATTCTATCCCAAGTCTTTTGAAAATGCATGTTGAAGTCCTGCATATACTCGTGTGGAGCTCTCTTTATGGTCATCAGTTGCTTAGCAAGCGAGAGGCTGTCACTCTTTTCCCTAAAATGATCTGTTAATTGAGTCCCTAATTCATTCCAAGAATGTATTGAATTTATAGGCAAAGTGCCATACCAGTCAAGAGCCTTGCCTTTGAGAGACAGTGATAGCAATCTGATGGCGATATTTTCCTCTGTTACATTATGAATATTGTAGAGGTTAGCAATATTCCTAATATGCTCAACGACTGTAATGGGCCCCTCTCCATCGAAAGAAGGCATATTTTTTAGGGCTATTCCCAGAATTGGATCATAGCGTGGGAGATTCAAGGGGCTCTGACCATGAAAAGCCACAAAGGCAGTGCCATCGCTGGGATGGGCTATAACTAGGGTTCTACTACGTATGTGCCCCTTACAATAGGTCTAGGAGGATTGTTTGTTGGATAAGGATGGGTCCTGTCAAATCATAGTCTTTTAGCAGAGTTCAAAGGCAACTCAATGAAATCGAAAGGAACCCCTTTTGAAGCAGACCTTGTGGTGACTTTAGGCATAGAAAATCAAGAAACTAGTCTTAATTTGAAAATTGAAGCTCTTACCAGTGGAGTCACCAGATGCTGGAAAACTTAAAATTATTGTAACAAGACCAGCATCAATCCTAGAACTTTACTGAGTTATCAAGCTACGTCCCATTAGGTGTGCCAAAACTGTTGACATAGGAAATTGCACCCATTGGCAGGAGGCCAAGCTCCTGCCTTCTCCTCGCAACTATGGAAACTCCCCTCTCACCTGTGGGACTAGCGAAGCTAGAGGGGAGAGTCTCTAGATAAGGGCTAGCTCCCTTTGATGCATCATGTTTATTCTAGCAAGTGAAAATATAGATATATACATATACAGATATATATATATAATGGGGGGATGAAAAGGGAGAGAGATTGCAGGAATACAAACTACTCTAGAGAGGTGATGCACCAAAATAAGTCAACCTTTTCACATCCACACTTAAAACTAGACAAAAGCATATATATGCTTCAGTCTTGACAGAAGGCCCAGGCTACAAGAAATGGCAGGGAGGTTCTTATGAAAACATAGAAACAAAGACTCACCAAGGTGCTATGAAATGCACACTATAAGTAACTTCCTCTGTTCTTTACTTCCAAATAGAGCTCTTCTCCTGTCAGCTGCAAAATGGTGCCTTGTAGATAGCTAGTGTGTTGGTGTTGAACCTCTAAGAGCATCAAAAGACAATGACTAAACACAAATTAACACTCAGGGCAAACACAAAATATCTATCCAAGAAGAGGTAAAACTACGTATATTTGATTCAAGTGGAAATTTTAGCAAGGTTGCGCCTTGTAAAATGTGGAAGATCCTTTTACAAATGACAATTTCGCAAATATATAGGAGAAAACAAGGAATCCCATTTGGCACTCCCTCTTTACGAGTGGCCATCACATCCCTTCATTGGGAAGAACAAGTTGCTCAAAACATTAATGAGCATTGTGCTTTGTCTGTTTGAAAGTCTACTTTTTCAAAGTCAATACATAGTTTGTCCACCCATTAAATGTAAAATGGAGAAACCGGTTGCATTACTAGCTATTTGCATCCTCTCATGATCAATTCACAAGAACTGTTTCACCTGCTTGAGTCACTTCTCAAATTGGTGCCACTTGGACTAACTGCTTGCTCATTCCATGCTTGTCTCCTTGTCTTTTTTGATTTTGTCTCTATCTGGCTCATTCGGCCCCCCAGGGCAAACATTCGGGCGGGTCACTGCATTCTAGCCCCTTGGTTAGCTCTCTCTTAGTTGAAAACAAATGGCCATTTTGCTTTATGAAATTTGACATTCATATGGCCATCATGTTTTGAAAACCAATGGCTAACTTCTTCTGTTAAACTTGACATCCTCTGGGACATCACCGTCCCCATCAAAATGTCATCGGGTCCATATGGCTTCTCTTTAAGCACTTCTCTACCTTTGCATTTTCCTTGGCACCTTCCCAAAGGGAAGGTGACCCTCCAGCCTTTGGAATAGTCCCTTTGCACTTGGCCGGAAGTTCCCTGCAAGGGCACCTGCCCTTCGGGGTCCTTCGGTGAGTCCCTTTATATCCCCAGACTTTTCCCCGGGTCTCTCCACTACTTTGTGTATTTTTTGCAGACTTTTGTCCGCAGACATTTTCCCATGGACAAAAAGTCTACAGAAATTCTTCCCAGCCCTTTGCTTTTGTGTTGAGCTGCACCCGAATTCCTTCAGACTTTTTGTCTAAAGGAATTCCTTTGGTCAAAAATTTTGAAGGAATTCAAGACTTAGTCTATTTCAAAAATTAAACTTTGAACTTTGAACTTAACTTACTCGGATCCTCTTCTTTTGAAGTGTCAGCCCTCCACTAGGGCATTTTGAACTTGGAGACTCCCCTTCAGCCAAGGGTATACCCTTGAACCAAGCCATTGAACCCAAAAGTGGTTCAACAGTTCAAGGGTTCAACCATTGTGCACCAATGGACTAGTGAACCAAGCCGATGAACTTCTCTTTGAACCAAGCCCATTGAACCAAAATGGTTCAATAGTTTAAGGGTTCAACCATGTGCGTTGATGGACTAATGAACCAAGCTGATGAAATTCTCTTTGAACCAAGCCCGTTGAACCAAAATGGTTCAATGGTTCAAGGGTTCAACCATGTGCACCGATGGACTAATGAACCAAGCCGATGAACTTCTCTTTGAACCAATCCTGTTGAACCAAGCCCATTAAACCAAAATGGTTCAACGGTTTAAGGGTTCAACCATGTGCACCGATGGACTAATGAACCAAGCCGATGAACTAAACCCGTTGAACCAATGGTTGTTGAACCACTTGAACCAGGCCATGAACCAAACTCATTGAACTTGAAGACGGATGAACCAAGTGCCTGAAGAACCATGACATGAACCTGTGTAACCTGAAAATGACTGGCATTGAATAGCGAGGGAAGAAGGAGACCAAAATTTTGCCTGTGGGCAAAATTGGTCAACAATATCATCGCAGTCCTCCTAACCCTATGACTTCCATGTGCTCCCACTCATCTATGGTGACATCCCTCCTCATCCTCATCAATAGCATAGGTAGTCAATCTTGTAATGTCAACTCCTACCTAGCCTGAATCCACACACACAAACCTTAAGTCACATATTTTCCAATATAAACCTCCACCCTCTTTTTACCCTTCTCTCTAGGAGAACTACATTGGCCTGAGGCCCTCATTTGGGTTATATAGACAACACTTAGTTAACATGGGGTCTTCTAAGGTTAGCTCAGTCATATACCCACCTAACTATTTGACTTGTTAACCCACCTAAACCCTAGGCCTAACTACCTATCTCTTAACCTTAGGCCTAATCACATATCTCTTAACCTTAAGCCGAACTCCCTATCTCTCAACTCTAGGCCCCATGGCCTATATCTTAAACTCTAGACCCCATGGCCTATATCTCACACCCTCGACCCATGACCTATATTTTAAGCCCTAGGTCTCATGACCTATTTCAACCTAACTTTTTCTAACCACTTCCCTCAACAAATTTTTAACCATACCTCACCTTTTTTCCCTATGCACTAGGAGAACTACATTGGCCTGAGGCCCTCAACCAGGCTATGTAGGTAGCACTCTGTCAACATGGGGTCTTCTAAGGCTAGCTCAGCCATTAGACTTGATGATTAACTCAATGAAGGATCCAAAATGGGCCTTTTCTTCCTATTAGGGTTTCTTCCTATGACTAACATTGATTAAGGCTACCGACATCGATGTTGGATGTCATTTGATCTCTATGGCTTGTCAACCAACATCAACAAATTCTACCGACATCAATGACTGGTTTAACCCTAGGGCCGAACAAACCAACTCCCAAATTTTGGTTTTTCTCTATAAACTACCTCCAAAGCCCTCTCAAATTTACTTAAACCTACCCTCACCACATTTCCTACCCCTCTAATTTCCCTCTCTCCCCCCAACCATACCAAATTAGCCCAAATCACAAATTAAAAATCTTAAATTCAAATTCAACTCATAAAGGATCTTACCTTATCTCTCCATCTCCTCTAGGCTGGAATAGTTAGCACTTGTGGTGGCACACCTCTAGCTAGGTCCCCTCCTAGCTCCACCATCTCTGCCCACACCATCACCCAAATCTCTTTTTCTCTAATCAAATGTTGCAAATGAGTTTTGGTGAGCCACCAAACCCTTTTTTGTCAGGTTTGGTCACCCACTGATGTCGGTAGTCTTAACCTAAGATGCTGATGTTGGTAATACTTCCTACTAACATCGGTGATATAACTAATGTAGGCACCCTTAAATTATAGTTTTCAACCCCAACCACCACCCTTTGGACTACACCCTAAGTCTGGGGCAACTTGGAGATCATGTATATCTCCCTAACCATGACAACCAACCTTGGGAATAACATATATCTCCCCAACCATGACAACTAACTTTAGAGATCACTACAATCTCCATTCATGATGACTTTGACTGGAGATCATGAATATCTCCTCGATCATTGACCCTTTTGAATCAACCTTTCATAGCTTATCTTGATCGCTTATGTTACCTCACTATAGTTGGTTATGAGACACATGCATGTTTATCAAGTGTTTTAGATCATGACAAATCCAATCCTATCACCTAAAACCTTTTGTGTTTACCATAAGCACTTCCTACCTCAAATACTTGGAACACATGGACCATTAGATCTATAACTTTGATCATTTTAACCTTATCAGTTATCACTTACAAGCTATGATTTGGTTATTTATATCTGATTCCTCCTCACCTTTATCTGTTATTGATTACGTCGACTATCACTTGTAGTTTACATGAAAACAGTGATGTTACCATGCTCTCACTCAACATCTACCCACCCAATTAACTCCTTATCAAATCGGTACCCAATTCTAGATTCTCCTCCATCAGTTCCCATTTTGAGGGGGGATACCTCATCCCATACATGGAGCATCCAACTCTTATTTTTATCTTGCAACTTGTCAGTACAAATTACAAGACAAAAAGGGGAAAATGTAGACACCAAAATTATGTCACACATGTGTGTAACTCCCTATGTCAAAACCCCCTTGAGCCCCTTTTAATAATTAGCCTTCCTAACCCATGTTTTCACCCCTCACACATTTAATTAATTTAAAATATTTAATTAAGTTAATTAAAAACTACTTATTCCACCTTACCTAGCCACCTCATCCTAACACTAATTCTTACCCTCTAAGTCACCTCAAGATTTAGTCCCCAAATCCTAACTACCCATGACTTGTTCTCACCCCAAACATAAATTCTTAACTAACTACATCCTTCTTAACCTTGCATTTCTACTATTTCCTAATGAATACCACACTTGGAAGGAGAAGGAATGGAAAATAGGCTAAATATAGCCCTTTTACCTATTTTCATGCCACCAACATTGGTCAACCCACAATCAACATCAATGGGATCATCAACATCAGTTACTTAAGCTAAATTTCAAGCTAGTATTCAGGTCAACAAAAAAAAACTCAATCATTCACATCCAGGCTTTAGCATTCAACTTTCTACATCTAGGATTACCAATACTCTACATAAATTAGTCTAGATTAGGAATTGATATACTACATAGAGCTTGGATTCTTCTAAACTGGTAGCACACACTTGTCTTTCTTATTCATTATTGCTTCAACATGCCTTATCAGAGCCATCTATCTGACACTCACAATTCATCTATTTCACCAACTAAGTATATCTATGTGTTTTTTAATTATTTTAAACATTTATTTTATAATTACTTTACATTATATTGTTTATCATTTTATGAACATCCTGACTCTCCCTGTGGAGGAGTTGTAAAACTCCTTCGCCTATTTTCCTTTGCTTCAAACATACCAACCCTCTGTCTAAACCCACATGAGTCTTACCCACTCCCTTACTACTCTTCCTAACCTCATAAAACTTACCAAAATCCACCTCCCTACTCAAAAAGTCTATTTTAACCTATCAAGAACCTACTACCCCTACAGACATCAGTCACATAATCGACATTGATCATATCTCCTTACCAACATCAATAGCATAACCAACATCAATGACTATATATTTCCACTAATCTCCCTGAGCCTACCCAAATAACTTATAAAAACATAAACAACTCACATTACATACACTGTGTCATTCTCTGTTGTACTCAGACTGCAAGAATGGTACGAATATCTCTCTCTTACTCTCTCTTTCATTTTGTTATTCATTACCATTTTATTTCAAAAAGTGGACTGACATCCTTAAGGAAGTTTGACACTTCTAGTAACAAGTGCATATCTTATCAACCCACTCATATATATACTAACAAATATTTTTATGGTAGTGCTTTCATAGTTGTAGGTAGTCCTCCCTAGTCAATGAGGAGTGTTCAACATCATCTGGATATGGTGCATAACCAATCTGGGTTCTCTCTAATATCTAATCCCTACCCTTCATCTCTATTTCTCTTTAAAACAAAATATATTCAAATTTTAGTGAAATAGTATGATTTTTAATATTTGTTTTAATTCCAAAACTCTTCTACACATTTTTTGCTCTTCTTGGCAGACTAAAGTGACCCTCAAGTTTTTCCTCAGTATAGCAAGCACAGGAAGTTTTAGACAAAATTATTTTAGGAGTTTTTTTTTAAATCTAATACCTTAATTTTCATATAATTAAATTGAAAAATTATCAATTGTGCTTTATTAACAACAACTAACAAGTTGACTATGTAGATTTGATAGCTATTTGGTACACCCTTCAAGTTTTAGATTTATTTGAGCAGATCCATATGAACCAGTTTCTAGTATTGGATCCATAGGATTTTGGATTCATCATCATATGGTATCCATTATTTTTTTCATGATTCATGAAGTTTGGATGACTAAAATTGGTCTATCATGCAAGGAAGTATCACCATCTGTAGTTTCAGTTAGAGTGTTTTGATTTTATAAGTGTATCTCTTCTATAGGTGACTTTTCCAATTGGAAAAGAGCATACCATAAGTTCATATGTCATATCACTACTTCTTTCCATGTTTCAATCTCACCATATCACTCCTTCGGTAACATACAAGCTTATTCTTCTTCATTTGTCAATTTCATGCTTAGTTTCAGTTGAATTTCATCCATAGTCTTGTTAACCCTATGTATGAAGTAGTAATGGAAATGTTTTGGCTTTACAAATTCTTTTGAGGTTGAGTGATATTCCATTTACATTATAAAGGAAGTGTAATATTGACCATATGCTCATGTCCCATACCAAGGCAGTCATTTGGTACCCATGTCTATTGTATTCAATGTATATGCAGTTGTTTTCCATGTTGGGAGGTTTGTGTCAAATCTAGTTTCAGGTGTTAATTGATTGAGAACATGTTTTTAAGGTTTATCAATGCTTTTTAATTATTTTAGAATATTTTCCTTGACATATTCTTGTCAATTCCATATCATGCCTGCGTAGAACATGTTAATGCACACTTACAAGTGACTAAGTAGGATACCCAAAAGGACCTATATGGAGGAATGGTGGTAAATTTACATTTTTTGAGACCTTGGTATGATAATGATATTTTTAAAATGCATATGAGTGTGTCAAGATGGTAGGTTGAGGCATCAAATCATCTGGAGAAGATGAAGATTGTGTTTAGGACTATTTGCCCTAAAAGTACCAAACAAAGAACCCTTTGATTTTGTAAACATCATATGAAATGGTATCAGGAGATCCTAATGAATTTTTGAGGTTTAGGATTGTTTTCCCTCATGTTTACAAGGATTTCACAAGGTTTGAAGATCAAAGGATAAATAGAGAGGGGTCTTTTAGAGGTTTAAAGCTACCTAAAAACCACTGAATCTTAATAGTGAAATCTATAGGTTTTAGTCTAGAAGGGGTTTATTTTAAATCAATGTGGCAAGGTTTAGATAAGAATAATTTTTGAAGGTTTTAAAAGATTAAAATGGAGAGAAAATATGTGTTTGACTTCACACATTCACCCCTTATCTGTATAATAGGCTTGAGACATCAATCTACAGTCAGCCATAAATGAACATTTGAAGGGTTGTTTGTTTCATGAATTTCAAGCATATTTTGAGCATTGTTTAATTTGGTAAACAAAATGATAGGTTGAAATTTCAATTAATTTATTGGATAATCACCTTAAAATCTCACTCACTCAAGCATGAACACCTATAGCCTTGACAAAAGATTGAGACAGATAGTGACCTTACCTTGACATATATTTGGTGTTTTGAGACTTTATAGGTGAATGATAGTTCATGTATGAGGTATTTTCACCTCAAAACATAAAAAATAGAATTATGGGGAGTCTATAATAATAAATATTAGTATTAAATTGAAACAATACACCTATAGCAAGTGAAATAGGGATCTTAGTCTCAGTCAGGCAGGGGTTAGATAGCTTGATGAAGGAGTAGTGACTAGGCATGGATTATGATGGTTTTTAGCCATATAAAATGGATTAAAAGTTGGTGAATCAGGTTTTTAACTTAAATATGAATTAAATAATGTTTTATCCATGATAATTACCTTTTCCAAACCTATGAGTAACCTACAGCCAAGTTAAGAATGGAAGGCAGTGGGCATTTTAAAGTTTTGAAGGTGTTGGTATTGCTCAAGAATTAAGGGAATGGGCTCAATTTGACCATGATAAGAGATAAAGGAGACTATATGGATTTATATAAACATCTTGATATTATTTCAAAGAGGTTTCAAACACCTATAGATAAGACTGTTGCAGTCAAGGTAGGGTTTTAGACTTGAAGGAACAAGATGGAGTATAGATTGTCAGAGAGGTGAAAATAAAGTTGAATTGGTGATTATATGATTAAATATGACCAAATATATGTCATATCATACCTAATAACCTCCCAAGATGCCCAAGCATATTTTTCACTTGGCAAATGGCACACAGTCCGTACAAACAAGCTAGCAGACCCTTGGTTCAAGGGATAAGCGTAAGAAATCCACTAAAAGAAAAGGTTTGAGATGGTTTTAAAAGATACATGAGAAAAAATTCAAGGTGTATATAATTTATAAATATAATTAGAGCATATCATGATCTTTTAAGGATCATCTATAAGGATATTTGGGCAAAAGTGCAGGAAAACAAGGTTTTTCAGCCACTTTTTTAGATAGATAGAGTTGGTTACGTACCTAAATGAGGGAGTCCGACCTCCCTTTGGTACAGATCCTCATTAGTAACTTATAAAACTCCAAAAAATATCATTTTTCCATAATTAATAGGGATATATCTCTTTTTTGTCTCATATATCAGCCACTTAGGAAAATTAGAACTTTGGTTTACTAAGCAAATGATGCCAAAATGAGTAAATGACCTAGGATGAGGCCTTGGGATATTCAAAAAACATTGGTTGATGTGTATTTAATATTTAATAATGATTAAAAACACTCAAAAAATCTTCAATCCCTTATATTAACCTGGTTGTACATGTATACAACCTACTTTGACATGGTTCTACTAGGCCAAGTTGACAAAAGAGAGGAAAAGTGATGAAAGGAATGTTGGAGAGGTTGTGCTATGGTTTTTTAAGAATTAATGAAGTGTGATAATACACAACAAACCATCATAATAATGTTATAGTAGATCAAGTGTCTTATATTAGCAGGGAGTGTGCTAAACCCACTAGGCTTCCAAGAGACCTAGAACCATATTGAGGTCTATCTTAATTTCTAACCTTGGGAATGATATGTTGTTGATTGAAACATGATTATAGGATATAAATATAAATTTTTGAACTCTTGGATTGTAAATAAAACTACAATAGATCAATTTATATCCTTGACATAGTCTGAGCATGCAAAATGAGAGGAAAATAAGCTCGATGGGTGTTTTAAAATGCTCATATATTTCCTAAGGATATGCATGGGAACCATAGGGATTGATGGGAGTTAGTAGTTTCCCTTGACATCAAGATTGTGAAATTTGGAGGTAGCTTCAACACTATGTTTTATGAACAAATATTAACATCTAAAATTGTTTAAAATCCTACTAAAACCCTAGTTATGACCTAATGAGGAAAATGAGCTTGGAGAGCCATTCTAATGGCATAGTTTGGAAAGGAAACCTATTGTATCATGGAGAGGAATAATTCAAGATCTCACACATGCAAGGAGATGTATGGAAATGTATGGAAAATAATAAAAATGTGATTTTTCTCACCATTTTTTGTGTTTTGTAGGGTCTATAATGTTTTAGAAGGTGAAATCAAGTTTGATGGGAATCTAGGGACCTATTATAACTCCCTATGGTCAATTTATCCTATGGAAAATTTTCTAAGTGTCCAAACTAAAACTCTACTTTTAGCAAATAAAAATTGACATGGTGCACACAAGGGTGAAAAGTATGGAAACCTCAATTAGATGTCCTTTTAAGGTGAATTTGAGAGGTTTAAGGCCATGGATAATATTTCTAGGTATCATTAACTCCCTCCCCTAGATTTTCACGTGAAATTGAAGACTTTTTTAAGGCCATAGATAAGATTTCTAGGTGTCTATAATTCTTCAGAAGGTGAAATAAAGTTTTATGGGAATTAAGGGACCTATTATAAATCCATATGGTCATTTTATCCTATGGAAAAGTTTCTAAGTGTCCAAACTAAAACTCTACTTTTAGCCAATCAAAATTGGCATGGTGCACACAAGGGTGAAAAGTGTGGAAACCTTAATTAGATGTCCTTTTAAGGTGAATTTTAGAGTTATAAGGCCATGGATAAGATTTATAGGTGTCATTAACTCCCTCCACTATATTTTCATGTGAAATTGAAGAATTGTTTGAGGCCAAGTTTGAGGGGTGACTGAAATAAGGAGTTTTAAGACTACAAACAATGATTGCTTCATTCCAGAAGTTTCTAAATGAGTAGTATCAAAACCAATGCATGGAATTACATTCCTAAATGACTTACCTCTCATCCCAATAATCATACCTATCCCTAGTTAGTGTTGGGATGTTCAAATAGGTGCAAATTATGAAGGCAATTTTTTGTTCACAAACTGAGAGTTTTATGCCACTTTTCATAATTTTCATGGCTTGTATGGACAATTAGACCTTATAAAATTGCATGGATAATATCATATATATTATTCATGTATTTATAAGTTATTTTATCTAGTTGACACATGCCCAAGTGACCTTTAGACTTGCTTTGCTTTGCTTCTCTCTCAAAAGCTATAAATATGCATTCTTTTGGCTCTTTTGAGCAACCTCCATCGGTTGATGTGGAAAATATAGCCAAATTTGTACTTTAAATACTCTTAAAGAAATAAACAAGTGATTTTTCCACCCACATGATGTACTATTGAGTATTAATGGTAATCTTGTTGGTCTTATCTAGTGAAAGATCTTTTCTAGCATACTACTCTTGATTGTCTACCAATTTATAAAAAGGGTATTATTACTGGTCTTTTTTAGTATTCTTTCATAAGTTTATAGGTTCCTTATAATTGTTTTATGATTGTATCCCTTCATGTAATCATCCATTAACCTTTTAAGTATCAAATACCTTCTTAAACCTAACATATGAAACACTGATGTGATAATGCATCCTAAATTATGGGTTTTGTGTGAGAAAAGATTTTTTTGTGTTTAATTAGTAGATATTTAGTAAATTGGGAGTATATTAAACATTGGTGCATCACCTTTTTTGGTTTTCTTAGTCTTTTTTCTAATCCTTTTTCATCCACAAGTAGATAGGTAAAGATCTTCAAAGAGTGCATCAAGGGAACTAGCCCTTCTAGAGATTCATGTCTCAACATTGTCACCCACATCAAAAGGGATGTCTCCATTATTCCACTTGGATGAGGAGAGCTAGGCATCTCCTCAGGGGTGCAAATCCAAGTGTCAATAGGTCTTATCTTGACTAGCTTCAAGTCCTCTTCATAGTAATTTGGGGCTTTGATTTCTCTCTCTATAAATTTAATGTTCCTCTATACTAATCTCAATATATTATACCTACAAGATTCTCTTCTCCCAAAATACCCTCTAAGGTGTCATCTCATGCATACCTTATAGCATATCATGCCAATATCAAATCAACAAACTTGAACAACTTACAATAATTGTAAACCAAGATCTTACCTTTCTCTGATACCAAATGATGTAGAGGTAAGGTTGATAAGTCTATAAAACATCATTATCTATCTTTGGTCTTGAAATATATCTCATTGGCATGTCATGCTTGTCTTGAACTTTCTAACTCCAATCTAGTTTCACTAGCTTCGATCACTATGTTTGTTAGTCTCCTTCTTTAATCCTTGTTTCTTTATATCTTAGAAGCACCTCTTGATGGAATTATACCTCTTTTGTGTTACTCACAATCATGATCTATCCCATTCCATTCATTATCTTATTAAGCTTCCTCTCTCCCTTTCACTAGCTCTTCACTGGGCAACTCTCTTAGGTATCAAAGACCAAAACTTGGTATAGGGTTCAAGGAATCAAAATTTTGTCATAAATGGTCTTTTATAATCTTAGTACACCTATATTTACCTCTTCTAATCCTTCAATCACAAATCCACCATCAATTCCATAGCTCTAGCTTACAATGTCCACCCTAGGCTTGTAACCTTTTTTGTGCATTTTCCTTTAGTTTGATAAATTCATAAATTCCCTTGAATTTATAACCCATTTCTAGCCACAATCTAACTCAATACTAATTTGCATCAAATCTGAAGACCTAACTTCACCTTTATCCCACACTTCTTTTGTAATTGTTCTCCAAATTAGGCCTATTTAGCCCTTGCACACACCATAACCCTAAAAACCATATTGTACAACCTCCAACCAAACCAAAACCACTTTATTCTATCTTTACATAGAAAAATATGTTATATTATGAAATTTCATCCTTTTTGGATGGTTTAATAAAAAGATATAGGGTTTTTCCTCTTGAAACCCTAGGAAGGTGACTTCACAGGCCGAGAGCCTACTTAATTCATATCTTGAATTTCCCAACATTTCAAAAGCCTAAAATGCCACCCTCAAGTATGTTTCAACTCCTTTAAACTCTTCCAATAGGTTATCACTCATTATTGACCCTCATTTTTTTACAATGAACCCAAATACAAAACTCTATGCCCAAAAGCTGACTGTGTAAGGTAAGAAGGTTACAACATTTACCATATGTTTAATTATAGGTCACTTTAGAAGGTGTTAAGACCTTTAATAATTTTGTGTGACCAATACTCCACTTGAAAAATACTCAAAAGTCTACTTCTTTATCATATCAAAATCTATTCACCACAAACCTCAAACTCTTGAATCTTAACATAGGACTGTGCAACACTCAGGGGATTGGGTATGACCAATAAGTTATAAGACTATATTAAGGGTTTGTTTTGATGTTTTTATACCTTTCCACACATAAATATCTTATAAAACCAACACCATCACTTACTCTTTTAACCATGACTTTATCTAATTTATACTTGACCATGTAAACAGGGGTCTCTTTTGACTTTGAAACAGGGTATGACTATGACAACAGAATTAATCACTTTATCAAAGTCTATGTATTGGATTCCATTCCTCATTGGATTCAAACTAGTACATTACAACCAATGATCTCACTTTCCAATCCTTATCACAACATGTTGGTAGTCTATGTCTAAATAAATAAGCGTTTACCTTATTTACTTGACTGTAACACATACCTGTAGGGTTTCATGGACTCAATGTGCTTTTTACTTTGAGTTTCCCCCTTTAACATAGGTTATCACAATCATCTTATGTTTTTCACAATTTCAACACATACAAGAATATATACTATGACAAACTACATTCCACTAAACTATAGAAAACCATTCAAATACCCTTCTTTCTTAAGACTGTGACCATAGTCCTTGGCCAAAACCTGCAAATTGGCATAACAATGATAAAGACATGATCTCATGGTCATTTCAATGGAAACATATAATTGGATCAATAAATATACACATTGAGAGGAGAATATATATATTAACACTTTCCTTTATTCACTAATTTATTCTCAATTACATTGTAGTCCTGTCTTACACTTGTATCTATCCTTGATAAGTTCACTCATGCTTTCATTATATGGTTTATCCTCCTATTTATGGGTATATCTCTCTCTATTCTCTCCTCCTCTATGTTTACGTACAACTTCTCTTTTCCACCAACTTCAATGTTGGTTACCTAGTTAGTTACAAAATAACTTCCTCTTATCAACTCAACGTAGGATTAGTGATTATACTACTAAACATGACTTCTTAATCTAATGACTTAGACATATATGACTAAAAAACACCCTTTATACCCTATAAAAGACATATTGGACCTATTTAGCCAATATTTATTTATATAACCACCTTAGACCTTGTTTATGCTCTTTTAGGCTCTTTTCAAACATTTGAATTTTCAAATTCCTAGTTTTGGAGGGAAATCTCCTAGAAGCTACTGAACACACCTTGATGACTCCAAATAGAATCCAAAGACACAAATTGACCTTATAATGTCCCTCACAAAATTTGACCTCAACTTGTACCAAATTTGACCTTTATTTTCAATAGTTCAAAAATGATATACTCTAGCTTCATGCTCTTGCATCAGATTCTCTTTCAACTATAAGATGTTATCTTCTCCTAGGTTTTTTATGTTCATAGGTTCAAAATACTTTTCATGTATTATTTTAGATTCAAAGTATCCATAAATTCTCATAAAATTTATGTTCTATTGATCATCATCAAACACTTGAACATTATCCACATTATTGGGGACTAAGGGACAAATAACTAGATCCATGGAAAACTTTTGCATTTTGGATTCTTGGAGTGGTGCCAAGTCAGTAGTTGAAGTTACCAATGAATCTTATATTTTTTTATATTCTCTTAGAATAGCTTTGATGTTGAATTCTTTTTGGGATTCAATCAAATCCTAGGCTTTGTGTTTATACTATTCAATGAAGTAAGATTGCATTTGTATTTCTTTTTTATTTGGTTGACATCTAGTTTTGAATTGCCAATTATCCAAGTTGCTTGACCTCATGCTTTAGTGTGAATTATAATCCCATAATTAAAGCTTCATACTTATCCCAATCATTGGTGTAATGTAATTATAATATGTATGTAGCTAGATATTACTTCTCATCTAAGTTGGACAAAGTTATGCCAACATCTAATCTTTTCTTAGATCTAACACCATCAAAATGGATAGTCCATAACTATGAAGGACCTAAAAATTCTTGTTCATGAGGCTCATATTTTGTGGTGAAGGTGTAAACACCTACATGTGTGGATGAAAATTCAAACTTCTTGTTCTTATAATTATATTCTAAAATTAGGTATTTCATATTTAGTTCTTAATCTACTTGAATTTGATTAGATACTCCTTTCCAAGTTAGCCACATATGTGAGAAATCCATTTCCATGTATACATTCAATATCTCTGAATAATAATCACTCATTAATAAGCCATAGAATTCAAGAATTTTAGTGACTAGAATGTCAGTACTATTTTATGTGTGGTTTAAAGGTAAGTTGAATGTGTACAATTGTTAAAAGCCTAATGCATGACACAACCCATTTTGTCATGGGGTCAAACCCATTTTGTTACATACATATGTAGGCATCACATGATTCAACTAAATAATTATGCATATTCTTACCAAACATTATGACAGTGAGCATGAAAGGTGGTATCTCAAGCTTATCCTTGTGGACAACCACATTGCTATGAGTAGCCTTTGATTTATCAGTGTATGGTCTCCTAGTCAAGGCTTTAAGAAATAATTATCTTTTCCTAGTAATCTAAGCTATCTCATGAAGACTAATATTTACCTTGATCTTATTCATATCTTTAACTATATTATACCCACCTTTTCTCTATGGCCTTGCACTTTTTAGCTGTTCATTTCCTTTACAATGAGGGGGATTATTATTTGCCTTAGGATTTGGAGGAGTGGTAGTAATATTATTTAGAGGTGTCAAGGTAATAGTAGGTTGTTTATTACTAAAGTTATAATTATTCATCTGGAACTATTGAAAGGTATGGATTTAATCTATATTTTCTTCAAGTTCATTCTCATCTTCCAATGGGAAGGGGAAATCATATGTCTCAAAGACCATTGTTATACTAAAAATACTTGGAAAATGGAAGAATATGGTTATTGTAAATTTACAAATATTTCTTATCTATCCATTTCCTTCTGAAACATCTCAAAATTTGTGTAGAACTCTATGCAATCTAGCTCACCATGTTGTGTTGTATTGTGGACTGGGCACCAATTAGGTAGCACTACTTCCAAGATATTTATTTCAAGCATCCTATTAGATGGATAATATTCCAAGTTGTTTCTAAATCTATTAAAAGGTATGTTGTATATTTTCTATGAAAAAATTTTATTATTAATTCTTCCCTATGGTGTTTCTCATTTGATTTTGCATTCTCATAAACTCATTGCTTATCTTTTGCACCATTTATTGGATGACATCTAATTCTAATTTTGTAGAATCAAAAGTAACACCTAGGGTAGTAGCAGTATTCACTGGTATCAATGATTAATTCTAATTTTTATGATTAGGTGCAAACACAATATTATTCAAAAATTTAAGGTTTTAGTTAGGTGGAGCATGGGCCAAAGGCCATTATGTATATCCTTGGTTTTGATTTTGAGCCATTAAATTCTAATTAGAATTTGGAAGAGGATTGAGGGTTATGAAATTAGGATCGATATGGGATAGAGCCAAAGCTTGTAATTGGGGACTCAACTTCCTATCAATGTTAATAAAATAAACATAGGCCAAATGTAGCATGGTAATATTACTTGATTTATAGAGAAAAATAGCTACCATAGAATCTAAGGCATTCTTGTACATTTCAAGGGTCAATGTTTCATTGTATTTATAGTCATTTTCAACCTTACTATACATATTTTGGAATTTGGCATCAAAGGATCTAATTGGTTCATTAGGCTCTCTCCTCATGCTTGAAAAACATTGGTATATGACACTTGGGCTAGTGACTTATCCAAATTGTGCCAAAAATGTTTCTTGTCATTGGTTATAAGAAGTAATCAGATCTTCTTTAATATTGAGGAACCAATAATAAGTAACATCTTACAAGGTAAAATGGAAGATTTTGCATGCCATAGCTTCATGGGTCACATTTAGTATCCCTAAAGCAGTCTTAAAAGCCTTTATGTGTTCTTCAGTAGTCTTACCTCCTGAGGGAGAAAAGGTAAGAAGATACTTTTTAATATTTCTAGGCAAGTCATACATGTTTGCAAGGACAATAATAGTAGAACCATATAAATAGGCTAAGGCCATGTTACATAGAAGAAGTTGACTTATTAATGATCAAGGAATAGGATCAAGTCTAGGGTATCTTTAATATTATTCTATTTGACCTAATTTTTAAATGGATACGCAAGGATGGGAATAACATGCCAATATCAAAGGTGGACCTTGTTATTCTTATAAATATATCTAGTGTAACTCAAGTGATCTTTTGAAGAAATGAAATGGTGTCCCTCCTTCTAATACCAATTTAATTCTTATTAATGTGGGTTTTATGTACATCAGAGAAAATTACAAGGTATCCTCTAAAATTTTAGTATTGATGAAAGAATATTCACTCCAAGGCATAAGTTTCAAGGTATTGGGTTTTGTAAACAACTTGGTGGTGGAAAATTGGTGAGTGTAGTAGTTATGTAGCTTGGATGGTTCATATAAGACATGAGTCTAGATATACTTGAAATAGGTGGATGGTGAATCTAACCTATAGTGGGAAAGACCAAAATAAAACCAAAAGGGAAGGAAGGGTTGAGTAGAAGAGAAGGCTTTTGAATCAAAGTTAGATGAAACCCTTCTAAACTAGATCTTGAACTATGGGTTGTACAAGTAATAAAATAGTTAATGCTTGTTACAAGTTACTATTAGCACACAAGATAAATAGACATATTTAAGAATCCAATGGAACCAAACATAGTAAAATCTAATGCTCATAACCAAAGGCTACTATAATTATAAGACTATAATAACACATCTACAAAGGAAGATTATGATTGTCAAAAATAAAGCATTCAAATAAGCTACTATACAATATGAATAACTGCATCAAATAACTCTTATACACAACACAGAGACTAAAATGCCATAATAATGGAACTTCTTCAATTAATAAAATATTTGGAGAAGAACTAAGATTACACATAAAGACAAAATTGTAGAATAATTTGTAAAATTTCTTATTATCTTGATAGCCAAAAATTATCCTCCTTTTGTAATTAGGAGGATACAAATATATAAGCTTTGGGAGGGTACCTCATCCTCCAATCTATGTCTAAATTTATAGTTCTAATTATATGATTCATGTGAAGGATATATGTGTAGGATATAAAAAAGATAGCCAGCCAAAATTACATAATTACAATATAAATACATATATTCTTAAGATATAATAGAGATTAAAATATCACTTGCAATAAAGTACATTCAAACATCTATACTTAAATTCAAATATTGTGCCTTCTTAGCACTACCTAAAGAATAAGGAGACTGCATTCCTGATGTAACAATTGAAGTATTTGGAGGCACTACATGTGATATCTAGATAAGGTGGCAACTAATAGTGATGTGGCAATAGTTGTTACCTGAGTGGAACTAGTGGGCCCATTAGGATGTGTACTATTGCATGAACTACCACATAAGGCTAGTGAATATGGGTGGTGTTGACCCAATTTTGCCTCTCAGGCAAAATCTCGGTCACCTCCTACACCTGCGTTGCACGGCCAATCATTTTAGGTTGCGAGGTCCACCTTCAGGTTTCAACAGCTCCGCTTCAGAGCATTGGTTCATCGGCCTCGTTCGTTGACGTTCACGGTAGCAAAAGGTAGAGTCTTCAAACATCCACAGGAGAAGAGAGGGAAAAAATGGAGTGTTTAACACTTAGGCAAAAAAGAGGGCAGACAAAATGCAGAGGGCAGAAAAATCGCTGCCCAAAACATGGGCGGGTAAAAGGAGACCACCTACACACATGCAGAGGGCAGAAAATTCACCGCCCACAACACAAACAGAAAAAGAAAAGCCATCGACATCGGCCGACGTCGGCAAAACTGCCGCCGTCGGCATCTTACATCGACTGATGTCGGCAAAACTGTCGTCATCAGCAGATTATCGGCCGATGTTGGCAGAAATCCTACATATAGTCCATGCAGCGGGCAGCAAATTTGCCGCCCACAACAGATGGCGGCAAAATTCACCTGCAGTGCACAAGAAAAAACCTGCCCAACCATCGGAAGAGAAGACCAGCACACAAAATGAGGCAACAAGCATGGTCTTGGTAGAATTGTGACATCAGCTACAGTGTTTTTTCACTCTTCCCAATGAAACTTCTCTTGGCTCTTCTGATATAAATACACAGACTTAGTCATTTATCAGAATCTTCCCCACTTTTGTAAAGAGCATTGCTCTCCAAATTTTCCACCTGAATCAATAAAAGATAGTTTTACCTCTATTTGGATGGATCTTGTTGTGTATGCATTGAATGTTAATCTATGTCCAGTCATTATCTCTTGATGCTCTCACAGGTTCAACACCAGCAAACTTGTGATCTACAAAGTGCCACTATCTATTGTTTCCAGGAGTAGATTTCTATTTTGGAGGTATAAAACAGGTGAGGTCACTTACAGTGTGTATTTCTCAGCACCTTGGTGAGTCCCTGTTTCTTGTGCTTTCCATAAGAACCTCCCTGTCATCCCAGAGACCTTGTCTTTTCTGCCAGATCTGAGTGTATGTATGTTTTTCCTTGATCCTGAGTGTGGATGTGGAAGGTCAACCTATTTTTGGTGTATCACCTCTTTTAGAGTAGGTTGTTTGTTTTCATGCTTTTTCTCTATCTCTTTTCATCCCCCCCAGTATACCTATATACCTATATTTTGCGCTACCTGAAACAAACAAGATACATCAGAGGGAACTAGCCCATACCTAGAGACTCTCCTCTCCTACTTCGCCGTCCCACAGGCGAGAGAGGGGTTTCCATGTTGCAGGGAGAGGGCAGGAATCCGTTTTCCTGCCGCAGGGTGCACTTTCCAGCATCAACAGGTGGTACTAGTGTTATCCCATGTTTCATAGTAACATCTCTCTCATCATCATTTAATTTTTCATATAGTACATATGCAACATTAAACTTAGTATTAATTATTTCAAAATTAAGCATAGGAGGCTTGAATATTTTTTTTGATTTCATCCATCAGACTATTATGCTCAGTCTCCAAAGCCCTGATTTTTTCTCTTAGGGCCTCAACCTTAGTTACCTTATCTTTTTCAAAATTGATTAATTGTATAATTTATTCACTAATTTTGTACACATTGTCCTCAACTTTTGATTTGAAGCTATCATCATCTGATTTGAGTAACCCTTCAAAATTTGGCCTATTCACCAATTTCCCTATATAATTTTCCATGCCAATTTCTCTCATATCTTTAAAAAATTCTATTGACTCCCTTTAATGTCTTACAAACTATGTCACCAAGGCATTTATTTATTGGTTCTAAGTGAATGTACCATCCCTCTTTGGAATCACATAATTCAATGTCCATATAGCCTTTGGAGTTGAAATTAAGCTTAGATGATTCTAGGCAATGTTCCTTACAGATTAGACAAGGAATTTAAGCCTTATTTCCAATTCCTTCAATTGATTCTTAAAGGTGACTACCCTTCATAGATGAGGTTAGGATTCGACCCTAGAAGCTTTGATTGTGCGAATGATATCATATAACTTATTAGTTCTGCTCTAGACATTGTCCACTATTTCTTTTGGAGATTGAATAATTTAACTTTACAAGAGCCTCTATTTGGACTGCTCCTAGCTTCTATACATTTCTTTCATCACCTCCTCTTTGGTTTCCACAAAAGAACAAAAATATTCTACATATTCATCATGGTCATTAGGGTTCTTTTTTTTCTTCTTTACTAAGGGAAATAAATTATCCCTTTGTTCTAATATTACTTCTTCCCCTTTCCTATTTACTTTTTTCTTCTTCCTGACCCTCTGTGTAGTGTCACTTTTCTTGTCAAAATGAGTGATTATTGTATTAAATTCTTTAAGGATTATGTCCATCCTTTCCTTTTTCCTTTCCTAGGACTCCTTGACTAAATTAGGGATAATGATCTCTCTTTATTCCTCAAGCTGAATGGTCTCTAGAGCAACGTAAGGTGGAATAGAAACTAGTGGTAGCATGGAGGCACTTATTTGGATAATAAATTGAAGAAGCGTAGGAATAAACTTACTCCAATTTGAGATGTTTCTCTAAGGTGTAGTCTCCATCAAATATTTTGTCTACCCTAGAGTCCTTGTGATATTCATTTTAGAAGACTCAATTTGAGTGGAATAGGGAATAAATAAGTCTAGTTGGGTGAATGGACTAGGTTGTCCCTAGGGATAAAAATGGAAAAAAACACCAAATCCCTAAAATGTACCTCCTTTTTAAAGTATTGGGGTGTAACTATGGTGTAAGGAATTAAATAATCAAAAGAATTAGAGGTTTGTGGCCTAGTTGCTTAATACGAGCATGGGTATACAATGACTTGGTCTCTTTATAATATTTTTCAAGGATTAAAATGGATAAAGAGGTGTAGAATTTGAACTAACATATTACAATTTGACCATTGAGTATCCACAATAATAATGGCATAAGTGATGGAAGACACTACCTTATTCAAAACCCACCTTTATTATTTAGTAAGAATATATGTGCTTTACTTGATGGCTGGTGTATCTATTAGAGTAGATGATTTTATATTAGTAGATTTAGGGGAGGAACTTAGAGTTGTGGTTATAGGATCATTAGTAAGTCCTAAAGAAGGGGCTTATTTCAATATAAATTCTACATCTGACTCCAGTATCTTATCTTAAACTAATAATTTAGTGGATGTTGAATCATCCTTTTCTTATGCCACCTCTCATTCAACTTCTAAATTCAGTACATCGATTAATTACATCTCTTCACCCTCTCCTAATATATCTATATCTCCATATTCCTCTTCATTTGTTTCCTTAAAAAATTATGTTTCTTATTTAAGCTATGTGTCCTCTTCAAATACCCACTTGTCTTCGATTGCCCATTCATTTTCTTCATCATTATCATCCACTTGGATAAAAATAATTATTTTGGTTCTCCCTTTTCCTCAACCGATTCATCATATAGAGAACCCCGTTTTATAAATGAGTGCTCAATACATATTTATTCTAGTGACACATTCTAATAATATAAAAGAGGATTTCTAGGCTTTCTTTTGTAAATTTTAATGGGTGGTTGGGTAGACATGGGACTATACCATGTAGAAGCTGAAGTGGAAATCAAAGGAGATATAGGAGTGGAAGGTGGAGGTAAAGGCACTGATACTATAGGTGCCATTGGTGGATGTGAAGGAGGTACCAAATTTGAAACTACAAGTGGAAGACTAACAAAAGAGCTCTAAAAGAATGCAAGAAGACTTACCTACTAAACCACAGTTAAGATATGTAAGGATGTTAGAGAAATTACTATTGCTTATCCACATACAAGAGGTGAAGTCCTTGTGGTTTTTGTGGGGGATTTCACTATAGTTCTTAGTTTAGGGGTTGAAATTCACTTAATAATGTTATTCCTAATCTAGGGTTCCATCTCCCTTGAGAGGCACTTTCCTCTAATACACCATCTTCTATTTTTTGTGGAGAGGAAGGATGACCATGATGTAGTGATAATTGAGCCTAAAGTTGGGGCAATTAATGGCTTGTGCCTTTATCTTCCTCCTCAAAAATTATATTTTCCCATTCTTTGGTAATTAAAGGATCATATTGAATTACCTAGGCTACTACCATTGGCATATTATGCCTTCTCATCTAAGTATAGACCTCAAATTCATGTACAAAATTGATGAAATTTTGGTCATGTTTAAAGATCTTATGTCTATAGGGAATGTGGACTCACATCTTTATAAGGTCATTGAGGTATTGCCTCACTTTATTTTTGGGATCCCAATCTCAATATTGTGATTTATTTAAACCATAGTGTGCTCTGATATTCCCAACTAAATTGAGGTACCTCCTCAGTGAATATTTCACTTGGACAATGCTCAAACAGGTTTTATGATAGCACCCTTGATGCTTGGTAATGAAATCCTCATATACACTATTATATATCTAATAATATATCTCCTACTTTGATACTTTATCAGGAAAAAAATGAGGTAGATTCAAAAGAGAAGCCTTGGTTCCTTATATCTTGATTATAGTGCAGCCATGATAGTACCAATATTCTCCCATCTTCACAATGTTTCTCCTTATGTTATCAAAAATCTTGGGCATATAGTGCCAATAAATAGCTTGGTACACTAATAAGTATATCTCTTCTACACTTTTCTTTATTTCCCTTTTAAACTTATAGACATGGAGTAGGGAAAAGTCATCATAGACCGTATTATTCACATATTTTATAGATGGATCCCAGGGTTATCCATAGGTTGTGTGTGTTTTTCCTATGATTGCATCTACTACATAAGACATCATATAAAAATTTCCATCAGATGGCCTTTCCTCAACTTTGAAAATCTATGCCTTAAGCCAGACATTGATAACATCCCAAGTGTCATGATTTTATCAAAATGATGTCTAACAAAGGTATCCACAACTCGTATACATAGGTGATGCTAGAAAATACATAAAACATATTCAACAAGTCTATGGAAATTAAAGTACCTGGCCTAAATTTAGTTATGGGAACAAAGGACACAACTCCTCAAATATTTAATTTTTTACCTTTTTTGAGCCACTATTTGAGCTTACCTTACACTATGTTATGGTCCAACCAAGCATTGCTTGTAACCTAGTTGTAAATTATTTCCAACATTGGTAGGTGAAAATAATTCTGAAAGGCCTCCCCATAAATATAGGCCACCACATTGTTGTGAAGCCTAAAGTGAAAGCAATCTCCACTAATGATTCCATTAAGAAATAAATATTGAAGTAATTTTATACATGACATTAGCTCAGATTTCATTGTTGCATTATGTAAACCCATTATTTTAATTGGTAATAGATCATCTATGTATCATTTCTTATCCTCATCCAATCGATCTTAGGATGAATATGGTTTAAGGTTATCTATCTAGTCATAGAGAAGAGAGTAATTAGGGAATGGTAATACCCCTCTATCAAAGACTATGTCCAAGTATTCAATTACCCATATGATACAATATTGAGAGTGAGGCTGATTAGCTACTTGGGATGAGGAAGCCATTTTTATTCTATATAATTTGTGGTAAATGGATTGGGTTGATTCATAAATTCACTTAGCAAGAAAATTAGGGCTTTTGATAGCTTAGTGGCTCAAACTCATAGTTCACAACTCATTGATTAATGGCAAAGTGATTTGATGTTCTCAAAATTTTGCCTATATCACTTAAATATTAAGACTTGAATACCCAATTCATGTAAAGTTAATGTATTAATAGATTTTATCTCTACTTCCCATTTTGATTTATAAGTTATAAGTTAGATTTTTTAGGTGTTTTTTACCATGTGTCATATTTTCATTCACCATGAATGCTTCGTCATCATCCAAAGCCAAGTATCCACTTCCTATGTATTGGCCTTTTCCTAGCTATAAACTCTTTTATTTGTATTCTGATAATGCATCTTTAATATTATGACATTTGTTTCTATCTCACTTTCTTGGGATCTTTAGTTTTATAGTTATGCTTTGTATGCTCTATTGGCTATGAATTAACAAGATTTTTGTCATGATCTCAACTACTCAAAGCTCTCTAAAATTTAAACTATGTACCTCTTTTAGGAAGGCTCCATGTTCACGATATGGTACCATGTGGATAAATCTAAAGGCCCCTATAAAACTATTATATTTTACTTCTATATCTTCCTCTTGAAAATCCTAGGATTTTGAGATGATGACACATGGATGTATCTTAGAAATATAGAAAAAATAGAACTCTATCTATGTACTTTTGAATGATAAGCTATGAGTTGACGATATCACATCACATTGAAGGATTTCATCAACCCATATATTTAAATCTTTTATATTGTATTTACAACTGATAAGGTCTGAGTGAATAAGATTATGATATCTATCATGATCTCAGCTACTTAGTAATTTTGGGTGTATTGGACCTACCTCAATCTTCTAGGTTCTCAATCAACAAGATCGCATGATGTGGAACATTGTTAGGAATCTGAGGGCTTAGAAGACTTAAACATTTTCATGAAAACTTGTTACATCCTGAGTTAATGATATTTTTCCATGTGGATGGCTCACTATGACTTAGTAACTTTAAATGTAGTTTGAGAATCAGACATCATGAGTGAATAGGATGCTTCCACATGGAATGATGTTGGGAATCTAGATGGTTAAGACTAAGAGTACTTATATTATAACTATGGCCAACTATGAGTAAACAAGATTGTCAATAGATGTCATGATCTAAGTAATTTTATAAAAATATGAAGCCCAAAAACTTATAATGTTACACATCAAAACTTAAATATGCTAACATGTTTTCATTAGTCATGTTAGTCAATTAAATCAAAACTCAATATTGAATACACATTTGAAATAGATTAAAAAATCAAAGGTGGTAAATAATTCATGAATGGTGTCCAAGCTTTCATTTTCTCCCTTTTGAAACTTTACCATAAAATTAGACTTTGAAAACAACCTTAGGATTATGCATATTAGATCAATATTAGAAGACCTAACCCTATTTTAATTATGGAAATGGGGTGTGTTGGGGCATAATAAATGATGACTCAGTGGGCGAATACTCTAGAGTATTTGACAACCTAGAATCTCAGTTAATGCCTCATAACATAAGCCTTAATAATAAAAGAATAAATAGACTAGTTAGCTAAAAGAGGTTCCATCTTCCTCATGCAACATATTAACCCTTTTCATTCCTAGAATTAATGTGTGATTTTTTAGAATTAATTTACCCCTTTTTATGAGATTTTTGGCATAGATCTAGATAGACACCATAGGTTTTATTTTAATTTCTGATTTTATAAACAAAAATAAAGGAATCCTATGCATTGATCTTCTTTTAGCCAGACATCGATATCCCCAAAAAATATGACTTTGATTCCACTCTAAGCATTGTCCTACTTCCAACCAAACATCTATATCCCTAGTAGAGATCACTTTAATCACCCTCTTTAATTTTTATATGACTTTTTTTTGGAACACAAATGGGAGAAGGGTTGGGAACCACCATTGGTTGGGTGTTTGTATAAGAAATATGATTTTCCATCAATACGTTCCTGTCAACATGTATTCATATAAATGCTTACTCTCTCTCTCATCTAATTTTTAGCATGTACTAGTGCAAGATATGTTAGGTTGTGGAGCTAAAAGCTTCATTGATGCAGACATGGAGGAGGTTGCAGAAGAGTTGTGGAGTGTCACAGACACCGGCGTCGGTCTGGCCAACTAACATCGGTAGGATTAGACAAGAAGGCAACCGGCGTTAGTCAGTAGTTGGCCGACGTCGACACCCCCCAGGTAGACAGGGATCGACATCGGTCACCTGTGTGGTTTGACTGCGAGTTTATTACGGGCAGTCAATTGACGAACCAAGTGTTTGCATGATGAGAGCTAATTTTAGACTGAGAGCTGCAGATCTAATTATTGTAATTAGATGTCTAATTATTGTTTGGATGAGATCTATATAATAGACTCATGGTTGTATTGGAAACTTGAGCTAGGGAGTAAGAGAGCAAACAGCTCCTTCAGAGAGAGGTAGAGCAATGGTGCGTTCCTCCTAGTGCCACAGTATCAGGTGTGTGGGTGCTGGATTGGAGAATCAGTAGGGTTCTTCATGTATGTATGATCTTGGTCATCAGGTGAGCATGGCCTTTATAAGAGATCTGCATGGTAAGTAAGATCATTGATCTGCAGGTGTATGTGTGTGCAAGGTCAAGGT
The DNA here is from genome assembly GCA_037957365.1 of Torreya grandis. Lineage (NCBI taxonomy): Eukaryota > Viridiplantae > Streptophyta > Pinopsida > Cupressales > Taxaceae > Torreya > Torreya grandis. The sequence continues at coordinate 951,579 of JARHVA010005520.1, read as the reverse complement.
TCACAGGTGTGCAGAACCAGGTTGATTTGCAGGTGTGCAAGATCAAATAGGACAACAACACAACAGGGAGCAGAATCAGGCATGATCTACTTGGAGTATAGGTGTGTACTCAGATAGAGAAAAGAGGAAGGCAAGGGATTTCCTTCCATAAGTATGGTCTGTTGAGGTGTAGGTTATTGCAGGTTCATGGGAGATCTACTTGAAGTACCTTGAGTACTTGTGGAGTGCGTGGAGCACTTGTGGTGTGCGTGGAGCACTGGAGGTGAACACCAACTCTGTGTTTGAGTTGTGTGTTGGGACCTGAGAGAGAGAGCTTTGAGGAGAGAATTACTGTTCACTTGAGGTATGGGAAACCTCTGAAGAGGTGGTGGAGAAGAAGTGGCATCTTTTTTATTGTATTATTTTCTGTATGAGTATTAATACAAGTTGTGTATTGTCTCTCATATCATGTATTATTTCTGAGTTCTAGTTACTTGTGATTCTGGTTAATTTCCACATATTAAGTTGCTTGGTTTGGTAATCAATTGTGTGCTTCCAGTGTTTCGTATCCTGACAAGTGGTATCAGAGCTAAGGTTGCAGGAAGTAGGTTTTGTGTTTGGTTACAGGTCACTCTCAGGGGTTTCTGATTGAGTGGGAGTAGAGCAATGGCAGATAAAAGTAAGCTAAGAATGGAGGAGTTGAAAAGCACAGATGGTCACTTACGGTCCCATGGAAAGAAAGAGCAGGTAAAATAATATTGTTGGTTGGTAGCAGATCAGCATGAAGGAACTGAAGAAGCAGATGTTGCAGGTTATGTGGCACAAGATGCTCTAAGAGGTTTCTTGGATAAAGTTGAATCTTGGTTAATAGATTCGGTTGCCTCTTTCCATGCAGCCCCAGGTAGAGGAGCTGGTGAGCCTTGCCAAAGAATTGGCAAAGGGGAAGTGAAGTTGAAATTGCAGGTGGCCAACACACAAGTGTTGATGAAGGTCATGCAGGTCCCAAGTTTGGAGATATGGCTAATTTCTTCAGAAAGATTGGGTGATGAGAGATGCACAAGAACTCTCATAGCAGATGCACTTGAATTAGCTGGTGGTAAGAAAATAGGTACTCTTTATCTACTTGTTTATATTATTGATTCTTCTTCTGTTGCAGAGACGTGGCTTCATAGGCTTGGTCACATGAGCAAGAAGGAGATGCATGTTCTTAAGCAGAAGACAGATATATTTGACAGGCTTAAGAACTGGAAAGCCTTGGTGTTTATGGAGGAGATGGCGGACAGAAACCAGTGGATGGTGCTGGATACTTCTGAGCAGAGTAGTTTGGACATGGGTTTTGATTCAAAGGAGCTCGCGGGTAAAAAGTCATCACTCACAGGTGAACACAGATACCGATGTCGATCAGGAGGAACCAGTGTCAAACAGACAGGTGCCAATGTCGATCATGTGCAGACCGAAGCTGGTAATGTCGGGCAGTATGTAAGACTAACATCGGTCAGGAGGACTGACGTCGGTAACAGGGACACCGATGTCGGCAGGGTCGGTAGTCAGGGATAGATGCATGGGAACTGACGTCAGTTGGATGCAGACTGTGGAGTGACTGAGGTCGGTCACTGTAATGGATTTTGGGTGGATAGCACGCTGTCAAGGAGTCTCAAACACCCATATGGAGGACTGAAGATGTAAGTAGGCCTCAAATTCGTTGTTCCTCTTCTTTATACTCGTTGCTGATTATAGAGCAAGAAGGATCCAGGAAACAGGTGGGAGCATGGCAGGGATATGATGCAGAACCAAATGGGAGTTTTGGTAGGGTTGCCAGTAGGTATGAAAGCACAGAGACGAATGGATTCCTTAGTTGAAGAATAGAGTGAACGAACACGTGAGATGGAAGACCAGGCATATGGTCTTGAGGGAGCTGCAGGATAGTGGGACATGACTGATAGGTGGTACTAGGTGGATGACAAAGCAGGGCTTTAGTCAATGTCAGTATAACCATTGTGTTTGTCTTTCCAGGTGGATGATGGTCGCAACATTATCCTGTTGCTATATGTGGAGGATGAACTTGGTACAGGTTCAGACATACAGGGTTTTGCTGAGCTAAGGGTAAGGTTAGTTCAGTGGCATGTCATGAGGAGTTTGGAGCAGCAAAATTCTTTGACATGGGAGACATGGAGATCACAGGTTGATTTAGTCTCCAGTGGGAGCTGATGTGCATCAGGTGTTGGCGAGGTTTAGGATGTAGAGCCGGAGCACACTAAGGGCTGGACAGGTATAGTGTCTGAAATCACATGAGGTTTGGTATAGACCTGAGTATTCCCATGCAGTGGGAGCTGTCAGAGAGTTAGGAGCCAATTCGGGGAAGTGGATTCTCAGGTATTTAAGAGGGACCAGCAGCAGGGATTCATGCTATGCAGGGTCAGGACTTCACTACATGGATTTGTAGGTTCAGATGTGGCAGGGTACTCAGATGACAGGAGGTACACCACGAGATGTGTGGTGGGTTGTCTTCAGGATTGAGCTTGAAGAGGGATACAAACTAGGAAACAGATTAGATGGGGTACAGGTACAGGTATAGTGCAGCTGTTTATCTCCAAGTGGGAGATTGTTAGGTTGTGGAGCTAAAATCTTCACTGATGCAGACATGGAGGAGGTTGCAGAAGAGTTGCGGAGTGTCACAGACACCGGCGTCGGTCTGGCCAACTGACGTCGACAGGATTAGACAAGAAGGCAACCGGCATCGGTCAGTAGTCGGCCGACGTCGGCACCCCCCAGGTAGATAGGGACCGACGTCGGTCACCTATGTGGTTTGATTGCAAGTTTATTACAGGCAGTCAGTTGACGAACCAAGTGTTTGCATGATGAGAGCTAATTTTAGACTGAGAGCTACGAATCTAATTATTGTAATTAGATGTCTAATTATTGTTTGGATGAGATCTATATAATAGACTCATGGTTGTATTGGAAACTTGTGCTAGGGAGTAAGAGAGCAAATAGCTCCTTCAGAGAGAGGTAGAGCAATGGTGCGTTCCTCCTAGTGCCATAGTACCAAGTGTGTGGGTGCTGGATTGGAGAATCAGCAGGGTTCTTCATGTATGTATGATCTTGGTCATCAAGTGAGCATGGCCTTTATAGGAGATCTGCATGGTAAGTAAGATCGTTGATCTGCAGGTGTATGTGTGTGCAAGGTCAAGGTTCACAGGTGTGTAGAACCAGGTTGATTTGCACGTGTGCAAGATCAGATAGGACAGCAACACAACAGGGAGCAGAATCAAGCAGGATCTACTTGGAGTACAGGTGTGTACTCGGATAAAGCAAAGAGGAAGGCAAGGGAGTTCCTTCCATAAGTATGGACTTTTGAGGTGCAGGTTATTGTAGGTTCATGGGAGATCTACTTGAAGTACCTTGAGTACTTGTGGAGTGCGTGGAGCACTTGTGGTGTGCGTGGAGCACTGAAGGTGAACACCAACTCTGTGTTTGAGTTGTGTGTTGGGACCTGAGAGAGAGAGCTTTGAGGAGAGAATTACTGTTCACTTGAGGTGTGGGAAACCTCTAAAGAGGTGGTGGAGAAGAAGTGGCATATTCTTTATTATATTCTTTTTTGTATGAGTATTAATACAAGTTGTGTATTGTCTCTCATATCATGTGTTATTTCTGAGTTCTAGTTACTTGTGATTCTGGTTAATTTCTGCATATTAAGTTGCTTGGTTTGGTAATCAATTGTGTGCTTTCGGTGTTTCGTATACTGACAAGCTATAAAAAAGATAGCCCACCAAAACTATATAATTACAATATAAATACATATATTCTCAAAATAAAATAGAGAATCAAATATCACTTATAATAATTTACATGCAAACAGATATAATTATATTCAATTATGGTGCCTTCTTGGCACTACCTGAAGAATAAGGATATTACATGCTTGATGTAACAACTAAATTAGTTAGAGGCACTACATGTGAAGAGCTAGCTAAGGTGGCAACTGCTAGTGATGTGGCAATAATTGTTACCTGAGTGGCAGTAGTGGGCCCAGTAGTACTATGTACTATTGCATGAACTACCACCTAAGGTTGAGTGCCTATGAGTGGTACTAGTGTTATCTCTTATGTCAGTATCAACTCTCTTTAAAACCTTTAATTTTATTTGTATAGTACATATTCAAAATTAAACTCAATGTTAATTATTTCAAAATTGAGCATGGATGGATTGAATATTCATATGATTTCATCCATCAACCTTTTATACTCAATCTATAAAGCTCTAAATTATGTTTTGAGGGACTAAAACTTGGTTACCTTATCTTATGCAAAATTAATCAATTATATAATGTATTCACTATTTTTGTACACAGTGCCCTCAACTTTTGCTTTGAAGCTACTAGGGGCTGATTTGAGACCCTTCAAAATTGGGCCTATTCACCAATTTCCCTATATAAGTGGTCACATCCATTACCCTCATATCTTTAAAATTTTATATTGCCTCCATTCCATGGAATACAAACTATGTCACCAAGTCATTCATATATTGGTGCCAATTGAATGCATCATCCCTCTCAAAAATCACATAATTTAAGGCCCATATAGCCTTTAGAGCTAACATTAGGCTCAAATAGATATACTAATTATTCTTTGCACATTAGACTAATAAGTTAAGCCTTATTTATAATTCCTTCATTTGATTTCAAAAGGTGACTACCCTTCCTCAATGAGGTTAGTATTTGGCTCTAGAAGCTATGATTGTGTTCATGATATCATATAGCTTCTTGGTTGCACTCTAGACATTATCCATTATTTCCTTCAGATCTTGAATAGTTTGGCTCTATAGGAGCCTCTATTTGGCTTGATCCTAGCTTCCATACATTTTTTCATTACCTCCCTTATAGTATCCACAAAAGAACAAAATTATTTTGCATATTATTCAAGTTCATTTGGGGTCCTTTTATACTTCTTTGTTAAGGGAAATAAATTCTACCTCTATTCTAATATTACTTCTTCCCCTCTCTTGTATATTATTTTCCTCTTCTTAACCCTTTTTACAGTGCCACTTTTATTGTCAAAATTTGTGTTTATTATTGGAAATTCTATAAGGACTAAGCCCATCCTATCCTTTTTCCTTTATTGAGACTCCTTAAACCAAGTAGGGATAATGAACCCTCCTTGCCCCTCAAGCTGAGTGGTCTCTAGAATGGTGGAAGATGGAATGAAAACTAGTGGTAGCATTGAGGCACTTATTTGGATACAAAATTGAGGAAGTGTAATAATGACCTTACTCCAATCTGAGATGTTCATCTAGGGTGTAGTCTTCACCACATATTTTGTCTACCTTATAGACTTTGTGATAGTCATTATAGAAGACTCAATTTGTGTGTATTAGGGAACAAACAAATCTAGTTGGGCGAATGGTCTAGATGGTCCCTAGGGATAAAAATGGAAATAGACACCAAAACCTTAAAATAAACCTTATTTTTATGGTTTTGGGGTCTAAATATGGTGGAAGGAATTAAATAATCAAAATAATTAGCAGTTTATGGCCTAGTTTGATCAATAAAATCATGGGCATATAATGACTTGGTCTCTTTACAATACTTTTTCAAGGAATCAAATGAAGAAAGAGGTGAATCCATTGAACTAGCAGATGACAAGTTGATGATGTGAGTATCTACAATCATAATGGAAGAAGAAAAGGAAGACACTTTATTCAAATCCTACCTTTCTTATTCATTAAGAATATCTATGATTTACTGGGTGGTTGGTGTATCTATTGGAATGGAAGATTATGTAGTAGCATCTTAAGGGGAGGAACTTGAATCTATGATTATAGGAGCATTAGTAAGTCCCAAAATAAGGGATTGTTTCAACATAGATTTTGCATCTGACTCCAGTGCCTTATCTTTCATGAATAATTTAATGGATGTTGAATAATCCTTTTCTTATTCCACCTATCCTTCAACTTCTGCATTTAGTATCTCAATTCATTCCACCGTTTAACCCTTTCTTAATATATTTGTATCTATAGATTCCTCTTCATCTATTTCTTTATAAAATTTTGTTTCTTCTTCAAGCTTTGTGTCCTCTTCAAGTACCCACTCTTTTTTAGTTGCCCAAAATTTTCTTCATCATTATCATCCACTTGGATAATTTCCACTTCTTTTACTTTTTATTTTAGTTCCTCATTTTCCTCCTCTAATTCCTCATAAAGAGGACCCCCTATGGTAAATGGGAATTTAATAGGTCTTTATTTTAGTGACACATTCTGAGATGATACAAGAGGATTTATGGGCTTTCTTTTGTAAGTTACAATGGGTGGCTAGGTAGAAATGGGTCCATGCCCAATAGAAGGTGGAGTGGAATTCAAAGGAGCTATAGTATATGTCACTGGTGGAGATGAAGGAAGTACCAAATTTTGAAACTATAGGTGGAAGAGTAACAAAATATCTCTATAATAATGTAATAATACTTACCTATTGAACCATTATTAAGGGAGGCAAGGGTGCCATAGAAATTATTGTTACTTGTCTGCCTATTGGAAGTAAAGTCCTCGTATTTTCTATAGAGTATTTCACTACAGCTATTGGTTGAGGGGTTAGAAGTCCCTTAAGAATTTTCTTCTTAATCTGGGGATCTATTTCCCCTTGAGAGGCACCTTCTTCTGATACATCACCTTTTTTCTTAGAGAGGAAGGATAACCATGCTCTGGTGATAATTGAACCTGAGGTTGGGGCCATTAATGGATTACAACTTTATTTGCCTTCTACACAGTTTTATTTTCCCATTCCCTGGTAGTTTAAGCATCATATTTAATTGTTTAGGCTACTACCATTGGCATTATATGCCTTCTCATCTATTATAAACCTCAAAATCATCTACAACATTGATGGAAATTCAATCATGTTCAAAACTCTTATCTCTATAGGGAATGTGGACTCGCTTCTTTCTAAGGTCATTGAGGTATTGCCTTTGTTTATAAGATCCCAATCTCAATATTGTGCTTGATTTAAACCATAGTGGGATCTAAACTTACCAACTAAATTAAGGTACCTCCTAAGTGAATATTTCATTTGGCCAATGCTCATAGGGGTCTTATGATATTACCCTTGGTGCTTGTCACTTAAATCCTCATCCAAATTTTTATATATCTAAAAATATATCTCCTACTTTGCTACTTTATTATGAATAAAATGAGGTAGATTTAGAGGAGGGGCCCATAAATAATTCAATACACTAACATGTATATCTCTTCTACAATTTTCTTTGTTTCCCCTCTAAACCTGTAGACACAGAGTATGTAAAAGTCATCACAAACCTTGTTGTTGACATATTATGCAAATGGATCCTAGGTTTCTCCATAGGTTGTGTGTATGTTGTTACCGTGATTAAATCTATTACATAAGACATCATATAAAAATTTCCATCAAATGGCCTTTCCTCAACTTTGAACATCAGTGCACTTAGTTGGATGCTAATAACTTCCCAAGTGCCATGATTTTATAATAAGTTAGAATGATGTCTAACAAGGGTACCCATGCCTCATGTACATAAGTGATGCTAAAAATACCATATAACCTATTCAACAAGGCCATGTCTATTAAAATACCTATCCTAATTTTAGTTGTGGGAACAAAAGATACAACTCCTTGAATATTCAAGTTATCTCCTTTCTCTAACCACTACTTAAGCTTACCTTCCACTATGTTATGGTCCAACCAAACATTGGTTTCAACTTAGTCATAAGTTATTTCAAACACTAGTAGGCACATATACTTCTCAAAGGCCTCCTATAAATATAAGCCTTTATATTCCTATGAATCCTAAAGTGAAAGTAATCTCTAGTTTTGGTGTCATTAAGAAATAAATATTGAAGTAAGTTTATACACATAATTACCTCATATTTCATTGTCACATTGTGTAAACCCATTATTTTGACTAGTAATAGATCATATATATATCATCTCTTATCATCATTCAACTAGTCATGGGATGAATATGGTTTGATCTTATCTATCTCATCCCAAAGAATAGAGAATGAGGAAATTATAGTACCCCTCTATCAAATATTGTGTCTAAATATTTAGTTCCCCCTATGATAAAATATTGAGAGGGAGGCTAGTTAGCTATTGGGATGAGAAAGCCATGGTATTCTATAAAATTTATAGTAAATGGACTAAATTGATTCATAAATTCATTTAGCATTAAAATTAGGTATTTTGATAGTTTGGTGGCTCAAATTCATTGTTCACAACTCATTCACTAATAGCAAGGTGATTTGATGTACTCAAGATTTTATCTATATCACTTAAATATTGAGACTTAAATTCCCAGTTTGTGAGAAGTTAATGCAACAATGAATTTTATCTCTACTTCCTATTTTGATTTGGAATTTACAATTCAACTTTTACAGGTGTTTTTTGCCATGTCGTAGATTTTTATTCACCGTGAATGCATAGGCATCATTTCAATCCAAGTGTCTACTTCCCTATTATGTTATGGAGCCTATTTCTACATTATAATGTATTTAAAATATTGTACATTAAAATGTAATGTACACTCTTAAAAAAAATTGGAGCCCTTTTTTTGGGAGTATAGATACATGGTTTATCTATACTTGTATATGTGTGGTGTCATCACCCATGATTAACAAGAAATCATTATGGGTTGACTTGGCCCATGGTTTTTGTACCCATTATTTTTTAAAACCACTATGTCAGTTACCTATTGATGTAATTATATATAGATGGTGTCAGGGGAGAATTACCTACAACAATCAATATGCTCTGATACTAACTGTTAGGTGACCCCTTATCCAACGGAAGCACAATTGATTACTTTCTTATAAGCAATTAAACACGAAATTATACCAGAATGATAAAGTAACTAGAAACTTGAGACAACAAAGAATTTGAAAGACAATACACACTCTTGTATTAAATATTACTAGAAGAAAATACAATAAGGAAGATGCCACTTCTTCCTCCACCTCAAAGGCTTGCCACACCTCAAGACCTTCTTCCCTCTCTCTCTAACTCAACACAACTCTAAAGCCTAAGTTGTTATCCCTCCTTGAATGCTTCAGCTGATCTCCTTGACCTTGCTAGCTTCAATGCTTTTACTTGCCTTCTTAATTATTACAATACATGCCTTATGGGTCTTTAAATAGGATCCCATGCTTACAAAAATAGAACTCTAGTTACAATAATTAGACACGCAGCTCGTGACTATAATTAGTCATTTGACATGCAAACACTCGCTTCACTTAACTAACTGTTCGTTAACAGCAGTTCTGGAAATACACAGGCGACCGACGCCGGTGGCTCTGGTTCTTCAGCATCCTTCCTTGTGTCTGTAAACAGTTGAAGCTTTTAGCTCCACACCTTAACAATCTCCCACTTGGAGATAAACAGCTACAACTTGTACCTGTACCTGTACACCATCTATTTTTTTCCTTAGGCTCTGTATCCCTCTTCAATGTCACTCTTGAAGACCAACCACCATGCAAACCTGTGATGCAATACCTGTATCTTATGCCACAAGAATTTTGTTGCTCCCAAATTCTCCATGACATACTTCTGAACTAACTCTACCCTTAGCTCAGAAAACTCCCTGTATATGAAACCCTGCAACAAGTAACACAATACAGTAACAGGATAATGTAGCTAATATTATCCAACCTGGTAAAGATAAAATACGATGGTCAAACCTCCATTGTTCTGCAGCCTAATCAAGACCATATACCATAGCCTTCTGTCTCATGTGTCCATCCACTCTCTTCTCTAAAATGAGAATCCATCTCTCTATCCAGTGCTTCCTTTCAGCTGACAACACTACCAACAAATACCTATTTGGTTCTCCAAGGACTCACACTCCTCATCCATGCCAAGCTCCCACTGTTTCTGGATTCTACCTGCATTACTTCTTCCATCTTCCTAGTTCATGACTATCAGTAAGCAATATAAAGAAGGTGAACAATGAATATGAGGTTCACATACCTTTCCTAACCTTCACATGGGTGTTTGAGACTTATAGATCCACCCAACATCTGTTCTAGTGACCAATATCGGCCATCTCCCAGTCTGCTCTTGACCGATGTCAGTTCCCTGCACTGACCCTGACTGCCAACGTCATTTCCCTAGCCGATGTCGGCGTCCCTCCTACCGACGTCGGTCCTTATGACCAACGTTAGACTTCTCCTGCCCGACCTACCGACCCTGCTGGTCTGCACATGACTGATGTCGGTATCTGGATGACCGACGTCGGTTCCAGGTGACCGACATCAGTGTCTATGTGTTCCTGTAAGTAATGAAATTTTCATCTGTGAGCTCTTCTTGGATCAAACCTCTGTCCATGCTGCCCTGCTCAGATTTATTCAGCCCCTGTGACTGATCTATGTCCTTCATCTCCTCCATAAACACCAAGGCTTATTTGTTCCTGTCAAAAGCATCAAATTTCCTCTTTCTGCAATGAACTCTATCAATGCTTTCCAAATTTGAACACATACCTTTTGGATCAAGAACTTCCATTCCCTTCATATTCTTGTGACCAAGCCTATTAGGCCACATCTTCGAATCTACACCAGAAGTAGAATCAGTAATACAAGTAGACAGATAAAGAGTATCTACTTTCTTACCTCTTGCTAGAACAAGTGTTCCCTTGGTAACCTTCCAAGAGTCCACTGTGAGGGTTATTGTGCATCCCTCATCTCCCAACCTTCCTACAGAAATCAGACTCTGCTTCAGAATTGGAACATGCATGACCTCTTTCAACACCCATGTGTTGTCAATCTGCAATCTCAGCTGCACTTTCCCTTTGCCAACTATCTGACAAGGCATACCATCCCCTAAATATAGCACTCCAAAGTCTCCCTGTTCATACTCATAGAACAAATCTCTGTTTGGGGATGCATGAAAAGATGAACCAGAATCTAAAATCCATGATCCTACCTGACTATTCAAAGAAAGTATGAGAGCGTCTTGCATCACAATATTTGCATCCTTTGCTTCTTCCATACCTGCATGTTGGTTCTCTTTATCTCTCAACCAACACTCCTTCGTATGTCCTTTCTTTTTCACAAAACCAGCAGGTAATACCTTTGGACTCGGATCTCCTTCCTGACCTTGATTTCCCTTGCTCAACCTTCTCCCTTTGCCATCCCCTACTTTCTGCACTTAGAGCATTCCCTGATGATTCACCTATGCTTCTCCTGCGTATTTCCTCATTCAAGATCACACTCACAACATCATTAACTTTTAAGATTTTAGAAGCAGATGCAGAATTACTTACTGCCATAACCAAACCATCCCAACTTTCAGGCAAAGAACATAAAATCAAGAGAGCCTTTACCTCATCATCAAAAACAATATTGACTGAAGCTAGTTGGTTTACCAAACCATGGAAATCACTGAGATGAGTATGTACCGATCCACCTTCCTGCATTTGCAAAGTAAATAGCTGCTTCATAAGATATACCTTATTAGAAGCCGAGGGCTTTTCGTATAAATTCACCAAGGACTTTATCAACTCTTCTGTTGTCTTGCATGATAAGCTGGAAATCACAGATGATGCAAGGCTCAACCTTATAGAACTGAGAGCCTTCCGATCAATAACATTCCATTCTTCATCCTTCATATCTATGGGCTTGCATGCAACCCCACCCAACGATAAGTACAAATCCTTCTAATACAGATAGTCCTCAATCTGCATCCGCCAATGTTGATAATTCTTGCCATTAAACTTCTCCATTCGTAGCCTACTTTCTTCTGCCATTGCTGAACTCCCACTCAATCAGAAAACCCTATGAATGACCTGTAATCAAAAACAATAACCTGCTTCCTGCAAACCATAGCTCTGATACCACTTGTCAGGGGAGAATTACCTATAACAATCAATATGCTCTGATACTAACTGTTAGGTGACCCCTTATCCAACGGAAGCACAATTGATTACTTTCTTATAAGCAATTAAACATGGAATTATACCAGAATGATAAAGTAACTAGAAACTTGAGACAACAAAGAATTTGAGAGACAATACACACTCTTGTATTAAATATTACTAGAAGAAAATACAATAAGGAAGATGCCACTTCTTCCTCCACCTCAAAGGCTTGCCACACCTCAAGACCTTCTTCCCTCTCTCTCTAACTCAACACAACAACTCTAAAGCCTGAGTTGTTATCCCTCCTTGAATGCTTCAGCTGATCTCCTTGACCTTGCTAGCTTCAATGCTTTTACTTGCCTTCTTAATTATTACAATACATGCCTTATGGGTCTTTAAATAGGATCCCATGCTTACAAAAATAGAACTCTAGTTACAATAATTAGACACGCAGCTCATGACTATAATTAGTCATTTGACATGCAAACACTCACTTCACTTAACTGACTGTTCGTCAACAGCAGTTCTGGAAATACACAGGCGACTGACATCGGTCCCTACTTGTCTGGTGCTGCCGACGTCGGCCGACTATCTGCCATCGCCGGTCTCCTTCTCCACTGCTTCTGACCGACGTCGGTCATACTACCGACGCTGGTGGCTCTGGTTCTTCAGCATCCTTCCTTGTGTCTGTAAAAAGTTGAAGCTTTTAGCTCCACACCTTAACAGATGGACATATAGTAGGTAATACATTAGAATAACTAAATTTGAGAAGGTGAATAGAGTGTGTGAATTCAAGTGTGAATTTGGGAGAGTTTATTGATTGCAACTCCAAACAATATTTATGCATTGTAATTATGATAAGACTAATTTGAGAGTGGATTATACTCTTGTTGGCTTTTAATAAGATCTGAGCAAGTGTTTCTTATTGGATGTATCCCACATTGGATGAACCATGTTAAATCCTATCTTCTTCTTGTGCATTTTAATTTACGTTCTTTATGTATCTTTATTTATAGCTCTTATTATTATTATTCTATGAAATTATTCTATATTAATTTATATTTTATTCTTAACATTACCATGTATCAACCTTTTTCTAGCTATCCAATCTCCCATTTATATTCCAATAATACATCTATGATATTGACACATGTTTCAATCTTGCTTACCTGGATTCTTTAGCTTTATGGTTATACTTTGTATGTTCCACTAGGTGCAGATTAACGAAATTTTACTACTTGTCATGTTCTCAACTACTTAGAGTTCTATAAAATTAAAAATTTGTACATCATATGTGAAGGATCTATGTACACAAGATGGTGCTATGTGGAATAATCTCAGGGCTCCTAAAAAATTATTGTATTTTAATTTTGTATATTCCTCTTTTTAAACCTAAGATTCTAAGATGATGACACATAAATTAATCTCAAAAGTATAGAAAAAATAAAACTTTAAATATATACCTTCAAATGATAAGATCTGAGTTGATGAGATCACATCACATGGAAATTTTTTGTCAACCTGAATATTTAGATTTCTAGTATTATATTTATAAATGATAAGGATTGAGTCAATAGGATTATGCCACATGTCATGATCTTGGCTACTCAAATATTAGATTTAGTGGACCTTCCTTGATCTTATGGGTTCTGATTTAATGGGATTGCACCACATGAAACTTTTTCAGGGCTCCGAGAGCTCGAAAGACTTATAACGTTTCCTAAAAACTTGTTGTGTCCTAAGTTGACAAGATTTTTCCATGTGGATGGCTCACAATGTCTCGGTAACTTTGAATGTAATCTGAGAACCAAACATCATGAGTGAACAAGAAGCTTTCAAGTGGAATAATATTAAGAATCTATATGCTTATAATGACTCAAAGTACTTCTAAAATAACTATAGCTAGCTATGAGTAAATGGGATTACCAGTAGATGTCATGATCTAGGGAATTAGATAAAAATATGAATCCATATAACTTATAATGCTACACATCAAAGCTAAAAAATTCCAACATGTTTTTTTAGTCACATTATTCAATTAAATCAAAACTTGATATTGAATATGCATTCAAAATATAGAAAATAATCAAAGGTGGTAAATAATTCATAAATGGTGACCCAGCTTTAATTTTCTCCCTTTTGCAACTTTGCCATAAAATTAGACTTTGAAAATAACCTAAAGCTTATGAATATTAGATGAATATGAGAAGTCCTAAGGTTGATATAGACCATGAATAAATATTCTTAGCAATAATGGGTCCCTATTTTAATTCTCAAAATGGGGTATATTGGGGCACAAGAAATGATAACTTAGTGGGGAAATACTCTAAAGTATTTGAGAACCTAGAATCTTAGTTAATGTATCATAACAAAACTTCATCCTTAATAAGAAAAGAATAAATAGACCTGCCAACTGAAAGAGCCTTCAACTTCCTCATGCAACATACTAACCCTTTTCATTCCTAGGCTCTGTGTGTGATTTTGTGGAATTAATTTACCTATTATTATGAGAGTTTTGATAAATACCTAGATAGATATTGTAGGTTTCATTTTGATTTTTAATTTTATAAACAATAATAAAGGAAGCCTTTGCATTACTCTGCTTCCAGCCAAGCATCCATAGCCCTAGTAGAGATACTTATAATTCCACTCTAAGAATTAGTCTACCACTAGTCAAACATCTATAACCCTAGTAGAGATCACTTGAATCACCCTCCCTCCATAAGTTTTGTATGTTTTTTTTTGGAACAGAAATGAAATAAGGGTTAGAAACCACCATTTGTTGGGTGTATATATAAGAAAACTTATTTTTCATTAATATTTCCCTCTCAGCATGTTTCCATATCAAGGCTTACTCTCTCATCTAAGTTTTAGCATGTAATAGTGCATGATACAAAAAAGATAGCCAACCAAAATTACATAATTACAATATAAATACATATATGCCCAATATAAAATAGAGATTTGAATCTCTCTTACAATAAAGTACATGCAAACATATATAATTATATTCAACTATGGTGCCTTCTTGGCACTACCCGAAGAAGAAGCATATTACATGTTTGATGTAAAAATTTAAGTAGTTAGATGCATTACATGTGAAGAGCTAGCTAAGGTGGAGACTGATAGTGATGTGGTAATAGTTATTATCTAAGTGGTAGTAGTGGGCCCAGTAGGAATATTTATTGTTTCATGAACTACCATGTTAGGTTGAGTGCATATGGGTGATATTGGTGTTGTCCCATATGTCATAGTAGAAACTCTCTCAACAACATTTAATTATTTATATAGTTCCTATGCAACATTAAACTCAGTGTTAATTATTTAAAAATTGAGCATGGGTGGCTTAAATATTCATATGATTTCGTCCATCAACCTTTTATGCTTAGCCTTCAAAGCTCTAAATTCTTATCTAAAGGCCTCAACATTGGTTACCTTATCTTTTTTAAAATTGATCAATTGTATAATTTTTTCACTATTTTTATACACAATGCCCTCAAATTCTACTTTAAAATTATCAGTAGTTGATTTGAGTAACCCTTCACAATTGGGCCTTGTTGGCTAAAAAATATGCGAGGGGAAAAAATGTATAATTTTATTCAACAATGTGGAGATAAAGTCTTCACGTTAGTTAACAACATGGGTAAAAATTACCTCTCCTATTATTAGGAAGATCTACCTTTATTGAAAACCAAAAATGGAAAGTAGGGAAAGACCTATTCACAACTATTTACAACAAAAAATGTTTTTTGTGGGGGTTTCTTACTTTTAACTATAAAGTACAAAAATGAGATAGAAACAAAATGAAGGGAATGATGGGGAAAAGAGGGAAATGAAAAATTAAAAGAGAAAGGAAGATTGGGATTATTATATCTAGTTAAACACATAATCTACTATGATAAACCCAAAAAATATGGACAACCCTGGGTAGCTAAACATTGAGACTCACTAGAATAGCCCAATATTTAAGATTGTAATACATGAAACCTTTATCATATAAATGGGATGAGAAATACATATTATAGACATAAGAACATGATATATATGCCAAGGATATTAGATAACATTACAAAATATATATACAACAACCTCATATTTCTCAATAAAAAAGACATAAGTTCTATTTTTAATCCCACCAAGGCTTCACAATGGCAAGAATTCATAATACATATTCAATATAACTTTCTACACTAAAAATTACACATTCATTAATTATCTAATAATAGCATTTTAGTAAAATAAAATAAAGAGAATCAAAATGTATTGACATACTTATTCATATCTTTTGCTCAACAACACTTGTGGAATAAAATCTTGTAAATCAGTTCTTTATTGATCCTTCGTGGGATTGTCCATACAAAATCCTTCCCTCCATATTGTCAAAAGTTCTCATGATGTCAAAAATCCAACCAACAAAAATTCTATTTGAGCTCAGTTGAAGTTGACTTTAAAAATGAGCCCCAACTCCTATTTATAGGTTAAAATAGGTAGTTACACTACATAACAATCTTTTATATGTTTTTAGGATCTTGAAAAGACATGTTAGTGAAAATACACAACTTAAAACTTGTAAAAATGTGTTAATCAATTTTCACAACTTGTAAAAGTGCAATGACCAATTTGCACTTGTAAAAGTACATTGGTGTTTTTACATGACTTGTAAAATTACATTAGAAAATTTTCATAACTTGAAACTTGAGACAAATTTGTAAAAATTGCAAGTTGAATCACCAATTTTCACAACCTACAAAAGTGCATTGGTGTTTTTGCACAACTTACAACTTGCAAAAGTGCGTTGACATATTTGTAAAACTTGTAAAAGTGTAATGACCAATTTTCATAAATTGAAAAAGTGCATTGGAGTATTTTCACAACTTAAAAAATTAAAATGACTAATTTTCACTACTTTCAAATTTTCGTTGGTGTTTTTACATGACTTAAAACTTAGAAAAGTGCATTGACATATTTGTATAACTTGTAAAAGTGCAATGACCAATTTACACAACTTGAAAAATTACATTGGTGTTTTGCATAACTTGAAAAGGTGTAATGACCAATTTTCATGACTTGAAAAAGTGCAATGCCCAATATTCACAACTTAAAAAATTACAATGGCAAATTTGCACAACTTGAAAAAGTGACTTGACAATTCTGCATAACTTGAAAACTGTGAACTTCACCATGTTTCTGATATAATGATTCTCTCATTTATTTTATAAGTTAAAAATGAAATTTTTGCACCTTGGATCCTTGAGAAAAAAAAATATTCATCAAATTATATTTCTAATGCATTAAAGGAGATTCAAATCAGAGTTTAGATGTGAAATTTATTGCCTGAGGGAGATTTAACCCTATTTGAACACATCTGGAATTCTACCTTACTTGAAAAACTTTGATTATACCCCTTTATTTTATAAATTTAAGATGAAGTTTTTTCACCATGTGTTCTTAAGTTAAAATAGTATTCATTAAATTATATTTCCAATGCATTGAACGAGAGCCAAAACAAAGTTTGGATGTGAAATTTATGGCCCAAGGGAGATTGGACCTTGTTCTGATAATTTTTGATTGTCAGGGTGTTGGATTCTGACCCCTCTACTTGCAGGGGTGTTAGACTCAAAACCCTATACTTATAGGGTTGTTATATTCTAACCCTTTTTTTTTTAAGATGTTAGATTTTGATAAGCAAAATACTTAGGAAAATTTTACTTCTTCTAGAATATTTTGAGGTATAAAATTTCAAGTTTGATTAAGACAGACTTTGTTCACCTTTGTACTACCCTTTCTTATACACATTTTGCATACTTTAAATCTAGATCAATATTTGAGCAACTATTAAAGTCTATAATTAAAGCACAATTGTGAATAACTTTGCCTTGAATCATTTGTGAGCTCTTCAACACTTTGGATTTTATTCCAATGATTGCATTTGAAACTTCATCACAATCTCTTGACCCAGTATCTAAATGCAAGATTCTTACAATCTTATCAGTCAACCTTCATAGCTTGATTTTATACATAATAATATCAGATCCAATGATTGATAATAGGCTCATTTCAAACCTTATTTTATACCTTCTGTGATTTATCTGATATAAGGTATATTCCATGTGCATAAGGCACTTGTGATTTATCAATTTTATCATCCTTAGTGAATTCTCATGTATACATCCAAGTATGGTAAATATATTTAAAACTTTATCTAACATCAAGCATTTTTTATGACTATTTGATTATATTATCATGTGTAACCTTGTCTTTAAGTGTGGGACTTAATTCCAAAGAGTGGTTTATGAATTGCAAGCAATGACCCTTCATAATTTTGTTAGAATGCACAACATATCCTATATGATTCCTCATGAACTTTATATGGATGCAAAAGATGAATAATTCAAAAGTGATATTGAAGTTGTTATCCTCTTTTATCCTCAAAATATCACCTAGATCTCACATATAATAATAATTTTCATGCCATATACTGCAAGTTGTATCCTTGACTCTATCTCCTTTATTAACATGATTTCCATGATGACAAGAATCTTCTTCTACCAAAAGAGAAATTGTTGAGATATCCTCAACACCCCCAACTATGTGATTGAAAATTATTGAATTAGGGTTGACCAAAATATTCTCCTCAAATGTATATCCATCCATAATGCTAATCTAAAAACCAATAAATGATTCACCATTTTGAAGGTTAAAGGATAAGCAGATCTTAGGATAAGAACCAAGCCTTGTCCATTGGGATGCAAATTCTATGTCCCATTCTAAAAAAAATTACCATCCATGTCATTAAAACACCTCTCATTGCTTATATGAGTGTAATTGAGGGTGTTATCATGAAATTTAAAATTTGAAGACAATAATTGACTTTGACTATGGGACCACATTTCCTAGGGGAATGTAAGATAACTCTAAAATCTCATATTATTGGTACCTTATTGCCATAAATTCCTAAAAAATTCTATGTATCTCACATTTACATGTCTTGATCTGATCAACTAACAACTAGTTTGCCTATCTCAATTGTATGAGAAATGAACACACACTACCAAGAAATATTCCCTGTTTAGAATACTTTACAATTTTACAACCTATTTACTTGAAGAGATATATGAAAAACTTTTCCATTTTTTCACTTGAGAAATAATCATTCATATCACCATTTTCATAATTATAAAAGCTATATTATGAATACATCATCAAATGTTTGCCTTGGAGACCCACTTAGTTGAAATGCTTCAAAGGCTTTTATCTATATGTCATTATAAAAGCTAAAGAAAATTTACACTATAAAATTGGTATAGGATCAGGTTCAACTCATTTGGACTCAAAACATGCTTTCAAAAAAATATGGATGTAGACACTGAGCCAATCAAAAATAATTATATATCTCCTAAAAATGTGATCCTTTCATCTATTTTGAATAAATGGCTATTTTGACATCTTTGTGAAAGATGTGTTTGGACACTTGAGTTTCAAGGTAGGGAATACAACTACAAGAATGTGTTTTAAAAAGAACCAACATATGAAGAGGAAGGAACAATAGAAAACCTATTGTATTTATTGAAAAATAGCATACACATCAAAACAAAAATAGGAAAAATAAACAAGCAAAAATAGAGAAAACAAATTTATTTACATGGAGCAAAGGAAAATGAAAAGACTATACAAAACCATTCACTATCCTGGAGAAGTAACTACCATTTAGAAATAATGGATTTGACCTATGGGGATCAAATATATTCAATAATAGAGACCAATCAAGTGGGAAGATGATGAACTTAAAATTACCATGCATACTAAGATATTCATGAGTAGACATATCAACAGTGTCTCCAAATTTTGAATGGAATAATTTAAAGTTATCCAATCTTCTATGAGCATTCTTGAGCAGTGTTGAACATTTTCAATATCTTTTTGAATGACTTCAGATGCATGTGTGTTAGATACATGATTTGAATCAGAGATAAGTGTGTTGCATGTTTCTTTCTGAGTTGGAACAACAATAGGAATATGTTATGTAATTAATGGATTAAATATATTATTTGCCACATTTTTTCTTACTAAAAAAATTAATTCATCATTGAATGAGTCATCATCATAATATTCATCAATTTATTTTGCCTTGACAATTTCTATTTCACTTGTAATAAAAAATGAGCACCATTCATTTTGCTTCATGTTTACGTCTTCTTTGATTTCAATATTGGCATGGTTATGATTTTCAATTTATGCAGGCTTGATTACTTTAGATTCAAATCCTTCTGAGAAATCTTCTATAGTGAGACATGAAAAGGAATTTCTAAGAGAATATTCACTTTTGACCATTAAATCTTCCATTCTGATATAGTATGAATCTTATTATTTATATAAAACTAATTCTATGTTATCTTCACCTTCAAAATTAGAAAATCACATTCTGCATTATTGTTTCTCTTTGTATGTGGTTTAATAAGTTCTTGATTAGATAACCCATTTTGTCCTAGGACTATGAGGTTTGAGAAATCTTGTAAAATAGACAAATATTTATATTATTTACCAAGGGGGAAGTCAAATTATTTATAATCTCTCTAATAAACCATTAGTTCTTCCAATTGTTCACCTTCTTCTATAATTGTGAATCTAAAAAAATCATATACGACAAGAAGTAATTGCTCTTTTTCTCTATTGAAGTTTTGATTGCTTGATCAAGAATTTGCCTTTGAAATCTCTTTTTTGAATGTTGAGGACTCTTTATTATATCAAGTTTCACTACTTCATAATTACTTATGGTAGTTGTAGCACATTTTATAACTTATTTCTTCAATATCCTAGATAAAATCAAGTCATCTTCAATTTTGATAACTTCTTGTTGTACAACTTCTAGGTCATTTACTTTGTTCTTTATCAGGATGAATTTGATTTCTAGGTGTAGATAACTAACAAAAACATAAATTTTATTGTTGGGACTTTGCTAATCTACTTGAGAAATCAGTCTAAACAATTTTTTGAAGAATGACACAAACTATGCCATCTACTTATCATCTTGCTTCTAAATTTGGAATAAATCTGACAATAATGCACATTCATCTACAACTATTTTGAATCTTTTTAGGAAATTATTCTTCAAGGAGTCCCAATTCACAATACATCTATATTATAGGTGCTAGAACCACTTAGTATTAGGTCTAATGAGAGTTTTAACAAAAAGTCTCACAACAACATATTCTTGCATAACTGCAAGAAACTCTGAAAGCCAAGATTTGATTATATTCATCTTGACCATTTTTACCAAAAATGTTTGGAAATATCTTCCTTGAGCCTAAAGGTAATTCATTGTACCAGGCTAAATCTAATGGTTCCAAAATATTTTCCCCATGGGATATGGGAAACATTGGGTTTGGGGTGAACCAACACCATTTATTCAATCAAAAATATACAGGCACTAGGTAATGTATTTCAATGGAGTCATCAACCTCCATTCTATGGAAGCTTCCTTGAAATATCTTAAAATTGCATGCAAAAATCACCTCAATCCCCAATGTAGTCATAAAACATTATTGGTTGAAAAATTATCAGGGGGAAAATGTGGACTTTTAGTCAATATCATAGGGAAAAAGTCTTCATGCTAGTCAATAACATGGGGATAAAGTTCCTCTGTTATTATAAGGTGGAGCTACCTTTATTGAAAACCAAAAATAAAAATTAAGGAAAGAGCTATTCACAACTATTTACAAGAAAAAATGTTTTTTTATGGGAGTTTTGTACTTTTAACCAAAAAGTATAAAAATAAGATAGAAAGGAAATGAAGGGAATGATGAGAAAGGGAAAAAAAATTGAAAGGAAATGAGAAAATAAGAATAGAATTATTCTATCCATTTAAACATATAAGCTATTATGATAACCCCAGAAAAGATGAAGAACAACCCTAGGTAGCTAAACACAGAGACTCACTAAAATAGCCCAATATTTAATATTGTAATACATGAAACCTTTATCATATAAATGGGATGAGAAATACATATTCTGGGCATAAGAACATGATACATATGCCAAGGATATTAGATAAATTTTTAAATAAAGATACACAATAGCCTCATATTTTCTAATAAAAATAGACAAATTTTAATTTTAATTCCACCAAGGCTTCATAATAGCAAGAATTCCTAATGCAGATTCATTAAAACTTTCTACACTAAAAATTCTACATTCATTGACTATCTAGCAATAACGTTTTAGCAAAATGAAAAAACAATTATTATAATGGATTGACATACTCATGCATATCATTTATTCAAAAAAACTTATGGTGCAAAGTCCTGTAAATCATTCATGTATTGATCCTTCAAAGGGTTTTACATACAAACTCCTTCCTTCCATATTACCAAAAGTTCTCATATTGTCAAAAAATCAACCAACAAAAATCCCATTTGAACTCAAATGAAGTTGAATTTACAAATGAGCCCCAAACTCCTATTAATAGGTTATAATGGGTGATTACATTGTGTAACCATTTTTTTTGAAATTTTAGGAGTTTACAAAAACACATCAATGAAAGAGCATAACTTAAAACTTGTAAAAATGCATTGAGTAATTTTCATAACTTGTAAATGTGCAATGACCAGTTTGCAAAACTTGTAAAATTGTATTGGTATTTTCACACAACTTGAAAAAGTACATTGGCAATTTTGCACAACTAAAAACTTGAAAAAATGTGTTGACAAATTTTCACAACTTAAAAAAGTGCAATGACCAATTTTCATGACTTACAAAAGTGTGTTGATATATTTGCAAAACTTACAAAAGTGCAATGACCAATTTGCATGACTTGGAAAAGTGAATTATGTTTTTACACAACTTGCAAAAGTTCAATGACCAATTTTTATGACTCGTAAAAGTGTATTGGTGATTTTACTAACTTAAAACTTTCAAAAGTGTATTGACAAGTTTGCACAAATTTGCACAAATTACAAAAGTGCAATGACTAATTTACATGACTTGTAAAATCATGTTGTGATTTTTGCACAACTTGAAAAAGTGAAATGAAAAATTTGCATGACTTGAAAGAGTGCATTGGTGATTTTTCACAACTTTCACAAGTGTAATGACCAATTTGCATAACTTGCAAAAGTGACTTGACAGTTTTACACAACCTAAAAACTATGAATTTCACCCTATTTCTATAACTGTGACTCTCCCCTTTATTTTATAAATTCAAAATAAAAATTTTGCACCAAGGATCCTTGAGAAAAAGTGTTCATCATCAAATTAGTTTTCTAATGCATTATATGAGAGATAAATCAGAGTTTGTATGTGAATGTTATGGCCCAAGGGAGATTAGACCCTACTTGGACACATTTGAAATTTGGCCTTGCTTGAACAATTATGGTTCTTACCCTTGATTTTAGAAGTTCAAGATGAATTTTTTTCACCATGTTTTCTTAAATTTAAATATTCTTCATCAAATTATATTTCCAATGCATTTAATGAGATCCAAAATGGAGTTTATATGCAAAATTTATGGCTTGAGGGATATTGGACCCTATTTTGACATTTTCTACTTGTTGGGGTGTCAAATTCTAACCCCTCTACTTGTATGGGTGTCAAAATATGACCCCTATACTTTTATGGGTGTCAAACTCTGAACCCTATACTTTTAAGGGGGTTAGATTCTAACCCCTCTACTTGAAGGGATGTCAAATTTAGATAAACAAAAGACTTAGAAAACTTTTACTTCTTCCTTGATTCTTCTAGAACCTATTGAGTAAATTTATAAGGTAAAGCATTTAAAATTTGAGAAAGGAATAAATTAACCTTTTTATTACCATTTCTGATACACCTTTTGCATACTTGAAATCTAGAGCAATATCTGAGCAATTATTTAAGTCTAAAATTGAAGCACAATTGTGAATAACTTTAACTTGAATCATTTATGAGCTCTTCAACACTTTGAATTTTTTTCCAATGATTGCATTTAAAACTTCATCACAATATCTTGATCTAGTATCCAAATACAATCTTATTTTAATCGTATCAACCCAACCTTCATAGCTTGATTTTGTACAAAATAATATATGATCGATGGATTGATAATAGGCTCATTATAAACCTTATGTGATTTATCTGATATGAGGTCCATTCCATGTGTAGGAGGCACTTTTGCTTTGTAAATTTTATCATTATTCATGAATTATCCTTTATACATCCAAGTGTGGCAACCTATATGTAAGTTTGTCTAGCATCAAGTATTCTATTGTGACTATCTAAGTAGACTATCATCCATAACCTTGTCTTCAAGTGTGCAACTTAGTTTCAAGGATTGGTCTACGAATTTTAAGCAATAACCCTTCACAACTTTGTTATAATTCACAACATACCCTATATGATTCCTCATGAACTTTATCTGGATGCAAAATATGAATAATCAATAGTGATATCAAAGCAACTATCCTCTTTGATCCTCAAACTATCACTAAATCTCACATATTAGAATAATATTCATGCCATATACTGTAAGTTGTATCTTTTACTTTATCTCCCATTTTAGCATGGCTTACATGATGACAAGAATATTGTTCTATCCAAAGAGAATTTGTTGATATATCCTCAACACCCCCAAATTTGTGATTAAAAAATCCCAAAATAGGGTTGACCAAAATATTCTCCTCAAATATATATCCATCTATAATGCTACTCTAAAAACCAATAAATGATTCACCATTTGGAAGGTCCAAGGATAAGAATATCTTAGTATGTAACACAAGTTTTTTCCATTGGGATATGGATTCAATGTCTCATTTTGTAAAAAAATTACCATCCATGTCATTTAAACACCTCTAATTACCTACATGATCAAAATTGGGGGTGTTGTGAAATGTAAAATTTCAAGACAACAAGCCTATTCACCAATTATCTTGTATAAGTGGTCACACTCATTACCCTCATATCTTTAAAATTTTCTATTAACTTCCTTTCATGGCATAAACATTGTGTCACCAATGTGTTCATTTGTTAGTGCCAGGTGAATGCACTATACCTCTTAATAATCACATAAATCAAGGCCCATATAGCCTTTGGAGATAACATTAGGTTCAAATGGTTGTAGGTGTTGTTCCTTATACATAAAATTAAGAAGTTAAGCCTTCTTTTTAATTCTTTCAATTGATTATAAAAGGTGACTACCCTTCCTCGATGAGATTAGGATTCGGCCCTAGAAGTTTTGATTGTGCTCATGATATCATATAGCTTATTAGCTAAGCTATGGACATTTTCCACTATTTCCTTCAGAGATTGAATAATTTGGCTCTATATGAGCCTATGTTTGGCTTACTCCTAGCTTCCATACATTTATTTCATCACCTCCCCTATGGCATCTATAAAATAACAAAAGTATTTTGCATATTTTTTAGGGTCATACAGATTCTTTTTTTGCTTCTTTGCTAAGGGAAATAAATTACCCCTCTATTCCAATCTTACTTCTTCCACTCTCATATCTATTATTTTCCTCTTCCTGACCCTCTATATAGTGCCACTTTTTTGACAAAACATGTGCTTATTATTGGAAATTATGTAAAGACCAGGCCCATCATATCATTTTCCTTTTATTGAGACTCCTTTACCCAAGTAGGGACAATGAGATCTCCCTGCTCCTTAGGATGAGTAGTCTTTGGAGTGGTGGAAGGTGGAATGAAAAATGGTGGAAATATAGAAGCACTTATTTGGATAGGAAATTAAAGAATTTTAGGAATGACTTTGAACTAATTTGAGATGTTCCTCTGGGGTACAATATCCATCACATATTTTTTCTACCTTGGAGTCCTTGTGATAGTTATTATAGAAGACTCATTTTGAGTGGACTAGGGAACAAACAAGTCTAGTTGGGTGAATGGTCTAGGTGGTCCCTAGGGATAAAAAATGGAAACAAACACTAAACCCTAAAAATGAACCTTATTTTTAGGGTCTTAGGGTCTAACTATGGGAAGGAAATAAATAATTAAAATAATTAAAGTTTTGTGGTAGTTTACTCAATATGATCATGGGCATACAATGACTTGGTATCTTTACAAAAATTTACAAGGATTCAAATGGAGAAAGAGATTCAATAGTTGAACTAGCAGATGATAAGTTGACCATGTGAGTGTTTACAATTATAATAGAAGAAGAGAGGGAAGACACTTCCTTATCCAAAGCCTACCTTTCTTATTCAATAAGAATATCCATGTTTTACCTAGTATTTGGTGTGTCTATTAGAGTGGATAATTTTATAGCAGCAACTTTAGGGGAAGAACTTAGAGCTATGTGTTGTTATTTGCACAACATGCCCCATTTTTTCAAACTTAAAAATGAGGACCCTCTTTTTTACTTTGGATCCTAGTCTTATACCTTTTAGGAGTTCTTTATGGTTGCTTGTTTAAATCAACCTTTTGAGATGTTTGTTCCGCTAGATACAATAATGTGAAATCTAGATGTGTTTCATGGTTTTAGTCAAACCTACAAAATTAAATCTACATTATAAACACTTGGCATGGAAATTCACATATTGGGTTGCTTTGATTTTAATATCCGAACTTACATATATCTATTAAGTCTTGGTCTATTCATTTACTTTTATTTTGAAACACATTTTATATCTTCCTCTTAGACTATTTCACCTTAGGTTGGTGCAAATTATCTGATTATTCTAGAGTTTTCTACCTCTTTTCCTGAATAATTTTTGTCCATTTTTGCTTTAATTTCAATCTAAATGACTAAATTTTTATAAGGTTTTACTGTTTAACTTATCTACTTATCATAAAAATGGATGAAATTAGATTTGAAATCAAGCAAATGACTAAGTTGTTGTGCAAATTCTATTTTATACTTAGTCATTTTTTGGCTTTTGCCTTAGTTGTTTATTTTAAAATACTTAATTATTTATTTTCAAATGCTTATCTATTTATTTTCAAATGCTAAGGTGTTGGGTTTTTAAACCAAATTCACTAATTGTGCCTTTTCATATTATACTTACAAGTACCCAGAGAAAACCTCGGTGTTGCATGATTTTTGCAAAGGAGTAGTCAAAAGTCTTGTGTGAGTAATAATTTATAAAAGTTATGAAGACTTTATGAAAATTGTTTAAATCTTTAGGTCTTCAAAACAAATGCTACAACTAGTCAGAATAAAATTCATGAACAAAATTTATGTTTAAGATAAAGGTCTAAAAAAAAGTTGTGAACAAAAGTTACGAAGGCTAAAGGTCCAAACAAAAGTTATGAATGAAAGTCTACAGAAAGGCCTGAAGACTTCATGAGAATTGTCTAAGTCTTTTACTCTTTAGGAAAAATTTCAAGAATGCTTTAAAACTTTTGTGCAAAGGCTCAACAATAAAAGTTGTGAACAAAAGTTTTGAACAAAATTTTCAAAGAAGGAAGTGAGCCCAAATCACTTCACAAGAATTTTTTAAGTGTTTTGATCTTCAAAAAAAGTATTGCGAATACTAGTTAGAACTTTTGTTATGAATAAAAGTTCTAAAGACTAATACCCAAACATAAGTTGTGACAACAAAAATTTTGAAGGCTAAGGTAAAGTGGTGAAGAATAAAAATTTATGCAGATGTGTGGAAGTGCAGAACCTCATCAGGGTGGAGCCATTGAAGCTTAAGGGCTTAGAACCATTACACCAAAAGCTGAATGAAGTTTGTGAAGATAAATTCCTGGAGTAAAATCTATGTGGAGGATATTTAGAGAGCCTGGAAGCATGGAAGCTCAGAGGTATTTACCATTGATCTAAAGTTTAGAGAGTTGAGGGAGTAACATGTGGTAGTGAAAGAGCCAAAATCTCAAGGGCACATAAGTACAGAAGCACAAAAGCTCAAAGTCATTGACCATTAGCCAAAAGTGTAGACCTCTGAGAGAATGATGCATGGTAGTGGAAAAGATGAAATATCCAAGTGCCTGGGAGGACATATATAAGTCGCATGGCTATGGATTTGATAAAATCAAGCTATGAAGCCAAAGCCACATATGAATATGAGCTACCAAGTGTAAAAATAGGGCCCAAAGAAGCAAAACCAACCATGTAGTGAGGGAAAATTAGATGAAAAGAGAAAAGAAGCCATGTGTCAATAACCTACTAGAGTTAATGACACATTAGATGTGTAACCAACAAGGCATGAGCCTAAATTTGATGGCCCATCTGACTATCAAAGTGTCCAAGAGGCTAAGAATATATTGTGCATCTAATTTGATTTAAAAAATCAAATCACAGTCCAACTAAATCATGAATAAGGTAAGAATAATAAGCATGACTTGCACATTAATATTAAGCATGAAGCATAAAAGATAAAATATATGCCTTAAAGAGGCAAGGCTATAACTACATAGGATGTGGGTGGATGACTATCTCAATACAATCTCACTGCATTCCCTTATAGATGTTCATTCTTGATTTGGTCCAGCGTGGTTCCCAATATTTTCATGATGCAATTAAGTGGGTTTCATTCCTAGTGAACCTCAAGTGGGTTAGCCACATTGATGATGGTTGTAACTACCCCATTAGTGGGTGAATTTGAATTTGAATTTGCATTTGAACTTCTTAAGCCTGCATGCCTATATAAGATTAGCTCTTATACCATAATAAGGGTTGGCTCTTTATGGATTGTGAAAGGAGACATATATAACTAGACTTTTTCTCTTACTTTTTAAGATAATCTCCTCCCTTCCCTTATTTTATCCTTGTTGTTATAGAGGTTTTTTTGAATATTTGATGATTGTATGAATTCCAAGATATTGTTAATCAAAAGGAAAAATCTTGATAATTAGAAGGTTATTAAGTTTGTGTTCTCATTCCCTACACATTTTTATGGTATTTATGTTCTTCCTGCTTATATTCACTCCCCCCAGACTCTTGCATCATCTTTAAATAGATTTGTGCCAAGTTTATCTCAATTGAATATTGGTTCATGGGATTCACTCAGTTAGATAACTCTGAGTTCATTTGTGTTTACAATAAGTTTTTTATCTCTTTATCTCTAATTTTTTTGCTCTTTATGTATGATCATGTTAATCTAGTAATAAAGCAATCTAAATTTAATTGTGTATCTTGATTGATTTTATATATATGCATCAAATTTTATCATCATTTTTGCATTCATGGACATGATAAACTAATGAGGGGAGTTGAATTGTGTTGGGAAGTAAATCTTCGAAGCTTGATTTCTGTTAGAGGCTAGACCCTATAAATTTATCCCAAGAGAAGTGTGTGGCCTCTTTTGATTCCCTCATAAAGAGTTAATTGTGCTTCAAATCATTAAAATAGGCCCTTTATAATGGAATAGTTCACATCAACCAACTAAGTGAAGACTAGTATACCAAGATCTTGTAATTTAGACCTTAGAGAGGTATTTTATTCACAAGATCTCCCTCCTTTTAGGAGAGGTTAGGGATTAATAACCCCTACCTAATTGTTGGATGTGTAAAAATGCACATCAAAATTATTTTGGTGCTAGAAGGAGGGCTTGAATCATGATTT
The DNA here is from genome assembly GCA_037957365.1 of Torreya grandis. Taxonomy (NCBI): domain Eukaryota; kingdom Viridiplantae; phylum Streptophyta; class Pinopsida; order Cupressales; family Taxaceae; genus Torreya; species Torreya grandis. The sequence continues at coordinate 922,243 of JARHVA010005520.1, read as the reverse complement.
GAATTCATTTGTCGAAAGTTCAAACTAAGTTATTTAAGAACCCTTCTATCCCATTGAGTTAAACATTTTTCTATGCTAAAGAGTAGAAGGATTCATACCTGATCAAAGTCTTTTGGGGATAACTTGGAGATTTTAGAACTCAATAATCATAGAATACCAAAATAAAGAGATAACAAAGGGAAAAGAAGAATCAAACCCATCTAGTCATCTGATAGTTCATCGATAGCTACATCTACCCTTTTTGTTAACATGTTCATAATACCCCAGCCTTTACTAATGGCCAACATGGCCAAGCTTGGACAAGGAGGCTATTATCCTATGGATATTCAAAATATGGCTAATGATTTTCCCAAGAACCTAGACAAGTTCTATCCCAAGTTCATAATGGGAGGTGTCTAAACAACAAAATAACACATTAGAGCCTTTAAAGATGCCTTGATCATAACCTAGGTCCAATATGAAGATGTTCCCTGCAGGTTATTTCCCCATTTTTTAGGGAAAGTAGCATGTGCTTGGTATCTTCAATTACCCACTATGTCTATTACTACCTAGGCTAGGTTAGAAACCATATTTGTAAACCATTTTAGACTCTCCATTGACCCTACAGTCATATATCATCAATTTACACCTGTCAAGAGGGAATAAAATGAGCCTTTGAGTATGTTCAATGCTTGATTCCACAAACTATACCAATTTTTTAAGGATATTTACTCTTGAATCAAAGAAACTAACATACAAACCTACCTTAGGGATCTAGGTTTGATGAATTATATGTTTCTTAGGAGAAACCTAACAACCTTGGCATCATTATCTTTGACTTATATCAAATATATTAACATTGAATAACAGATGCTATTGCAATGTTATAGAGTTGGCCTTTTGCCTTTGTTGGGTCAATGAAGTGTACATAATTAAATACCAATGATTAACCAAGCCCTATAACATCATACACCTCTAATGAATCCTATCCTAGGAGCCTCATATGTAAGCCCTAATCTAGTTTATAATCTGACTCCAATGAAATACCTACCTAACAGTCTCCCTTATGTGTCTCCCAATAATGCAGTCCCCCTATTAAACAACCAATAATTTCTCCCTATGGCATATAATAACATTGTTATTATGTCAAACACTAGTGGGTATATCTCATCTAGTAGCGCTCAACAAACACTTCCATCCTACTTAAGTCCCCAAGCACATGCTAGTAATGCTCACACCTTTATGCCTATGACTAGCATAAAACCTCAAGTGGTAAACCAACCCAGTGTTATTAGATATCTTAAAGTGAGCAATATGAAATAGTTAGTTCAAAATTTATTTAATGATGTGACTAACTTACATAGGCAAGGACCTTAGAATTCTAATCAAAATACTAATAACCAGTCAAGGGTAGAAATTTCAATTTCCAAAGACCCTATAGGAAATAGAATTCCCAATCTAATAATGAAAATGTGCTTAGTACACTTGATGGTGGTAACTAGAGTAACAATGCTCCCCATTCCATGAATTTCATGGACCTAGCCTTAAACACTTGGTGCATATTGCACAATACCACAAACCATGCAGAAACCAACTGCACAAAATTCATAACTACCTCAAACATATTCTAAAAGGAGGTGGATAATATGGAGATTATGCATATTCTTGATGATAATCAGAACTAGGAAGGATAGAACCCAGACATGGCCTTTGTATTAGATACCTAAAAATTTTCATTTGAAGATGAAATTGATCTTGAAGATAACCTAGAAGAGGTCTATGATTTTATACAATTTTAGAGAGGGAACAATTACCAACTGAGGAGTAAGTTAGCCAAACCATTGACCATCTCTACTCCTTGAATAACACTCAAGGTCTACCTAATGTAAATTCAGGTAATAATCCTGCTTCACCTAAAGGGCCTCCAACCTCTTATCCACCCCAAAATCCTACTACATATACCCCAAATAATAAGCAACTAGAGAATACCAAACTTAATTATGATATCATCAAATATTTTAAGAAATATAAAGTCAATATAACTATGTTTGAGTTGATTCAAATTTCTACTCAAAGGGAATTGATTTTAAAAGAGTTTTCTTATAATAAAAGGAAGGAATCTGCTAGTGTTTCTCATACACATGTTTTCCTCTAAAAGGAGAAGATTAAAACTCCTTTCCTCTTAACAGTAAGTATATTTAGCAAAAACTTACATAATTATTTGGTTAATTTATGTGCCTTAGGTAATATCATGCCTTAGGTCATATGCCAGCAATTGGCCTTAAAACCTGTGAAGTTAAACTAAAAGGTTATCCAACTAGATAAAATAGAGGTAAAGATATTTAGAGAGTTGAAAAATGTTCACATGAGATTAGCTTCTAATCTAAAGATTCAGCAATTCATGGACATCTAAGTGGTGGATATCCCAGATGCTTATGATATGTTATTAATTTGAGATTAGTCAAGGACTCTAAATGACTATGTGGCTACCTTGGTGTGGTTTGTCAAACTAAATCAGGATAGAATGAGAACCCAAGGTGGTTCATATGATCACTGAGTATAGTAAAATAAATGAGATCCTCTATGAAGAATATGAAATGGGAGTGTATTTACTAAACAAAGAGGAAAGAACACACAACACTCTCTCTATTAACATGCTCAGTGTGTAGCATATCCTAGAGATGGAAGATTTGGATATTTTGGATGAAGAAGACTTCTATGAAGCACCTAAGTTAGTATCCTTCTTGGATATATCTATTGCATATGATAGCCTGGGACATGACAAAAAAATAGAATTGAAGAACATTTGTGTTATTTGTACATAAATAAAATCCATGGCATGATCATGAATGATAGTTTGAAGTTGATTGTTCATCAGGAGGTAAATGTTATAGTGACACTACCCATACCCCAAACACCAATGCTAATAATAGTATCAAATTTATAGACATTGAAATTTGATGGTTCAAAGTCTAAAAATAGATATGGTGTCAAGGTGGAATTTATTAATATACGAGGGAAGTCGTATCTGGTGACCTACCATATGCAGTTCACTTATACTAATAATGTGGCTGAATACAAAGTGTTGGTCCATGGTCTCCTATTCACCCTTAGAAATAAAGTAAATAATATCAAAGTATTGGGTGACTCTCAATTGGTAATTAGATGGGTGAGAAGCCATTATTCTTGCAATGACAAATGTTTATCTAGGTATCGCAATAGAGTTTAGAACTTGATCAAAGTCTTTAATTCTTTTTTCCTTCAAACGTTCCTTAGATAGAATAATTATATAGCGAATGTGTTAGCCATTTTTGTGAGTACCCTAGAACCCATTGCACATTCAATAATGAGAAGGTTCTTAATAGATTAGTCTCTACCCCTTCAATCCTAAATAAAATTAATAATCTCCTTAGTTTTTATTGATGACCAACATATATTGGAATTCATCGCCAATGTTGAACTATTTGTAGATCAAATAACTAATAAAGATGGTTGAGAAGACTCTGAATTGGATGAAGATGAGATGATAAATCTAAAAAAAATAGCATACCTAAAGGAATGATCTCACTTGAAAGGTTATTTGATATGGACTATCAGGAGAATGAGCAGTCCACCCATATCAAAGGTATGTGGAATGATCGGTACAACCTGCATGGTGCAAATGAAATAAAGAATGTGCTTTTAGGCACCATTTTTACCCTAAAAGAGAAACAAGATTTTGTATAAACTCTCAAAGAATTTAGGGACATAAAAGCATAGGGTTATGAAAATCTCCCCTCACTATTCCCCTCAATCTTAGATTTAAGCCATTTAGGCAAAGACAAAGGCTTGTAAATCTACCTATAGAACCATTAACCTTTAAATAAGTACAAAAAATACTAGCATGAAGGATCATATTTCCATTAAGACATTATACATGGGTAGTAAACTTGGTACTAGTGAGGAAAATAAATGGGGAAATCAGATTATGTGTTGATTTATATAACCTCATCAAAGCTTCAGAAAGAGATAACTACCCCTTGCCTTCATTATATGACGTGTTATATATTTTAAATGATGCCCACATTATGTCCTTCCTTTATGGGTATTCAAGATACAATTATGTGGTGGTTGATTAGGAAGATAGAATCAAGACAACTTTCAATACCAAGTGGGGCACCTATGCATAGAAAATAATGCCTTTTGGATTGATTAATGTAGGTGCCACCTTTCAGAGGGATATGGATTACATCCAAAGACTTAATTAGCAAGTACATATTTGTGTATATGGATGATCTTACAGTCTTCTTCAAAAAGAGATCAGATCATATAAATGACCCGAGGAAAGTGTTGCATAGATGTAGAAACCATGAGATGTCATTGAATTTTAATAAATGTATATTCAGGGTGACTGGAGGTAAACTACTGGGCCATATTATCTATGATGGGGACATATCTATATATCCTGATAGAGTGGAGGTAATCTTAAAAATCCCATAGCTTGGCACTAAGAAATAATTGAAGAGTTTATTTGATAAAATCAGCTTCATAAGAAAATTTATCTCAAGTTTTGATGAGATAATCAAACTGCTTAATAGCATGCCGAAGAAAGATGCCAAGGCTAGTTGGAATACTTAAGAAAAGATGGTCTTTGACCAAATCAAGGCCCTCATTGTGAACACATTTGTACTCATCAACCCAGACTACACATATCCCTTCTACCTTTACTCATTTGCCTCAGAGCATTCTAAGGCTGCCATGTTAACATAGAAGAAGGAGTTGGGAAATAAAAGGCCAATGTCTTTCATGAAAAACCCAATAAAAAATGATAAACTTAGATATTTTATGCTTGATAAATGAGCCTTTATTTTGATCAAGGCTATTAAAAAGTTTAGACATTACATTCTACGCAGCAAGGTGTTTGTTGTGGTACTTGATCTGGTCGTGAAGGCCTTATTGATGCAGAATGAATGGGGAGAAATGTATGGTAAATGAATGACCATACTTTATAAGTTTGACCTAGAGCTACAGTCAATGAAAATTATTCTAATACAAGGACTCTACAAAGCCATCGATGAGGTAGATCTTCAAATCATTTATCAATAATACTTAATGCATGACATCACATATGATGATTGATATGCAGGTAAAGTTGGATATCTATTGAATTATGAGTGTCCAAAATACCTAAATTCCATGTATCATAGGGCACTATGCTTAAGAAACAATCATTTCATAATCAAAGTTGGTAAAGGGATTATCCTAAAAACATTCATCAATGATAAATGAACGTACAAAAATAAAAAATCAAGAAATAATATTACCTCTTCAAGGTGTAAGCCACAAATGAGACAAGAATTTTAAAGTAGAAAACTAAATATATCAAATAAAAATTCATGTAATTTTATAATAAGGCTTGTCATCAAAATCTCTACAATTATGATTTAGAAGCAAGAGCAAATTGAAAATAATAGATAGAGCTATTATTTTCTAGTAAGTAAATGAGGAGAGGCAAGCCCTTTTAATAGCACAAGAAGAAGAGAATAGGAGTTATAAGGAATCCCATGATTACCTTACAAGCTTCCTTTGTGTGTGTCACTTGTGTCTTATTCTTATTTCCTTAGAGAGTGGAGGGAAGTGTGTGCCAAGTGGAGGAAGAAGAGTTATATGCAAGTAACTCCAAATTCAATATGTGGACTTGAGAGGTGAGTGACACCTTAAAAGGGTAGAAATAAAGTGTATTTATAAATACACTAAATACACACATAATTAAGACTTAATAAAAATATATAAACCTATAGAAAGGGCCTAAATTAAGGTTAGTTCTCTAACACTCCCCCTTAAGTTTAATTTAGAGTTACAAAGTGGAGAAAACCTTTTATAAACAAAGATGAAAGTGAAAATAATACTCCTCCTTAATAGAATTTTTTTAAGAGAAATTATAAAAGTTTTAAAAATAGAAAAAAAAGATAAAGTGTCACCAAAATTCACAAGAATGAAAGTGTGATCACCAAAAATCTTCAAGAATCCTCTTTGGACGATGTGACCAATCTACAATAGAACAAAGATCATCAAGAAAGAGTAATGATCTACAAATCTGTAAGACAAATAGGTTAACACCAATCTTTCAAGTTAAGTTATCAATATACCAAAAATGTAATATACATACATAATGTAATAAAAGAAGATGTACAATAAAGGTAAATGGAGTAAAGATAACTTACATCACAAAGTGCAATATCTTGTACGAAAATAAGTTAGTCAATATAATTAAAGCATATATCCTTTGCAATAAAAGCAAGTAATGTTAAAAGAGATTTAAGTTAATTAAAATGGAGACAAAGAGGGCATGTCACTTGAAAAATATATTATGCATGAAGTATTAGAATAATGATCGTAAAAAAATATATCAAAGTCTCTAGAAGATTCATTTTCTTTAAGAATACAAACAGTTTTACCCTTAGAGGTAAAAGATTTAATCATTTTTCAATAATACAAAGTTTCATGCATAGATTTACTACAATATTTACATGAGTGTAATTTCTAATTATAACATTTAGATATGTGAGTCCTATATTTTTTGTAATGCACACAAGTTTTAGTAGTTTAACCAAAGCATGAGTATTATAAATAGTATAATAAAAAAAGTTGCATTATAAGTCCTTTGATGAGGAGGACAATAAGATTCTGAATTTGCATTAGAAGTAGATGAATCATTAAAACCAAAACCTTTACAATTTACATTAGAATGAGATAAAATAGGTTCAAATATACCAAATGCACACTTACCAAGTCCACCATCCGAGTAGCCCATAGTGTTCATAATATTTAATCTAGGGTTCGTATGAGTGTTTTCATGAGTTTGAATGTATTTAGGAGCACAAATAGATCCATCATCATTAGAGCTATTAATATTAGTAAAAGACACAAATTTAGCAATTAACACATCAATAGAAGATTACATTTTTCTCCACATGAGTAGTAAAGAAATTTTCCAAAGAAATAATAATGTCATTTTGACATCGAACTTGATGTTGAAGTGAAATAATTTCATTATTTTGAAAAAAATTACGTTCATAGATTGCTTGAATGCTAAAAAAATGACTAACTTAAATGCCATATGAACTCGGTAAAAAGCAAATTAAACACCAAATATGTGATTACATAAGTGTTAAAAAATCCAATAACATTAATAATAAATTTTTTAACCAAAAATTACTCAAGATTAATGAACTTGTAAATATAAATCTACACCAAAACATCAAAAATTTGATAATAAAAAAATTAAAATTAATTAATTGATTTAAATTAAATCGATAGATTAATTCTTTACATTTGTCAACAAATTCGCTTGAAATTTTTTTTAAATGCTATTTTTTTTGGTAAATAAAGGCAAATGACTTTTCAAATTTGTGAAGTGTTTTTTGTTTTTTTTTTGTTTTTTTTTTTTAAACTACGTAGAAGATTCATAACACATCTTTAAAACATAAAGACAAAAGGCAATTTAATGAATATGTCAACTTTCAAATGAAAGTGATTTTTTTTTTTTTCAAAAAAAACAAAAACAAATAACTCCTAATTTTTTTATTTATTTTTTAAACTTAAATGAAATGAAAAAACAAAAAAAAATTGTAAAAATCTTTTGGAGAACTTTATTAAAGTTTTAAAAAAATATAATTAAGAATTAAACTTAAAAAAGATTCTTTTATTTTTCTATTTTTTTTAAATGCACAATGAGAAGTTTAAATTGTCATAAAATGGCACAAAACTTGCAAAAGCAAAGAATTGTGAATTACTTAAGGGAGCTCTTTTGTTTTTGGATTGGTTTTTTAACAAAGAAAGTAAACGATTTTTTAATAGTAAAAAATAATGCACCTACCAACTAAGAGAAATGTGGTAAAATGATTTACTTTTTGAAAGAAAGTTTGGAGTACAAAATGTATATACCCAAAAATACTAGATACCTGCCAAAAGGAATGACAATGAACAGATTGGTGAAATGGCAAAGAAAACAACCAAAGAGCTTTAACAAAGGTAAAAAAATGTTATAGAAGAAATCGCACAACTATCAACAGCAGAGGAGTGATCTAAATAAAATAAGAATGAAATAGAAAGATGAAATGTTATGCAAGGAGGAATGACATAGGAAATACCTGTCCAAAGAGCTAAGAAGTTAAAATAAAGGCCTACGCCAAGATAAGAACTTAGAGGTGAAAGTTATAATGCCAAAAATAATGAATGATAAGAATAAACACATAAATTTATTTTCTGATGGTAGTGCAGTCAAATACAATCCAGAATTCAAGAATGTAGAGAAAAAAATAGAAGCTAAAAAAGAGAATAAAATATGCAAACCAGAGAATAAAAAATAGTATAAAAGGAGAGCTTATTTTTTTTTGCTTAGCTTGTATAAGAAAGAGATGAAACGGAAGAAGAAAAACACCTACGTGGAGGGCTTCTCAAACCAAGTGAGGAGTTAAAAATGCTCTTTATGAGTAACTTGTAACCACCAATTAGAGAATAAAAACTAAAGCGAAAAAATAGATAGAGAAACAGGTTTGAAGAGAGAGCAAGGGTAGAGTCCTTGTAAAAAATGAAAAATCTCCCAAAAATCTGCACAATCTCTAAAAACAAATATCAGTAAAATGAATCTAGGTCTAATATCATGAATGGATTATCCAAAAAATATTCATTAATGATAAATGAAAGTGTAGAAATAAAGAAATCAATAAATAATATTACCTCTTCAAGGTACAAACAACAAATGAGACAAGAAATTTAAAGTGGAAAACCAAATGTATTGGATAAAAACCTAGGTGATCTTATAATATGGCTTGTCACCAAAATCTTCACAATTACAATTTAAAAACAAGAACAAATTGAGAAGAAGAGATATATCTATTTAGTTTCTAGTGAGTAAATGAGGAGAGAAAGACTATTTTAATAGAACAATTAAAAAAGAATGAGAGTTACAAGGAATCCCATGATTATTTTATAAGTGTCCTTTGTATGTGCCACTTTTGGCCTATTCCCTTAAGGAGTGGAAGGTAGTGTGTGTCAAGTGGGCAAAGAGGAGTTACATGCAAGTAACTCCAATTCCAACAAGTGGACTAAAGGGATGAGTGACAACTCAAAATAGTAGAAATAAAGTGTATTTATAAATACACATAATTAAGACTTAGTAAAAGTATATAAATCTATAAGAAAGACCTAAATTAAGGCTAATTCTCTAACAGTTGACACTCTATATAAAAGACATATATTTGAAGTGCCTAAATAAAGAGGAAGTAGTTGTAGTACTAATCAGAGATTTCCATAGAAAATATGAGACTGATCATGGTTCAAAAAGTACCACCTCTCATCAAATATCTCAGGCAGGCTATTATTATCCATAACTTTTCAAGGATGCTCATCTACATGCAAGGAATCGCCACACATGTTAAGTTATTGCACCCTATAAATGCACCTCAGCTATGCTACTATTACTCATCATCGAGGCCAAACCCTTTGCCAAATGGGGATTGGACTTCATGGGGGACATCAATGTTAATTCTTCTATTGGCCACAAGTTCACCCTTACAATGAGAGATTATTGTACTCATTGGGATGAAGCCCAACCATTCCAAAATTGCACCACATACGTAATCATTCAATTCTTAGGGGAGCACATTACTATAAAATTTGATATTCCTATCATATTGGTATGTGATAATGGCCCTATTTTTTACTCCTTGCAATTCTTTGAATGGGCTTATGATCATCAGGTAACTCTTAAATTTTATTCAAATCATTATCCATGAGGTAATGGATTGATTGAATCAAAAAATAAGAATTTATTGAATGTAATTAATAAAATTTTAGGAAGAAGCCCAAGGGATTGGCATAATATGTTTAATTTTTTTTATAGTCGAATAAAATTAAGATCAAGTCTTCTTTAGGGACCTCCCCCTATTATCTAGTATATGGCCAAGATCCTATCTTTTCAACCAATCTGAAGATCCCTACTTTATTATTCACTAAATAGTACTTAGAAACTAATGATCCAATAGAGGTTCACCTCTTGAACCTCATGCAGTTAGAATAAAAATAAGATGCAATCCTACTGCACTTTAGTAGACATCAAGATGTAGTTAAATGTTGATTTGACAAAAGAGCCAAAGTAAAGGCCTTTCAGATCTCAGATCCGGTCCTCTTATGGTATAGGGCTCATAAAAAAAAGGGACAACATGACAAATTTGATGTATTATGGTTCGGTCCCTACCAAATCTCAAAAATCTTGGGTGAGAATGTATTATCTAAGATATCTTACATGCGAGGATGTTTCATTGCTTGTCAGTAGATAATTCTTCAAGCATTACTTCCAAGCTTGAGTGGTTGGGAAGCCCCTGTAAATAAATTCTCTTTTATTTTATATTTTTCTTTCATTTCACTTATTTTTTAGCTTAGGTTTGCTTTTATTTGTTTTCTATTTTTCTTCATCACTGAGTTTGTCCCAACTATTTTTGTCATATGATTCCCTTTTTAATCAAAGAAATGAAATAGGGGGTTATTGTAAAGGTAACAGAGGTGGTACTCAAAAGGCTTAATCATAATTTTACTCAAATAACTTATGTGAATTATCATTGTTGCTTTCTTTATTTTCTAAATTCTAAAGGTTAATGATTTGTAACAGAATGGGTGAATTTTAGAATAATTGTCTTCTTGTTTAGATCCATCTAATGCACTTAAAGAAATAACTAAAGAAAAATTTAGCATTACTTCGATTCTAGTTTGCATTGAATCATCATGAACTCGTTGATTTCATTTTACCTGTGGATTGGTCCCTAACCCTCTATGGATGAAACGCAAAAAAGCTTCTTTCAAAATAATTGAGCTAAAATGTAAAATCTAACATTCTCCTCAAAAGGTTGATCTTGACAACTTCCACTAGAGGTTTTCTGATCTAGTTGGCAATGGAGCAAGGCCTATGGAAGGGACTAGAGATATCTCTATCAAGACTATAAATACCTGACTAGAAATAGAGTAATGTCCACACCACTTCCCCTCTAAACTAAATTATAAAATTTGTTTGCTTCAGTAGTTCTAGCCTTATATAAATTTGAATCACTACGTGTGAATACAAATGAGATGAATAAATCATTTAATCACACATAAATGATTTTAGTAATATTATGGCTTTGTTATGTCACTTGTTTCCATAGACTTTGGTGCCTTTGAATTTTAGTTTGTTCTAAGTGATAGCTTGCAACTAATATTTTTTCTTCTTGTGAAATCAAAGATTCTAGATTCTCAAAATACTTCAGAGTATTTTCTAGTAGGATTCGCTATTTGTTGTTACTTGCACAACATGCCCCATTTTTTAAAAATTGAAAATAGGGGCCTTATTTTTTGCTTTGGAGCCTGGTCTTATACCTTTCAATAGTTCATTATGATTTCTTGTTTAAATCAACTTTATGAGATAATTATTCTTCTAAATGTGAAGATTTGAAATCTGGGTATACTTCATAGTTTTAGCCAAACCTACAAAATTAAATTTGCATTATAAACACTTGGCATAGAAATTCACATTTTAGATTGATTTTATTATAGAATCTAAATTTGCATAGATATTATAAGTATTAGTTTATTTGTCTACTTATGTTTTGAAATATATTTTATAGCTTCCTCTTAGACTATTTCGCCTTAGATTTGTGCAAATTATTTAACTAATTACAGATTTTTCGACCTTTTTTTCTAAATAATTTTTGTCCATTTCTAATTTAATTTCAATTTGAATGCCTACATGTTTATAAAGTTTTATTTTTTAATGTAGTCACTTCTCATAAAAATAGATAAATTTGGCTTTGAAATCAAGCAAATGACTAAGTTGTACAATTTCTAGTTTATATTTAGTCATTTTTTAGCTTTTGTCTTGATTGTTTATTTTCAAATACTTAGCCATTTTTTTTTAAATGATTAGCCATTTGTTTTTAAATATTTATCCATTTATTTTTAAATATTTATTTACTTATTTTCAAATTCTTAGTCATTGATTTTTAAAACCAAAGTTGTTGACTATGTCTTTTCATATTGTGCTTATAAGTACCTAGAGAAAATCTCAATCTTTTGCGACTTTGGAAAATGAGTAGTCAAAAGTTTTACATGAGTAAGAATTTATAAAATTTCTTAAGACTTCATGATAATTGTTCAAATTTTTAAGTCTTCAGGGAAAATGTTGCAACTAGTCAAAATAAAAGTCACAAACAAAAGTTATGAAGGCTAAAGGTCTAAACAAAAGTCACAAATAAAAATCTACATAAAATATTGAAGACTCTGTGAGAATTATCCAAGTCTTTTAATCTTTGGAAAAAATGTTAAGAATGAGTTAGAAATTTTACACAAAGTCTAAATAATAAAAATTGTGAATAAAATTCATAGAGAAGGAAGAGAACCTGGAGTATATCACGAGAATTTTCTAAGTGTTTTGATTTTTAGAAAAAGTGTTGCAAAGACTATTTAAATTTTTTGTTATAAATAAAAGTTTCTAAGACCAATTATTATATAGAAGTTATGTTAATAAAAGTTTTAAAGGCTAAGACAAAATCAAAGGTAAAGAATCAAAAGTCACGCGGGAGCATGGAAGTGCATAACCTTGGCAAGGCAGAGCCATTAAAGCCTGAGAGCTTAGAACCATTACACAAAAAGCCAAATGAAGTTGGTGAAGATAGATGCCCTAAGAAAAATCCATTTGGTGGATCTTTAGAGGGCTCAGAAGTAAGAAAGCTAAAAAATATTGACCATTAGCTTACAATGCAAATATCTAAGGGAATGATGCATAGTAGCAAAAAAACCAAAAGTTTAAGGACCCAAAATCATAGAAACTCAGAGCCATTGACCATTAGCCTAAAGTGTAGAGAACTAAGGGAACGATGCATGGCAACAAAAAAGCAAAAATCTTAAGTGCCTGGGAAGACATATAGAGGTTGTGTGGCTATGAAGTTGATAAAAGCAAGTTATGAAGCTAAAACACACAAATGATAACAAGCTTCCAAGTGTCAAAATGGGGCCCATAGAAGCAAAACCAAATGTGAAATAAGGACAAAGTAGAGGAGAAGCCATAAGAATAAACATGATAATAACTCATCAGAGATAAGGACATGTTGGTTATGCAGCCACTAAGGCATGATATTAAATTTGATGGCCTATCTGATCATCAAAATCGTCAAGAGGTTGAGAGTAGATTGCGCATCTGATTTGATTTTTAGAATCAAATCGTAGTCCAACTAAATCATGAATAAGGAAAGAATAGTAGGCATGGCCTATGCATAAATATTAAGCATGAATCATAAAGGACAAAATATATGCCTTAAAGAGGTGTGGATCTAACTGCATAGGACATAGGGGGCTAACTATCCTAATACATTCTTAACTACATTCCCTCATAGGCATTCATTCTTGATTTGGTCCAACATGGTTCCTGATATTTTCATGATGCAATTAAGTGGTTTTCATTCCTCTATGAACCTCAAGTGAGCCGGCCAAATTGATGATGGTTACACTTATCCCATTAGTGGGTGAATTAAATTTGAATTTGAATTTACATTGGAAATTATCAAGCTTGCGTGTCTATAGAAGATCAACTCTTATACCATAATAAAGGTTAGATCTTTGTGAATTGTGAAAGGAGACATATAGAACTAGATTTTTGCTCTTACTTTTAAAGATAATCTCTTCCCTTCTATTTTAGCATTGTTGTTATAGAGGTTTTTTTTATTCTTTGATGGTTGTATGAATTTCAAGATATTGTTAATCAAAAGGAAAAATCTTGATAATTGGAAATTGTTAGGTCTGTGTGGTCATTCCCTACGCATTTTTATGGTAGTTATGTCCTTTTGTATTACAATAACTCTCCCATAGAATTTTTTAGTTGGAGTTATGCTAGGTCTGGATCAACTAAAGATCAGTTTCATGGGATTCACTCAGTCAAATAACTCTAGGTTTGTTTGTGTTTACAATAGGCATTTTATCTCTCTACCTCTAATATTTTGCTCTTTATTTATGATCATGTTAATCTAAGAACATAGAAAACTAAATTTAACTATTTATCTTGATTTTATATATATATATATATATATATATATATATATATATATATATATATATATATATATATATATGTATGTATGTATGTATGTATGTATGTATGTATGTATGTATGTATGTATCAAAGTTTATCATCATTATTGCATTGTTGCATTCATAGACATGATAAACTAATGATGGAAGCCAGCTTGTCTTAAGAAGTAAATCTTAGAAGCCTAATTTCTATTGGAGGTCGTACCCTGAATAATTATTCCAAGATAAGTATGTGGCCTCTTTTGAATCCCATAGTCATAGTTAATTACATCTCAAATCATTAAACTAGGCCCCTTACAATGGAATAGTTCACATCATCTAATTAAGTGAAGACTAATATACCAAGACCAGGTACATTTAGACCTTAGGGAAGTACATTCTTCACAAGATATCCCTCCTTTCAAGAGAGACCATATATTAATAACCCCTACCTACTTATGGTTTGTGTCAAATTGCACATAAACACTACAGTTATAGTCACATTAGTAAGTCCTTGAGAGGGGCTTCTTTTGACATTTTTGCATCTGAATTCAATGTCTTATCTTACACTAATAATTGAGTGGATGTTGAATCATCATTTCCTTGTTTCACATCTTCTCCAATGTCTACATTTACTATCTCAATTCGTTCCACCACTTCACCCTCTCCTAATATTTATGTATCTCTGGATTCTTCTTCATTTATTTCCTCAAAAAAAAATCATCTTCTTCAAGCTTTGTGTCCTCTTCATATACCCACTCTTATTTAGTTTCCCATGCCTTTTCTTCATCACTATCATCCACTTGGATAATTTCCACTTCTTTTACTTTTTATTTTGATTCCTCCTTTTTCTCCTCTAATTTCTCATATGGAGGACCCCCTTTGGTAAATGGTATTCAATACGTCTTTCTTCTAGTGACATATTTTGATGAGATACATGAAGAGTTTTGGGTGTTCTTTAGTAAGTTATAATGGGTGGATGGGTAGACATGGGGCCCTACCTTGTAGAAGGTGGAGTGGAAATTAGAGGAGCTCTATAAGCAAAAGGTGGAGGTGAAGACACTAAGACTATAGGTGTCATTGGTAGAGACAAAGAAGGTGCCTAAGTTAAAATTGTAGGTGGAAGAGTAATAAAAGATATCTCCAAGAATGTATAAAGACTTACCTATTAAACCATGGTTAATGAAGGTAAGGGTGTAAGAAATTGTCTTTCTTGTCGGCTTGCATGAGGTGAAGTCTTTGTAGTTGATATGGGGGATTGCATTGTAGCTATTAGTTGAGGGGTTAGAAGTACCTTAAGAATGTTCTTCCTAATCTAGGGATCCATCTCCCCTTGAGAGGCACCTTCCTCTGATACACTAGCTTTTGTATCTTATGAAGATGAAGGATGACCATGTTCTGGTGATAATTGAGTTTGAGGTTGGGGCCATTTATCGCTTGTACCTTTATTTACCTCCACAGTTTTATTTTCTCATTCCTTGGTAATTGAAGGATAATATTGAATTGCCTGGGCTACTACCATTGGCATATTATGCCTTCTCATTCGAGTATAAACCTCATAATCATTTGTAACATTGATGAAAATTTGATCATGTTCAAAAAATTTATGTTCGTAGAGAATATGGAATCCCTTCTTTCTAAGGTAATTGAGGTATTACATCACTTTATTTACAATATTCCAATCTCAATATTGTCTGTAATTTAAACCATAGTGATCTTTGATCTTCCCAACTAAATTTAGGTACCTCCTCAGTAAATATTACATTTGGCCAATCTTGAGAGGGGACTTATGATAGTACACTTGGTGTTTAGCACTTAAATCCTCATACACAATATTATATATTTGAAAATCAATATTATACTCTACTACTTTGTCAAGAAGAAAAATAAGTAGATTCAGGGGAGAAGCCTTGGTTCCTTTTATACTAATTATAATGTAGTCAAGATAGTAATGTTTCTCTGTATGTTAGCAGAAAGCTTATGCATAGAGCACCTATAAATAGTTTAGTACACTAATGTTTATATTTCTTCTACAATTTTATTTATTTCCTTCCCTTTTAGACCTATATACATGGAGTAGATAAAAGTCATCACATACCCTGTTGTTCACATATTCTAAAGATGGATCCCAGGGTTGTCCATAGGTTATGTGTGTTGTTTCCATGATTGCATCTACTACATAAAACATCATGTAATCATTAACATCAAATGGCCTTTCCTTAAATTTGAAAATTTATGCCTTGATCCAGACACTGATAACCTCCCCAAGTGCCATAATTCTATTAGAAATCAAAATGATGTCTAACTAGGGTTCCCATGTCTCATTTACATAAGGGATGTTATAAAATCCATACAACTTATTCAACAAGGCCATGGATATTATAATACCTGGATTAAATTTGGTTATGGGAACATAGAACACAACTCCTTGAATATTAAATTTCTCACCTTTCTCTAGCCACTGCTTGAGTTTAACTTCCATTGTGTTATGGTCCAATCATGCATTGGTTGTGACCTGGTCATAAGTTATTTAAGGCACTGGTATACACATATACTTATCAAAGTCCTCTGTAGAAATATAGGCCACCACATTCTTATGAATCCTAAAGTGAAAGTAATCTCTAGTAATTATGCCATTATGAAATAAATATTGAAGTAAGTCTATACATGACATACATTACCTTAGATTTCAATGCCATGTTGTGTAAATCCATTATTTTGACTAGTAATAGATCATCTATGTATCTTCTCCTATCCTTGTCCAACTGGTCTTGGGTTGAATATAGTTTGATGTTATCTATCTCATCCTAGAGAGTAGAGTAATGAGGTAATGGTAATATCCATCTATCATATATTGTCTCCAAGTATTCAGTTCCCCTATAATAGAATATTGAGAGGGAGGTTGGTTAGTTGTTTGGGATGAGGAAGCCATTGTTATGATGTAGAATTTATGGTAAATGGATTAGGTTGATTGATAAATTTAGTTAGTAGGAAAATTAGGGATTTTAATAGCTTCATGGCTCAAATTCATAGTTCATATCTCGTTGATTAATGGAAAAGTGATTTGATATTTTGAAGATTTTGCTTGTATCCTTAAATATTGAGACTTGAATGCCCAATTCGTGTGAAGCTAATGTAATAATGGCTTTTAGTTCTACTTTCCTTTTTTATTTTAAATTTATAACTCAACTTTGATGGGTGTCTTTTGCCACATGTCATCTTTTTATTCACTGTGAATGCTTAGTCATCATCCAAATCTAAATGTCTACTTCCCGTGTATCGGCCTTTACCTACCTATTGGCTTTTGCATTTGTATTTTGACAATGCATTTTCTATATTGTGACACATGTTTTAATCTTGTTTACCTACGGTATTTAGCTTCATAGTTATGATTTGTATGATTCACAAGCTATGAATTATTAATATTTTGATACTTGTCATGATCTGGCTACTTAGATCTCTCTAAAATTTAAATTGTGTACTCTTAAGGGAAGGTTCCACATACACAAGATGGTGCCACTTGGAGTAATCTCGGGGTCCTTGGAAAATTGTTGTATTTCACTTTTATACCTTCTTCTAAATAAGCCCAAGCTTTTGAGATGATGACACATGGATGACTCTAAAACATCTAGAGAAAATATAACTATGGATATGTACCATAGAATTATAAGCTCTAATTTTACAAGATCATACCATGTGGATGACTTTTATCAACCCAAAGATTTAGAACTCTAATAGTGTATTTGTAACTGATAAGGCCCAAGTGAATGGGATTATGCCTCCTAACGTGATCTCAACTACTCAAGAATTTTGGATTTATTGGACTTGCTTCAATCTTCTATGTTTTTAGTCAATGGAATTACACCACATGGAACATTGAGGGAGATTTGAGAGCTCAGAAGACTTATAACTTTTTATGAAAACCTACTACATCATGAGTTAATGAGATTTTTTGACATGGATGAATCACAATGACTCAAGAACTTTGAATGTAGTTTGAGAACCAAACATCATGAGTGAATGAGATGTTTCCACATGGAATGATATAATGAACATGGATGCTCGAAAGGACTCATAGTCATTTTTTTATAACTACAGCGAGCTACAAGTAAATGAGATTATTGATAGATGTCATGGTCTATGGAATTAGATGAAAATTTGAAGGTTGATAACTTATAATGTTGCACATTAAAGCTTAAATATGATAACATGATTTCATTACTCACGTTAGTCAATTAAATCAAAACTTGATATTGAATACACATTTGAAATAAATAAAATAATCAAAGGTGGTAATTAATTCTTGAATGGTGTCCAAGATTTGATTTTATTCCTTTTGGAACTTTGCCATAAAATTAGACTTTGAAAAAAACCTTAGAATTATGCATATTAGAACAATATTATAAGTCCTAAGGTTGATATGGGCCATGAATAAAGATTCTTAACAATAATGTGTCCCTATTAAAATTCTAAAAATGAGGTGTGTTGGAGCAGAATACCTGGTATATATAATTTTTTTAATTTTGAATTTTGGACCTATTTGCATAAAAAATCTCACCCAAGATAATACCCAATGGTAAAAAATAATAATACAATTAAATCTAACTTGAAAGAGGTTTTTAAATTTATGCTTAGACCAGTATGTGTTAAGCAAATATAGATGTAGATGGGTCTTGTCTAATTACTACAAACTTATCCAAAATAACACATGACCAAAACTAGGGATCCCCATGACAAGATGGAAATATAAATGACTCCCCAATTTATTCTAGTAGTGAAATTACTAGAGTAAAGGAAAAAATTGAAGCCTAAGTGTGTATGGCACACTTTGTCTTTAGAAATGTTGATCATGCCAACCACATCATGATATAAACTACAATAACATATAAAGTAGTTAATGTCCATATATGAGATCTAAATTATTTTGGATTTGAAATTATAAAGTTAAAGAAAATGCATGCTACATTATGATACTTATAGAGAATGCTCATTTTGTGCCAAGTGGTGAAAGTATTCTTTTAGTCATGTTTATTTCCTATTCATGGAAAATAAAAATTCCTCTAGTGGTAAAGGAAGGTAAATATGTCATCAGATGTCACTTTAATCATGGCCATATTGACATAATAAGATATTTTATAATACATGTCCTATTATCGAAGAACTTAGAAGATGTAGTTTTTTGTGTTTAATTTTTTGAAGATTTGAGAGAGATCAAGTCTCAGCTTTTGGATTTTACTAATAAATATCATGAGCTGGAAATGAATTATTCTAACTCTCAATAATGAGGAAGAGCACTCCATGTATTGATCTTAAAAAAAAAGTTTCAACCTTAATAGGTTCATTAGAAGTGATGCCAAGCCCATTAAGTGTCACTATACTCAAACATACATCACCCACACAAATTTGAATCACACCACTACAGATGAATCTAAATTATATTTTGCATGATTGAAAGAGAATTAATAACATTCATGCTGCCATCATGACCACATTGCTTATAGACTTTATTTTTAAATGTGTTTTTAACCTTTGAATTTGAATATTTTCATTTTTGAAATGTTGAATTTTGTTATTTTGCATATTTGAGAAATATTGAGCATGAATGAGTATCATGTTCCCTCTGAATATGTTCTAATTATATAGAATGATATGCACCTATATGTTCAATTTTATAATTTGTTTACAACCTATAACTTTGCTCTTGTAATTTTTTTGCACATGCCCATACATATGCATTCAAGTGGTACATTTTTTTGTCTTGAGTCTTTGAAAAAAAAGTGCATATGTATGTCATATTCCACCAAAACATGTATTAATGTGCTAATATATATTATGTGCTTGATTTCTAAAGCATTTTGAATATTTTTAAAAACTAGGGTTATGTGTGGTTGACTTGTGGCTTACATATCTCTGATATTATCTTATCACATTTATCTGTGTTCTTAGTAAGGTTATCCTATAGAATAATTGTTGACCAAATTTGGCCCACTTAATGATCTTTTACCTAGAAATGGTTTGAGTAGATGAACAAATGTTTTGGATGGAATGAGTGCCCAAGGGTGGAAAGAGAAATTTAACAAAGCTTAGAGTGTAACTTGTTAATTTTGAGAAGCAAGTCTCAAGCAAATGAAAGATCTAATTAGTTCTCATGGTGTTCATAGCATTAAGGATCATGGTCAAGTCTGTTAAGGCCTCATAAATTCATTTGAGCCTTGGAAATTCAAGCAACAATTTAGGAACAAATCTAGAGAGATTAGACCATCATCAGGACGTCATGCAAAAATAGATGAGTCAGTTGGGTTGTGCATCTTATAAGTTTACTTAGAAAACATCTCATGGTTTAAGGATCACATAGAATCAATATTCTAGACACCATGAACATATCTTACAAATTTAGTGCCTTCATGCTTTTTCTATCTCAATATGCAAGCCTTTAAAGTTGAACAAGCAGTGTGACGGTCATGCGGATGTCAAATGATAGGCACATGGAATTCAAAATAAAGCTCAACAATTAAATCACTGGGGTTTAAATTGTAACGAGCTCATGAACATCAATGATGGGTTTACGGACATCAATGATAGGCTCATGGACATTGAATTTAAGACATTAAATAACCATTGGGGTTCAAATTGTGATGATCATGTGGACATTAAAGATGGTCACATGAATGTCAAAGACAATCGTGTGAACATTCAAGATGGTTGTGTAAGTGTCAAATTTGGGCCTTGTTAATTAGCCATTTGAGTTTAAATGGAGCCAGATCCAAGGGCATGCATTTAGTCATATTATGGGGATCTAATGGTGTAAAAGGGTCAGAAAATCAATAGGCCAAGTCAATATCGATATACAATGAGTGAATTTGACCCAAGAGCTTTTTTTATTAGGAATCAAAGAAGCAATTTTTGATGGGGTGAAGTAAATACATGAGACCAGAGTTTGAGCATGACCCGAGATGAACCAGAATGGACATTACAAGATCAAGTATCACCATTGAATCTCTATAGGGGTAAAATAGGTCCTTTAAAGGCTTATTGTAGACTATATACACCCTAAATTAGTCAAGAGAACATACATATTATGTCTTTTCATAGTCCTTTCATAAGAGACTCTGACTGGAGAATATGAATTTTTTTATTCACATTTAACCAGGTTCTTTTATCTAACTTACTACATTCCCTAGACATCTCTTTGCTTATTCTAGTGTCATATGTAGCTTTTCGAACTTAACCCTTTTAGACCCAAACACCTCTTTTAGACCTAGACCCATCCCCCTAGGTCCCACACCCCCTAGATAACAATGCCTAAGTAAGACTACAACATTGAAACTGAGGGTGTCTAATTTATAGCATTGTTGTCTAAGCATAATTTTGGTTCTAACGGTCAGTTTCTTCTATAGGATGAGTCTTACCCATTTTCTTTGCTTCTTTCCTAAGTTTTCCAATGTTGGCCAAATGTAAATAAAGCTCCCAAATTTGAAATAATGAGTCTCCTATATAAAAGACTACACACAGCATTTTATATCTAGCATTTACTATTTTGGCACATTAGACATAATAAAATCAATCAATAGTATAGCTCAGTTTCTCTACATCACACATAGATTTGCATGCTTGATCAAGGAAGGGCTTAGGAAAAATTCATTCTTGCATCCATCGTGCACATTGATTATGCATGTTCCCTAAGGGAAAACTACATAGGATCTGAGACCCTAGCTTGAGGGTTAATGTAGGCTATAATCATAATGATAGGGGTTCTTGATTGTGTGATCATTCTTCCCAAAACCCAATTTTCCCCCCTTTTGCTTTGATTATATTTGTTGTTTCCATGTGTGCAGACTCATATAGGTACTAAATATTGAAATAGACCTACAACAAGCTCCAATGACTTTCAAGACTTGAAATTTGGTATGTAGGGTCATATGGAGCATATGAACAGAACCTAGAAAGCCTCAGGACAACAACATCGAGAAAGGACTATAACATTAGACACCAAGGTGTCTTGTTTTTGGCACTCCTATCTAATAAAAAATAGAGACTAGATCTAGAATTTAGACTATATCTTAACCCTGCTCCTCCAATTCTAGGTTCAGAGTCATCAGTTTCAGCATAAAACTAGCTAAGTTAATATTTTTTTGTCTTCTCTTTCCTATGTAAGTTAAGTTGATCAAATTAGCATAAACATGTATTTTGCTACATAAAACCAGACTTCTCCCCACATTCCAGACCTTTATTACTTATGAATATAAATCTAATATTTTAAAAATAATAAAACATTTTGGTGAACCCAACTTACTTCGAACTTTCGCATAAAAACCCTGGAAACCCTAGGGATAATTATTTCTAATTTTTTACCATAATTTTTTGATTTTTCCTAAATTTTTTAAGCAAAATTCTACACATTTTGTCTAAATTTTTCAAATTATTGCACTAATTTTGAAAAAAAAATTAAAACCCTAGATTTCCAAACTAGGTCCTCAAACCTCAAATTTCCCTCCCTTACAATTTTTATAAAAATAATTTGAATTTATTGCAAATTCTTTGGGCTATCAAAATTAATTTTCAAAATTCAATGTTAGTAGTTCTTTGTGCATTTATTTGCTTCATAGTACTTTTCAAAATTCTCTTTGGTGATAAAATGGCAACAAAGGCAATTCATTCTTCTCATCCCTTAGATAAATTTCTCAAATTTTCTTACAATTATAACAATTATTGGACAAATTTGCAAAATTGCACATTATTTAAAACTATAGAAAATGATTTCATTATAGTGAAGATAATGACTATTGTTTTAATGAAGGATATGATGATGTACATAATGATGAGGGTGAATCACAAATAGATTAATATTTTTCTCTTAAACCCATATCTTTTATTCCTTCTTCTAATGTAAATTAATTTTGATAAATGGGAAAGATGCTTCTCACCTCATTGTCCTAGGCACAATGTACAAAATGCATAAATTAATCATGCACTTCCAAGTGAACCTCTTATTCATGATGATTTGCTTCCATGTGAACCTAATCTCTCTCTACCTTTTGCTCCTACTATGTTCAAAATACAACAATATAGATGCAATAGATTCAAATTACCAAAGCACAATTGAAATCATGCATTATGTGTTCCTAACTCTACTCTTTCAAAAGAATGTTCAAATGATAACTCTTCTACTCTCACCTTCTCATGTTGAAAATAAAGAAAATACATATACTCCATCCATGGATACAATATATACACATGATATTCCAAATTCTAATGATAAGTTATTGCATATTAGAAAGAAAATAGCTCTTTCTCTTACACCTCTCCCTAGCAATGATGGAAGTGATGATGAATATGATAGTGAACATGCAAATGAATATGAGAATGAAAGTGAATATGAAAATGATATTCCAAATTCTTCTATTTCAAATGCACAAAATACAGATTGTGATAATGCATGGAATAATGATGACTACTATGCATATAGTGAAGAAGAAAATGCATCTCATGCTTCTAACCCTTCTCTCACTCCTCTCAAACTTAATGCAATTCCAAATGATGTTTCTACTTATATTAATGATTCTATGTCAAATGATGCACATGTTAATGTTAATATCACATCTTCTACTAAATTAGAATGTGATTCAATAAAACATAAAGATACCAATGAATCTCCCAAGCCACCCCTCACTACAGTAGAACCCATTTCTCACTCCTCACCTAAAGAGAATGGTATCCCACATCCCTCTAGTAAGGTCCAAGTTACCATTACTCCAAAGGTTCAAGTGAGCACACCCCCTCTTTATGATCCACTTACTAAAGGTTAAAATTAACAATCAAACTCAATGATTAAATGAACCACTTCAAGATACTAATGTACCATCCTAGGAGATCATCTCTTTGATGCATGTAGTTGGTGAACTACAAAAATAAGTACATCTCCTTACCTTGGAAAACAAAGCTTATAAATCTTACATGAATGTCAATGATATACATGGTAACCCTATTCCAAAGACATTCATAAAAGTTATAATGCCTAAGCATTTACAGACATGATCATTACCTCACTTTGATAGAATTGGAAATCCATTCACACATCTTCAGGCCTTTCAAAAGGCTTTACCACCTCATGTAAGCCCTTTGATTCTACTTAAGTTGTTTCAACAGACATTAGTGGGGGAAGCACAAAATTGGTTCTTTCATCTACTCCCCGTTAGTTTATTACACACATTTGATGACTTAGAGGAGGCATTTCTCAGAAACTACATCATAAACATGGGCCCTCATGTTACATATGAGAAACTTGCCACACTACATCAGAATTATTCAGATCTAGTCAGCGAGTATATCTTACGATTCAAGGCTCATTTGTTAAGACTGATATATAAACTAGTAGATATAGAGATTCAACATATCTTCATCAAAGGCCTTCACCAACCTCTCCTCGAGCATCTGCTATATCAAATAGAGCCTTGTTTTAGACATTTGTGCTACATAGTTCTAGCTTTAGAAAAGAAATTAGGATTAATTGAGGTATATTCAGTTGATCGGATCACTCTAGACTTTACAACAACATCTTTAGATAGATCTCTTACCATTCAACATCCACCATGTCCTAGACAAGATAGGATACCACAACCAAAAAAGTAACCAATCAAGAACAAAGAGCAAGTGTTTAGAACACAACCTACAATATGCACTATAGAGAACTATAGAAAAGCACCACTACAATTTGATTCAGAGCAGAATAGCCCATCTATCATTTTATCAACACTATTAGATAGGAGGTTAATCACATTACCTTCTATTCATCGATGAGATCCACATCTCTTACATTGATAGCCACATCGGCCCTTTTGTAATTATCATCATATATATAGACACAATGATGATAACTATTTTAGACTCTGAGATTGCATTTCTAGATGTGTTGATGTTGGTATTATAGCATTCACACAAGGGGCATAAATATCTCCTCCATCATGAAACCCTAGACCTCATTCATCCATGACTGAGTCATCTTAGGACATTCCTTTACAGGAATCATCAATCACTCATCATGAGCAAAATTTTAGTTTTAGTATAGAATATCATAGGAGATCTCC
The DNA here is from genome assembly GCA_037957365.1 of Torreya grandis. Lineage (NCBI taxonomy): Eukaryota > Viridiplantae > Streptophyta > Pinopsida > Cupressales > Taxaceae > Torreya > Torreya grandis. Next base: position 897,107 of record JARHVA010005520.1, on the reverse strand, counting down.
TATTCTAATTATTTAGAAAGTTTGGAAACTAGTACATTACAAGCAACCCACATATAGCAGTGTAGTCCATGTTATACATAGCGCAGTTCCATATACATATCCTACAGAGTCACAAGCACTGCAACAAAGTAATATTCTAGAGACATATTCATTATAGCTAAGTTTTTAGGGTCCTATCTCACGTAGTAATCCACTATGATTAAGACTAATTGAATGCACATTACAAAGTAATACTTCAGAGAGATATTCATTACAGCTAAGTTTTTAGGGTCCTATCTCACGTAATAATCTATTACAATTAATATTAAATGAGCCCTCAACATAGGTTTCAACTCCATCTCAACATATTGCATATTCATATACATCACAATAGAGACCACAGGGTATTTGGTTATAGACAGATGAGCTTTCTTCATAGCAGACAGTATCATCTACAGAGCACATTCTTACACAGCATGAGTAGTATGGGCACTTGTTCACTTGGTCGACAAGGTTGAGATATTGATATAACACAGTGTGATACAACATACATTCATTTTAGCATCAGTTCATAGCTTCACTTAGCACAACAATGATGGAGCCAAAGGTCTAGCTAACCTTTATATTCTTGAGCCACTCTCAAATAAGTAATATGCACATTGTTCTATATTACATCCCCACCTACTAAGAACTAACATTCCTGATTCCAGATAACCATCCCTAACCAAAACCAGACTATCAAATCCAGATATTACCAAATCAAACTTATCTAAACACTCTCCCACTCAAACCAATTCAACTTATCCAAACCCTTCTACCAAACTCAAATCAACTTTATCTAAACAATTTTACCAAAAAAAACAACAACAAAATCTTTGCTTACATATGATTGTGAATCAAACCTCACATCCAAACATATCCTAAACAATCAAATCACATCCTAAATTCCACCTTACCAAACATATCAAAATAATCAAGTCACATATCCCATGTACTATTTTCCAAGCATATGCAAGTTCAACATCAACATCAAATCAATTATTTCAAAATCAAAATATTATAAATACCAGTATTTTCTAGAATCCATAACAAAAATACACATAAGTTCAAAATCAAACCAACATCCATATATATAACTAGGTCTTCAAGCACATAACATATCAAAATATAGTCAATCATAAATAGGGGTCATGCCCTCACTCTCGGTCTCACTCTCTCCTCTAGTACTAGTCCCATAATCCTATTTAGCACTCGATGACCCTGCACCTCGTTGAACTCTTGAATGCCTCTTGTGTTGATTATCTCACTCCAACAAGAGACCATATGCCTCACATAAGTCTTCATGTCACTGTTGAAGATCCATATAATCATCCATAATCTTTAAACTCACTGATCTATAATTAGGAGGAGGCATCCTATGCCTATCTCGCTTAGCCCTTAGCTCATCTCTCTCTCCCATTGCCTTAACATATGAAGTTATAGCTATAACCGCTTGATTAAATAAATGAGCATAAACACTAGCCATAATGATTGCTCTCTCTATCAAACCCTCCTCTACAACATCATTAGGAACATGTCGTGTAAGCTCATATAGTGTAGACTCAATGATAGTCTCCCAAAACACATCATCCCCACCACTAACCCCAGTAGTGCCTCACCTTGTACACTTCCCACCCCACCTACACACATAATAAGTATAACATTACATTAGATACATATATGTAAATCTAAACTAAAACACAAACATAGGTATAATGCAAAATCCAATCATTGATTACCTCCCATCATCTAAATCAGCTCAAGATCCTCATATATAGGAACATTCACTCCATCTACAAGATATAATGGAGCCCACTGATGCCTAGCCCACCATTCATTATATCCCTTAGTACATCCCATGTCATCTACATCAAGAATATTTATCACCACATCTCATGCATCCATAAGTAACGGTGCCAACTCAGCCTTAGTAGGTCTCCCACAAGCCCCTACTCTCACTGGTACCCATGCACTCCTCAACCACACCCACGTTGCAGGAGGAACATCCTGTCAAACTCCAAACTGCCTAGTCATGTGCTCATATTGAAAGTGCTCATAAAATCCACACCAATGATCATGTAGCCAACAACTCACTCTCATGTACTGCAATTGCTCTCCATCCTCTAGTCATCCAGGAAATCCTCTATAGGGCCTCCATCTAATATCATCAGCCATTAATTTATCTAACAATCTCCTATAATGATCTATCCCAGGAGATCAAATAGCTAAATCACTCATCCATCTCTCACAAAATGGCTATGGATATGCCCAACTAACCCTCATCAATCCAACCGGCCACACAACTGCTATGTGCTCATAAGCCTAGCAATGTAATAAAGTGGCTTCACCCACACCACCCCTGAATGAATCCTACATAAATCTATATAAGTCTCTCTATAAATGGGCAAGCATAATCCTCCCCCATGAAAACACAATACCATACATCTCAATGCTCCAAACCACTCTATGCATCTTATAAGTGATAGATACTCTACTATCATCCTTATCAATAAATGAAGCCAATAATATAGCCAACCACTTTGACAGACGTAGAACATTCAACTGCACAATAATTGACAATAATATATCACTATCACTACCTCTTTGATGTACTCCTCTAGGCACCCCTAAAAACTATATAGATGCATGATTAATGACATCCATACCCATGTCATCCTACAAAGACACTCATCACCCACTGATCAACAGATGTAGAATCTGATACACATCCTCCAAGGTCATAGTAATCTCCCTTATAGAAAGCCAAAATGTACATGTATCAGTATTCCACCTCTCACATAGGGTGATGATCAAATATCTATCACACTATATTGTACCAAGATCACATACATGACCCAACCCTATCCATAACAACATGCTCATCAACTGATAAAGGCAACAACCTTAGAGTCTCCATTACTTGGCCTCTACAAAACTCTCTCATCTGTACCTTTCCCTACACAACAATAAAACGCATGTATCAAGCAACCAGTCCAACTAAAAATTTAAGCTAAACAACAATAGATTACAAGTCAAAATTCCTAGTAAATAGAAACTACATCAGTTCACCATGCCAAAACAAATTTCCAAACAATAGTACATCTAAACCAAGCTTCAACCTGAAAAAGCTAGCCTCCAAGACAACAGTGTTGGGTATAGGATAGCAGCACTAGACAGGAGCATTGAAACCTAGACAACAATGTTGGATCCTGGATGGCAGTGATGGATGTAGGACAAGAGCACTGAACCTAGTCAAACTTTCCCAAAATGTTTAAAAAAAACTCAAAATCATGAAAAATAGGTTTCAAAACAAACCTCAAACACACATTTAGCTACTTAACAAGGTAATCTCTCCACCAACCTCAATTTGGGCTACCAACTACTCAAATTGGGTCACGACAGGTGCTCATCTCCTTGGCATGTCTTCCACTCCAGAGCTCCAACTCCCAACCTAGTCAATGCACAAATGAATCAAGATTTAGTTAAATTTTCCTATATCAAACCACTTTCTCATTCAAAGGAAAATACTATTTTGCCCATAACTTGGGCTCCGTAGCTCTGTTTTAAAAATTGTTTTGTTTCTCAGAATCATGATAATGACACCTTCGACATAAAATAGGCCTTTCTCTCTTAATACATTATTTACCTACCATGGCACACCTACCTTGTTTCAACTTTCATACAACTTAGTCCTCGCCAATCAAACATTCATTCAAAACATTCAAACAACCCAACCTATTCAATCAATCAACTTTTCACTCCATTTAATCTATTACTACCTAATTTGCCTACCACGACACAAACATTTATATATCTCTACTATACCCAGATACAAGCTTTGATCCTAATCAATCAAATATATCTTTCAATCCTAATAATTCAATCTCACCAATTCAACAATAAACTTTTGATCTATTCAATACATACCAATAGAGTTCCTATACATTTTGCCACTAGTCATCACTTTTGGCTCAACCTCCTCTATCACAAATTTTGTCCCTCTCCCCAAAAGGGGGCATCATTCCTACTATTCCTATTCCTACACTTATCCAACATACCTATTCACTCTCATAGATGGATACACCATGGTTATCACACTTCTAGCATTCAGATTATCAGCATTAATTAGCTTAGATTGTACTAGATTATATAGTGGTTCAGACTATATGGGTCATTTAGCATTACTCAACTCAGATTGGTTAAGATTATACAATGATTTAGACTATATGGGTCACTTAGCATTACTCATCTTAGATTGGTCAAGATTATACAGTGGTTCAGACTAGATGGGTCACTTAGCATTACTCAGCTCAGGATTATACAATGATTCAGATTTTAGCAGGTCACTCAACATTACTCAAGACATTCAGAGGGATACACCTTCATTTTATAGATATACAGACTATCCAGATACCAAATTTAGGGGTATGTACATTACTACATGTCTCATGCATATAGCTTCATACAACATGACATAATTATAGACCAAATAGTAGATTATAGGTATAGTGTAGAGTATATTATTTTTTATCTCCAATTTTGCACATGGGACATGACACGATAGATCATATCACATGTGGTTATATAGATTTCCAAATTTTATAGATGTATCACTCACATTAGATTTGAGGGCATGACACAGATGTTCATTTCCTCCATCTTCCAAGATTATACATATTAGGATGGTAGGACATACCATCTTCTTCTTACACATTTTACCAGCATTTTTGGTTTACACCTAGGCATTACTTAGGTTGTTACCAGGTTGGACCGTATGATCATCTATAGTGATTGGTCCATAGTATTACTTAGACTCAGACCCAAGAGTTTGTGTGAGATAGAGGATAGACATTGGTTTTGGACCTCTGAGCACTTCTCAAATCTAGTTCAGACTATTCAGATTCAGTACAGGGGGCATCTATTACAAGGATTCTTTCTTTTTCCAGGCACTATTTAGATTTAGTATAGAGGCATCTATTACAAGGATTCCTTCTTTTTCCAGGCACTATTCAGATTCAGTATAGGGGGCATCTATTACAAGGATTCTTTATTTTTCCAAGTATTATTTCAGTTCTTCATCCACTTCCCTGGTTAGGAAGTTAGATCCTTTTTAGCACACTTATCTTTACATAGATAAGTTCAGGTACACATCTTGTTTCTTTATTTTACTTTAGTACTACATTTCATTGCATCACTAGATTAAAAGGGAGGAAACTGTATAAACCCTAAATTGGTCAAGCAAACACACATATTTTATCTTTTCACAGTCCTTTCATAAGAGACTCTGACTAGAGAATATGAGTTTTTATTCACATTTAGCCAGGTCTTCTTATTTGACTTACTACATTCCCTAGACATCTCTTTGCTTATTCCTAATCATCTATAGCTTTTCAAATTTAACCCTTTCAGGCTCAGGCACCTCTTTTAAACCCAGACCCATCCCCCTAGGTCCCACACCTCCTAGACAATAGCACCCAAATAAGACTACAACACTGAAATACATGGTGTCCAGTTTGTGACGTTGTTGTCCAAGCACAATTTTGGTTCTAATGGTTAGTTTCTTTCATAGGATGAGTCTTACCCATTTTATTTGATTCATTCCTAAGTTTTCCAATGTCAACTAAATGCAAATGATGCTCCCAAATTTGAAATAATGAGTTTCCTATATAAAGGACTACACAAGGCATTTTATATCTAGCACTTACTATTTTGGCACATTAAACATAATAAAATCAATCAATAGTATAACTCAACTTCTTTGCATCACAAAAATATTTGCATGCTTGATCAAGGAAGGGCATAGGTTAAATTCATTCTTGCATCAATCGTGTGCATTGATTATACATGTTCCCTAAGGGATAACTACATCAGATCTAAGACCCTAGCTTTAGGGTTAATGTAGGAAGAAATCAAAATAGCAGGGGTTCTTGATTGTGCAATCATTCTTCCCACAACCCAAATTTTCCCCATTTTACTTTGATTCTATTTGTTATTTCCATGTGTGTAGACCAATACATATACTTAAGATTGAAAAAACCTATAGCAATCTCCAATAACTTTTAAGACCTAAAATTTGGTACGTAGGGTCATGTTGAGTAGATGAACAGAACCCAGAAAGATTTTAGCCTCAGGACAATAGTGCCAAGAAAGGACTACAGTGTTAGATACCAGGGTGTCTTATTTTTTATGCTCCTATCCAATTAGAAAACAAAGATCAAATCCAAAATTTAGACACTATCCCAGTCTTGCTCCTCTAATTTTAGGTCCAAAATCATTAGTTTTAGCATAAAACCAGCTAAGTTAATCTTTCTTTGTCTTCTCTTTCCTATGTAAGTTAAGTTGATCAAACTAACATAAAACCATATTTTACTACATAAAACTAGAATTCTTCCCATATTCTAGACCTTTATTACTTAGGAATATAACTCTAATATTTTGAAAATAATAAAACACAAACCAAAGGTTGGTGACTGAGTGTCAAAAAAATACCAGGCATCACGAAGGCTTTGCATCTATATATTGAAACTATGGGAAAACCAATAAATAGGATTTGTTTTTAATCTATAGTTAGACCCAAGTTCAGGTTCCAAAGTAAAGGTAGTTGCCTAAGGTAGATCAAACATGGCTTTTTTAGTTTTAAGATATGAGGATTTTGTCCTCGTAAGCAGATCAAGTAGAAAGTGGCATAGAGTCCCAAGAAGGAGACCTGGTGGTTAGATAAAGATCATGGAGCATTCAATTCTTTTACAGAGCTTTTGAAGTTTATCCCTTATTGATAAGATCTTGACTTAGCATCCTCATATTAATGCTAATCCATTGAGAGTAGCTAGACCTCATTCAATGTTTTCTACTTGCATAGCTCCCTCTCTCTACTTTTGCTATAAATACAGGTTCCTAAGCCTTGAACGGTGAATCCCTCTCTTGGGCATGACTAGACTCTGCCAAGATTGATCTTTGTAACCTCTTGAAATGAATAAAGGATTATTTTTAGATTTCATTATATTAGTCTAGTGTGTTTATGTCAAATTGATTTACATATGTGGTAGAAGCTTCTCCCTTGTCAAGTCCCAATCTCACCTAGCTAGTAGTTTATCTTGTTATGCAGGCCATGTTTAGTGTTTAATGTCACTTGATTAGAGTTAGTAAGTGGATACATTGACTGGATAAATGCCTTTAATTAGGCTTTCCATCACTTCCCCTAGGTTTTGATCACTTGGTGAACCTTTGCATGAAATATTGATGCATAACAAACATTTGGAGTTGTAGATCCAGTCTTTTGCTTATATCATTAGTGTTTTTAGAAGTTCAAAAAGAGTGGATGAATTATCAAATTACTAGTACATCACCTCCTTTACACATTTGCATGCATTATTACCCATTTCTCTCTCCCTTTTCCCAGTCAAAGTTTAGTTTAGGTGATAGATCTAGAAGGAATCTGACCTTCTCCAGAGGTTTGACCCAATCTTAGGTGACCCACAGCCTAGGGTCAATCCCATGTTGGACTAGATTTGAGTAAGAGGACCTGAATAGTCCCCTTCTCAGCTAGGGTGAAATCTAGAACACCAACATTTTTGACACCCCTGATGGGACTCATTGGATCTGGTCTTGGTGAACTTTTAGTTGTATCAGTGTTCTTCATAAAGAATTTGATGATTCGAAGCTCAAGCAATTGTTTTTGAAAGCCAAGGCAGTTTCCAAGTAAGTCTATTTTTATTGCACTATTTTGATGTTATTTTCATGGTTGTGTATGTGGAAAATCCCTATGAAATACCTCCTTATCGGCCTTATAATGGATCATACCAGCCTTCTCATGATACATATGAGCCTTGTTATGAGCCTAATCAACCTTAGCAGGAGTTTTATCAAAGCTATGATGAGCCTTATCAAGTTTCCCATGATACATATTATCAAGAGCATGACTCTTACCTTCCTTATGAACCATATCAATCTCATGACCATATTTCACCTTTCCCATAGGGATATGATGTTACACATGAGCATCCTTTTCTCCAAGAAAGGATGGGGGATATAGAGCTCAAAATTCTAGCATATGCAAGAAAAGTATGTTCAGATTCTCAGTATGAGGAAGTGAATGGTCTATTTTTAAATGTGTCTAATGATCTAGAGGAGAGACGTGAGTTTTGTACATTTGTATTAGAGAACATGAAGGCTTTAGATAGGCAATAAATTGAGTTGGATCAGTTGTCTCAAGAACCCTCTTGTATTATTTACCAGTCTTTTTGTGTTCCTTATTCTCATGAAGTTTTTAACCATGCCCAATGTGAGCCAATCGAGCTTCCTTATTGGATTCAAGAGCCTATTCAAGAAGTTATCCATATGCTTATGCAGGAGACTAAACTTTCTTAGAGTCCCCCTTCTTCACCACTCATCCCTCAAGTTCAAGTTGTCCTTGAGAACAAGGAGATTTCAAACTTTGCTGAGGTGATGGCAAAGTGGAAGAAGCAAAATGTAGAGGTCCTTAAAAGTTTCTCTTTCCCTCCTTTCCAAAACTCCATAAATGATTCCATTACCCTCAAAATCCCAAAATCTAATCATGATCAACCTTCCATGATTCATATTCCTTCTCAAACCAAATAATTTCATCACCCTCCCACCATCTCCCTTCTTTAGGAGGAACTTGTTCTATGGGAGATAGAGAAAGAGGTTGCAGTTGTAATTCAAGTTCTTGGAGAATGTGAAGAATATGCTTCAAATGTGTATGATGAAGAGATCCTCATTGATACTTCACTTGAGGTACAAGTAAAAAATGAGGTTGTAGTTGATCTTGAAGAAGTTATCTAAGGTATATAGGAGAAGGCTAGTCTTGTTGTGGAAAAACTCCATGAAGAATTATTACTAGTTAAAGTCATGACTAGATTTGAGATGTCTCCACCTGAGAAAGATGAAGATACCTTTCAAGATAATCCTATTCAAATTGATCAAAATGAGGAACAAAAAGATGATTGGCAATTCTACCTTGAATCTCTACAAGAGATTGTAGAGCTTATATGTTACCCATTGAAGAACATGTTTTTGATAACTTTGATCAAGAGTCACCTATTCAAGATCATGATGTAGCTTGGGTTGACTATTCAAAGCTCCTTAAATAGATTGATGAACTTGCATCAGTTGGTAAGAAGAATGAGGTCACTCAAGGACAATGAATAGATAAGATATCACTTGATGAGGTTGTAGTTGACAAGTAATATGAGAAAGATCTGGAAGTACTAGATGAGTTTGTCTTTATTGGTGACTGATTTGTTATTGATAACTCATTTGAGGAAAGGTTAAGAGATTTGGTAGGCAAGAAGAGTGACTCATCAGAGGTCATGTTCAATAGATACCTTGCTTTGTAACTTGTACCATCTCTTGGAATGAGTGAGTTTATGAATTTCCCTTTTGATCCAGGTGGATCATGTTTTATCTTAGTTAGTTAGACTAGTTTACTTCTATTTTGTCCCAAATAAGTGCTTTGTTTACACATCTTCTTTGTTTATTTAGATTCCTTATTTTCTATGTTTTCTTCCCTATTTTGATGGAATCTATTGTCTTTTTTAGTCAAATAGGTTTCTTGTAGTCATTTGTTATGGGTCCAAAGGTCATCTAAATAGTCTAGTGTTTGAGCAGACTAGGCATGCTACCTAGCTGAGTTGCCAAAGATGTTGACCAAATTTGGCCCACATAAGTATATTTTGCCTATAAATGGTTTGAGTAGATGAACATATGTTTTGGATGGAATGAGTGGTCCAAGGGTGGAAAGAGAAGAACTTTAACAAATCTTAGAGTATAACTTGTTAATTTTGAGAAGTAGGTCTTCATCAAATAAAGGATCCAAGCAGGTCTCATGGTGTTCATAGCATTAAGGAACATGGGCAAGTTTGTTAAGGCCTCAGAAATTCATTTGAGCCTTGAAAATTCAAGCAATGGTTCAAGAATAAATCTCGAGAGATAAGATCGTCATCAGGATGTCATGTAGAAATGGACAAGTTAGTTGAGTTGTGCATTTTATAAGTTTACTTAGAAAGCATATCATGGTCGAAGGATCACATAGAATAAATATTCTAGATTCCATGAACATATCCTACAAATGTTGTGCCTTCATGCTTTTTCTATCTCAAGATGCAAGCCTTTAAAGTTGAATAAGCAGTGTCATGGTAGCGCAAACGTCAAATGATAAGTGCGTAGACGTCAAAATAAAGCTTGAAAATTAAATCACTAGGGTTTAAATTATGATAGGCTCATGGACATCAATGATGGGCTCATAGATGTCAAATTTAAGGCATGACAAATAACCAGTGGGATTCAAACTATGATGGTCACGTGGATGTCAAAGATGGTCATGTGAACATCAAAGATGGTCATGTAAGCGTCAAATTTGGGCCTCATAAATTAGCCGTTTGAGTTCAAATGGAGCTAGATCTAAGGACACACATTCATTTCTAACATGGAGATATAACGATGTGAAAAAGGTCAAAAATTCAATAGGCCAGGTCAATATTGATAGCCAATGAGTGAAGTCGACCCAACAGCTTTTTTATTGGGAATCGAAAAAGCAATTTTCCATGGGGAAAAGTAAATGCATGAGACCAGAGTTGAGCATGACCCAGGATGAACCAAAATGGACATTGTAGGATCAAGTATCACCATTGAAGCTTTATAGGGGTAAAATAGGTCCCTTAAAGCCCTAGTTCAAACCAAAGGTTAGTGATTGAGTGTCAAAAAAAAGACCAGGCATCGAGCAGGGTTTGCATCTATATATTAAAACTATGAGAAAACCAATAAATTGGATTGGTTATCAATCTATAGTTAGAACTAGTTTAGGATCCAAAGTAAAGGTAGAATAGGTACTTACAGTCACCTAAGGTAGATCAAGCATGGCTCTATCAGTTTCAAGTTATGAAGATTTTATCCTCGTAAGCAAATCAAGTAGAAAGTGGCATAGAGTCCCAAGAAGGAGACCTAGTGGTTAAATAAAGATCATGGAGCATTCAATTATTTTAAAAACCTATTAGAGTTTGTTCCTTATTGATAAGATCATGACTTAACATCCTTGAATTAACACTAGTCCATCAAGAGTAGTTGGACCTCATTTAATGTTTCCTGCTTGCATGGCTCCCTCTCTCCTTCCTTTTTCTATAAATATAGGCTCCTAAGCCTTGAATGGTGAATCCCTCTCTTGGACATGACTAGAATTTGCCAATATTAATCTTTATAACCTCTTGAAATGAATAAATGACTATTTTTAGATTTCATCATATTAGTCTAGTGTGTTTATGTCAGATTGATTTGCATATGTCGTAGAAGCTTATCCCTTGTCAAGTCATGATCTCACCTAGCTAGTAGTTTATCTTGTTGTGTAGGTCATGTTTATTTCTTAATATCTCTTGATTAAAGCTAACAAGTGGATACATTGACTTGTTAAGTGCTTTTAATCAGGCCTTTCCATCACTTCTCTTAGGTTTTGATCATTTGGTGAACCTCTACATGAAATACTGATGCATAACAGACATTTGGAGTTGTATATCCAATCTTTTGCTTGTCTCATTAGTGTTTTTATAAGTTCAAAAAGAGTGGATGAATGATCAAATTAGTGGTGCATCACCTCCTTTACATGTTTTCATGCATTGTTACACATTTATCTCTCCCTTTTCCCAGTCAGAGTTTAGTTTAGGTGATAGATCCAGAAGGAAGTCAGCCTTCTCCAGAGGTTTGACCCAATCTTAGGTGACCCACAGCCTAGGATTATTCACATATTTGACTAGATTTGAGTAAGAGGACCTAAATAATCCCCTTCTTAGCTAGGGTGTAATCTATAACACCAACAATAACCATGGCTAAGTAGAGTATATATAGTAGGTAGTGGTTAGTATTTGATCATCATATTGTGAATTATGCTCTTATTATATTGTTGTGTAGGTTACCCCCTCAAATTGGCTTAGTTATATTTATCAAACATTCTACTCTTCTATCAATTATTGTTGTGGATCTATTATATTTGTTCTCATTTCTACGATATATTATTCTATTGTGAAGACATTTAAGTAATTTCATTACAAGTGGTATTAGATCTTTAATTTGGGCAAGTTTCTATGGTGGATTTTTTTTCAAATCTTGTTAGGAACCCAAGGAAGCACCATTGATTACCATGTACAAGCAACTTAATATGCGGAAATAACTAGAAGTAACAAGTAACTAGAATTCAGAAATAACACAGAATATGAGAGACAATACCCAATTGTATTAATACTCTTCTAGAAGGAAATACAACAAAGAAGATTGCCACAGTTCTTCTTCCTTACACACCTCTAGGGCTCCCACACCTCTAGGGCATAAATAGTAAATCTCTTCAAGAGCTCACTCTCTCTCTTATGGTCCCAACACACAACTCAAACACAGAGTTGGTGTTCCCCTCCAACCAGTTAGTATCCACTACTGCCAGTACACAAGTGCTCCACGCACTCCAAGTACACAATCATACTCCAAGTAGATCTCCCTTGAACTTGCAACAACCTGTAATTCAAATGATCTTACTTTGGAAGGAACTACCTTGCCTTCCTCTTTGCTCTATGACCGAGTACACACCGTACTCCAAGTAGATCTCTCCTGATCTTGCTTCTTCTTGTGTTGTTGTCACCTTGATTCTGCTGCCACCTGCAGATCAACCTGGTTCTGCACACCTGCAAACCTAGACCTTGCACACACATACACCTACAGATCAATGATCTTACTTACCATGTAGATCTCCAAACGTGGCCTTGCACACCTACTGACCAAGATCCTACATACATGAAGAATCCTTCTGATTCTCCAAACCAACACCCATACTTGGCACTGTGGCACTAGGAGGAACACACCATGCTCTCTTCTCTCTGAAGGAGCTAATTTTTTCTCTCTTACTCTCTAGCACAAATTACAATACAGCCCATGAGTCTATTATATAGATCTCATGCAAACAATAATTAGACACCTAATTACAATAATTAGATCTGCAGCTCAAGACTAAAATTAGCCTTCTTCATGCAAACAATCAGTTCGTTAACGAACTGTCCGTGGAACTCGCAGTTCGGAATTGCACAAGCAACTAACGTCAGTCCCTGTTTGCCTGGGGGTGACCGACGTCGGCTGATCTTTAACCGTCATCGACAACTTCCTGTCTCCACCTGACCGACGTCAGTTGGCCTGACCAACGCCGGTGACTGTGACACTCAGCACCCTCCTCCAATGTCTACATCAGTGAAGCTTTTAGCTCCACAACCTAACAATCTCCCACTTAGAGATAAACAGCTACACTATACCTGTACCTGTACCCCATCTAATCTATTTTCTAGCTTGTATCCCTCTTCAAGATCAATCTTGAAGACCAACCACCACACAACCTGTGGTGCACCTCCTATCATCCAATTAACCTACCACATTCGAACCTACAAACCCATGTAGTGAAGTCCTGACCCTGCATAACATGTATACCTGCTGCTGGTCCCTCTCAAATACCTGAGAACCCACTTCCCCAAATTGGCTCCTAACTCTCTGATAGCTCCCACTGCTGGGGAAAACTCAGGTCTATACCAGACCTCATATGATTTTGGACACTAAACTGTCCAGCCCTTGGTGTGCTCTGGTTCTGCACCCTACGTATTGAACCTCGCCAACACCTGATTCACATCAGCTCCCACTGGAGATAAAATCAACCTGTGATCTTCCATGTCTCTCATGCCAAAGAATTTTGCTGCTCCAAATTCCTCATGACATGCCACTGAACTAACCTTACCCTTAGCTCAGCAAAACCCTGTATGTACAAACTTGCTAGCTAGCATACCATCCACATACAGTAACAGGATAATATTGCAATCATCATCCACCTGGTAAGACAAACACAATGGTTACACTGACTTTGACTAAAGCCCTGCTTTGTCATCCACCTGTCAAAACCTGTACCACTGTCCTGCAGCTTCCTCAAGACCATATAACCTAGCCTTCCGTCTCACGTGTCCATTCTCTCTATTCTTTAACTAGGGTATCCATTCATTTTTTAGTGTTTTTCATTCAGCTAATAACCCTACCAAATCTCCCATTTGGTTCTGCATCCTCATCATGCCATGCTCCCACTATTTCCTGGATCCTTCCTGCTCTGCAGTGAGCAACAAGTATAAAGAAGAGGAACAACGAATTTGAGGCTTACTTACCACTTTTAGTCCTCCATATGGGCATTTGAGACTCCTTGACAACTTGTTGTCTGCCCAAAATCTGTTACAGTGATCGACCTCGGTCACCACACAATCTGCATCCGATCGACGTCGGTTCCATACGACTATCCTTTCTGCCAATGCCGGTTTCTTGACTGACGTCGGTCTTACCTAATCACCGACGTCGATTTTATGACCGATGTTGGTTCCCATTGACCGATGCCGGTAACTGTGTTCGCCTGTGAGTGATGACTTTTTACCCGCGAGCTCTCCATGGATCAAAACCCTATCCAAACCGCCCTGCTCAGATATGTCCAGCCTTCTCCACTGATCTCTATCCATCATCTCCTCCAAAAACACCAAGGCTTTCTAGTTCTTAAGTTTGTCAAACACATCTGTCTTCCACTTAAGAACATGCATCTCCTTCTTGCTCATGTGACCAAGCCTACAAAGCCACGTCTTCGCAATAGAAGAAGAATCAGTAATATAAGTAGATAGATAAAAGATACCTACTTTGTTACCACCAGCTAATTCAAGTGCATCCACTATGAGAGTTCTTGTGCATCTCTCATCACCCAACTTTCTTGAAGAAATTAGCCACATCTTTAAGATCGGGACCTGCATGACCTCCTTCAACACCCATGTGTTGGCCGCTGCAATTTCAGCTTCACTTCCCCTTTGCCAATTCTTTGACAAGGCACACCAGCCCCTAAATAAATCTTTCCAAAGTCTCCAAAGACCTTAACATGGAAAAATACTCTATTTCAAGATGCATGGAAAGAGGCAACAAAATCTATAAGACAAGATTCTACTTTATCCAAGAAACCTCCCAGAGCATCCTGTGCAACAACACTTGCAACATTTGCTTCTTCAATTCCTTCATGCTGATCTTGAACCAACCAAAAATATTTCTTTACCTGCTCTTTCTTTCCATAACACCGTAATCAACCATTCGTGCTCTTCAATTCCTCCATTCTTAGCTTACTTTCTTCTGCCATTGCTATACTCCCACTCAATCAAAAACCCCTGAGAGTGACCTGTAACCAAACACAAACCTGCTCCTTGCAACCTTAGCTCTGATACCAACTGTTAGGAACCCAAGGAAGCACCATTGATTACCATGTACAAGTAACTTAATATGCGGAAATAACCAGAAGTAACAAGTAACTAGAATTTAGAAATAACACAGAATATGAGAGACAATACCCAATTGTATTAATACTCTTCCAGAAGGAAATACAACAAAGTAGATTGCCATAGTTCTTCTTCCTTACACACTTATAGGGCTCCCACACCTTTAGGGCATAAACAGTAAATCTCTTCAAGAGCTCACTCTCTCTCTTATGGTCCCAACACACAACTCAAACACAGAGTTGGTGTTCGCCTCCAACCAGTCATTATCCACTACTGCCAGTACACAAGTGCTCTAAGTACACAATCGTACTCCAAGTAGATCTCCCCTAAACTTGCAACAACCTGCAACTCAAATGATCTTACTTTGGAAGGAACTACCTTGCCTTCCTCTTTGCTCTATGACCGAGTACACACCATACTCCAAGTAGATCTCTCTTGATCTTGCTTCCTGTTGTGTTGCTATCACCTTGATTCTACTGCCACCTGCAAATCAACCTGGTTCTGCACACCTGCAAACCTAGACCTTGCACACACATACACCTGCAGATCAATGATCTTACTTACCATGTAGATCTCCAAACATGGCCTTACACACCTGCTGACCAAGATCCTACATACATGAATAATCCTTCTGATTCTCCAAACCAGCACCCATACTTGGCACTGTGGCACTAGGAGGAACACACCATGATCTCTTCTCTCTGAAGGAGCTAATTTTTTCTCTCTTATTCTCTCGCACAAATTACAATATAGCCCATGAGTCTATTATATAGATCTCATGCAAACAATAATTAGACACCTAATTATAATAATTAGATCTGCAGCTCAAGACTAAAATTAGCCTTCTTCATGCAAACAACTGGTTTGTTAATGAACTGTCTGTAAAACTCACAGTTTGGAACCACACAGGCGACCGGCGTCGGTCCCTGTCTGCCTGGGGGTGACCGACGTCAATCGATCTCTGACCATCGTCAGCAGCTTCTTGTCTCCACCTGACCGACGTCGATTGGCCTGACCGATGCCGATGACTGTGACACTCAACACCCTCCTCCAATGTCTGCATCAGTGAAGCTTTTAGCTCCACAACCTAACAAATCTAGTATTGTGTGTCTCCTAAGAGCTGAAGGATTGAAAAAACATAACTTACAATTTGATAAGAATTTAATTTTTGTGTCACTATAGTATTGATCGAAGTGTTTTTTTGGATTAAAAAAGTCTAGAATTTTTTTAACCTTGTGTAAATTAGTAGTCATTAGATTAATCTTTACAATTTGATTGCAATGGTATATTATGCCAATATAATTTTTGAGCTGAAAATTCTCACCCTTGTACACATTAGCTTATCACAAAATTTTTGAGGTATATTATGCCAGTATTCATCTTGGTTAGGTTATCACAATGGTCTCATCTATCGATACACTTTTTGAGGGGTTAAAACCCTCATAGGGTTTGTACATGGTTGGTTCTAACACTTGTAGATGTGGGAAAGGGAATGAAACTCCTAAAACTCCTCACAATAATGACATGGAGTCTAAATCTTTTGATTGTTATTTCAGAGGTGGTTCAACAACTTCAGTTAGAGTTACATGGCATGGTACAAAATGATGATCTTATGTAATTAAAGGGGAAATTATGGGGATAAGAGGGGAAATATATGGATTTCATGATCAATTATAATGAATAAATAGGTAATTATCCAAATTTACAGCTAAGTATTTGCAAAATAACCCTCCAACACTCTAGTTTAGTTCTCCTCCTCCAAACAATCACACTATCAATCTTGGTTCGAAGCTGATATTGTTGAAAGTGGACTTATCCAAGTTTGATGGTAATGATCCACTTACATGCAATACTCAAATTAAAAATTTATCTATTCTACATCAGACTCTAAGTTTGTAAAAGGTGGTCATGACCTCTCTGTATCTAGAATCTAAGCAGTTCCTTTGGTATCGATGGTTGTGTGCTCAAAAGAAAAAGAAAGGTCTATTGATTTCTTTGTTTGTATTTTCTAAAGAGTTATAGCTCCACTATTGAAATAATGTATTAGAAAACTAATTCATCTAGCTAGCCAAACTACACCAAATAGGGACTATAAAGGATTATATTCATCAATTTTAGAATCTCTCTTTATGTATGATAGACAGTATTGAGTAAAATATGAATGACCTATTTTTGGGTGGCCCCAAAGATAACATACAATTATAAGTTCACATGTTTAGTCCTGGTTTAGTATATGGAGCCATCCCAAGGTCATGCTTGGTAGAGGAAAAGAGATTATCAAATTAAGACCTTTCACTAATGTTTGTAAATGCACTTTCCTAGCACCATCACTTCCTCAACCTACTAGATTGACTCCTCAGTGAATTGAGGAGAAACGTACAAAATTTTATGTTTTGTCTATGATAACAAATGGATCAAAGGACAATGTTGTATTAAAAAGAAGTTATTTTACAATGAAGGTGTCAATGAGGATGATGAAGATAATGAGGCCTCAGGTGTAGGTTTGGATGGACGTGAAGATGAATATGAAGATTTTAAACCTATTATTTCCTATCATGCACTTTTAGGTATTAATACTCCTCAAACTCTTGAGGTGGTTGATTTCCTCAAGAAACAAAAAGTGACTATGTTGATTGACTATGGGAGTATGTACAACTTCATCAATAGTAAGTTGGCTACTCATTTGAACTTTTTCATTTACCTAGCTCTAAAATTTTAGGTCATGATTGTAGATGGTGATATTGTCAATTGTTCTAAAAAATTCCATAGTATTAAGCTTGCTATGAGAAACTACCTGTTAGATTTTCCTATGTTTTCTAGTCCTATGGGAGGGGATGACATTATTTTAGGAGTGCAATGGCTCACCACTTTGAGCATTATTGAGATAATTTTTTAGGAACTATTCACGTACTTTCATTCATAAGGTAGAACATTTAAATTGTGTGGATTATGGGCTAAATCTCCACAATTGGTTAGTTCCCATCATATGATGAAGATTTTTAGAAAAGGTGCTAAAGGATTTTTGGTGAATTTGTTTTCCATAGAAGTTTAACCAACCAAGGAGTCTACCCATCCTAATTTACAAATGGTGTTGGATGACTATTTTATTATTTTTGGTGACATGCCAAAAGGACCTCCACCAAGTTGAGCACATGATCATGCCATCATACTACTTCCCAAAAGTACATCACCTAACATTAGACCCTATAGGTACCCTATGCATAGAAGAGTGAAATTGAAAATACGGTACAAGAGATGTTAGATGCAAGAATCATTCGACATAGCCAAAGTGAATATTCCTCCCTAGTGGTCATGATGCAAAAAAAGGATGACACTTAGAGGATATGCCTAGATTACAGAGAACTCAACAAGTACACCATCAAAGATAAGTTTTATATTCTGATAATTGATGATTT
Organism: Torreya grandis; assembly: GCA_037957365.1. Lineage (NCBI taxonomy): Eukaryota > Viridiplantae > Streptophyta > Pinopsida > Cupressales > Taxaceae > Torreya > Torreya grandis. Next base: position 878,356 of record JARHVA010005520.1, on the reverse strand, counting down.
TCTAGATGAATACATGGTATTGTTTATTTTACCAAGTTAGATATTTATTTTGGGTATCATTAGATTTGGATCTACAAAAATGACATACCTAAAACAACTTATAGAACTCATGAAGGCCATTATGAATTTATGATCATGATTTTTGGCCTCACAAATACACCATTTACATTTTTGAGTTTGATGACTATTTTTTTTAGTCCAATTTTAAAAAAGTTCGTATTGGTGTTTTTTGATGACATCCTCGTTTATATCAAAATTTAGGAAGACCATTTGAAGCATGTGAAATAAGTACTCTTAATTCTAGAATAACATCAAATTTATGCCAAACTTTTCAAATGTGCTTTTGGCATTTGAGAGGTGGAGTATTTGGGTATTATTATTTTACATGGAGTGAAAGTTGATCCTAAAAATATCTAAGTGATGATGGAATGATAGGTTCTCAAGACCCTCAAGAACCTCTGAGGATTTTTGGTATCAACTAGTTACTATCTCAAGTTTGTCAAAAATTATGGTAGCATCACAGCCCCACTCACATCCTTGTTGAAGAAATGCTCTTTATAGTGGACTGATACAACTACCAAGGCATTTACACATTTGAAAATAGCTATGTGCACCACTCCAATTTTGGCTACTCCTGATTTTTTTTTTAAAAATTGTTGTGGAATTGTATGCATCAAGATATGGCATGGGGGAGGTACTCATGTAAGAAGGTAGACCACTTGTATTTTAGAGTCATGAAATGAAGGGAAATAATAGGCTCAATCCAATCTGTGAGAAATAGATGATGGTTATTTTACATGTAGTCAAGCAATGGAAACCTTATTTGGTGGGTCATCACGTTTAGGTAAATACTAATCATGATAGCCTTAAATATTTTTTGGAACAATAATTATCTTCTGAAAAACAATAAAAATGGGTGACTAAAATATTAGGATATGATTTTGAAATAGTCTATAAGAAAGGAAAATAGAATGTGGTGGTAGGTGCACTATATTGGAGGGGTGAATTAGTTGAGGCATTATTATGTGCAATGACCATTTGACAAGTAGATTGGCTAGAGTAAGCAAGATCAAAAATGGGATAATAACAATGCTACCCATGATTTGATTCAAAATCTTCAACAGGGTTTAGGGGGATCTAAAAAAGTTACATAGAAGGGGAATGTATTATGGTATAAAGATATATTATATCTCTATAAGCATTATCCTCATATATAAAATCCTTCAGTAACTTCATGTATTTCCAATAGGAAGTTGATCAGGATGTTTAAAAACATATCATATAATCAAGCAAGATTTATTTTGGTAATGACTCAAGGGGGTAATCCATAAATATGTCATTGAATGCATGGTATGTCAACAAAACAAAGGTGAAACCATTAAGAACCCAAGTCTTTTACAACCTTTATCCATCCCTAATCAGCTTTAAGAAGAGGTTTCCATGGATTTCATTATTGGGTTACCGTGATCTAAAGGTAGAAATGTTATCATGATAGTTGTGGATCGACTCACCAAGTATTCTCATTTTTGTTCCTTATCACAACCATTTATTTTTTTATTTACTTCGGTTAAAGGTCATGGGTTTTGAAGCTCCTAGAACTTTATACAATGGAGAAAGATAGAAATATTTATGCTCACATGGGATGCCTCTACCGGTTGCAAATAAGTAGGTAAAACAAAAAAAATATGAGGAACTAAGACTTGACATAACCAAGCAACAAACACTACCTTCCTTTAGAAAACTAATTACCATCGAGTAATATTCCATGAAACTTCCACCAAGTACAACTTTTCTATGGTACCTACGAAACAAGGACCAACAAACATAAAATAAGCTGTTAAATCAAACCACACAAAGTACAACCAATAAATGTGAATCACTCATAAATATTTTACAAGGGTAAGGCCCTCCTAAGCAAAGGGTCATGCCATAAGCCTTATAAACCATCAATCTTTTACCTTTTTCCTTTTTATGCACTTCAGTCCACACCCCATTGTCTTATGCACACTCTGGGGAGAAAGGTATAGTGATTTCATATATATTAAAGGGATCATATTTCTCTTTTGAAAGTTCCATTGGTTCCACCCTTAAGTTGGTTTTTTCAATATCTAGTGCCACCTCATTAGAAATAAGTTGTTTGGTAATTAATATGTTAAAAAAACATCCTTAGCTCCTTCTAAAGCTCCAATGTCTAGAAGTCTTCCCTCTATAGTAGGCATGGGTTCAATTCTTGGGATCCAGGTTTCTTCATCCTCCTTAGCTTCCTCATATTTAAGGAGAAGCTTCCTTATCTTCCTTATCATAACCATTTATTGCTAGTATAATAGCTTCGGATTTTTCTCAATATAGTTCAGAATTGCATGATACTCTAAAGATCATTGTAAGTGATTGAGATCCCATATTTACTAGTGATTTTTGGACTAAATTATTTTTGCATGTTTGGGCACCCAATTAGCTCATAGCTCATCATATCATCCTCAATATGATGGACAAACAAAGGTAGTCAAAAAATGTATAGAAGGGTATCTCTGTTATTTTATTTCTGACAAACATGATAAATGGGTTCATTGGCTACCACTTGTTGAGTGGTGGTATACTGCTTCTATTCACAATTCATCAAAAATGTCTTCTTTATAGCCTTATATGGATATCATCCCCCATCCATCACTTTAACCTCAAAGGTCCATTCCAAGGTTTGATTTATTGAGGAACACATTCACCATCAATAAGAGGTACTTTCCAGTTTGTGAGAAAATTTAGCCATGACATACAATTGAATGAATCAACAAGCATATCAACACTATAGTGAGTGACATTTTGACATAAGTGATTGGGTTTTTGCATGATTAGAACCATATAAGCAGTGTCTTTGAAGAAATAAAAAAAGGATAACAAGTTGTATCCTACGTATTATGGCTCTTATCAAATCTTGTAGAAAGTTGGTAGTGTGAACTACAAATTGGAATCCCCCTAGTCCACTCACATACATTTGGTATTCCATGTATCTTTCTTTAAAAAGGTAATTGGACACAAAGTTTCTAATAAAACTGAGTAATTTGAATTAGATGAGGTAGGGTTATTCTTGCCCCTGAAGAGATCCTTCAGACACACACTAAGCAACTACAAATCAGAACAATTAAGGGTTATTTGATCAAATGGAAGAATCTACATTTTGAAGATGCAACATGGGAGGATGAATCATTATTGTAGCAACGTCTAGGGTTGATTCAATGTTGAGGACAATGTTGTTCTGAAGGGGAGGGGCATGCTACATCCTTAACCTATGGCATATCTAGGGATATGTGTGTCCGACTTATGGCTTACACACTTCTTATATTATCTTGTCACATTTCTCTATGTTCTTAGTAAGGTCGACCTATGGAATAACTATAGCCAAGTAAACTATATATAGGAGGTAGTGATTAGTATTTGATCATCATATTATGAATTTTGTTCTAATTGCATTGTTGTGGAGATTTCCTCTCGAAGTGGCTTAGTTATATTTATTAAACATTCTGCTCTTTTATCAATTATTGTTATGGATCTATTATCTCTGCTCTCATTTATGTGATATATTATTGTATTGTGCTTATATCTAAATAATTTCATTACACTCAAACTTGGCATTCCATATTTCGTTAAGTATAGAGAGCCAAGTCCTAAGCGAAGAACTTAAATTCCAACACCTATTTAACTTGTCCATAGTAGAAGAAAACATGCTCATGATTTAATAAATAATATTAAGAGAATAATTTCTGAACAGGGTGTCACAGTTCACCTCCACTGTTTCCACCATGCACGTGGACGTTGTAAACCCATATTATAAAACATAACATTAGGCATTAGCTCTTGGATACCTAAAAAGGAAGGTAAATATGTATTAATAAACTTATATTTTTCTCTTAGAAAATTCCAAGGGATCCAATCTCAAGAAGAAATCAAATCTTTCATAACATGAATCCATTTTTTAAATAGACACAGGGTTTTTATACCTAGAATTTCTGCTAAAAGAAGACTCGTATTAGTCATTATAGCAGACCACTAGATATTATGGTCATTAAAGGAAAGACAACTACAATATCCATCTCCAACACATTTTAGAAAAAACTTTACACCTTTAAAAGATTTCCAAATATTCTTGGCTACAAAAGAACCTTATATACTAATAGGGGCAATGGTAATTAACAAAGTGTGTAAGCCAATGTTTTTCCAACTATTTGTACCATATGTGTTACATGTAGAAATGCACTACCTTAGAATGGTTTTTCAACCTTCATTACCTTAAATTTCTCTAACCATACACTTATCATAAAGGGCAATACTTTGTCTATAGACATTAATGACGCCCTTACCTCCTTTATTATGAGGAAGGTAGTGGATGTCCCAAGTAACCTTGTGATAGCCTCTAGTTTGCTTAGTAGTGGCCCAAAGTATGTCTCTAAAAATATTTGATAATTTATCATATAGGAATTTGCATGGGGCTCACTATGAGTAGTAGTAAACATGAGTGGATACAAAGATTTTAGTACAAACCTATAATTTATCAGCTAATGAGAGAGGTTTGAAAATTTAATATGAAACCTTTTTTTCCACTTTATCAATAACATATTGCGACATATGTGAAGGAGAGATATCAAAAGCAAAATGAATACCAAGGAATTTAAATCTCTCTCTTTTTTGTATCCATTTCCATAGATAACGATGGAGTCATTTAGGTATAAGCATCATGTTATGTCTGTAATACCAGGTTTTGGTATATTACAAATTGGATCTTGAGGCTTTTAAAAAATGTCAAGGCATCAAAGTACCTTTTTGAAAGAAGCTTATTTATTGTTGAGAATGAGGAAGGATCTGAAAAATACCCACTAATGAGTTGAGATGAGTGATCGGGAAGAAAAATACCTTTGATAAGTCCTTAATCTTCTCTATAATTAAGAAGACAAACACATGCCTCAATGGCCAAAACATATAAATTAGGAGCTAGAGGGAAACCCTATATAATGGAACATTGAATTCCAAAGCTATCGGGATTATGTCCATTGATGGTGAGGTAGGCCAATCCATCATAAAACAAAATTTGTGCCACCGAGAGAAAGAATTGGCCAAAACCTAGATCTTTAAGCATAGTTAAAATAAAGGGCCATTCTATTTTATCATAAACTTTTTCAAAATCAAATTTGAGAAAAATGGTCCTCTAGCAAGAGGCTCGAGCCCATTCCATTCCTTCCCAAACCATAATTAAACTATCTAGTATAAATCTATTTTTGTTGAAGCCCATTTTCTCATGTTTGATGATTGTAGGTAGAAGATGGTAGAATAAATTTGCTAGAGGATTGCCAATGATTTTATAAGAAACATTCAAAAAGGTGATTGGGTGCCGACTAATAATAAGCTTCAGGTCACCAAACTTGGGATGGATTTAATATTGCCTTTTTTGATGATAGCTCCTAATTACTTATTTTACAAGGCTTTTTTATAGACTTGCAACAAGTCGAGCCCTAAAAATTGCCAAGTAGATTTTTAGAGTTCACAAGGAAAGTCATTAATCCTTGGTGCTTTGTCATTGGCCATGTATTGCATTACATGAAAGAGCTCATTAAGGGAAAGAGGAACTTCATAATGTTTTTGGTCCAAAAGGATTACATTATGGGGTACCACATCCAAACATTCCTATAAAGCATGTGATCATTCCACTGAATCTTATTGGGCTTGGGATTGGAACACTAATTTGTAATGGTCCAGGAAAGCGGAGGAGATTTTTAGTAATTTGGTGAGGTGCTTATGAGTAAGCTTAATGGCTTATTTGGCCCTAAGAAACTTGAATAAATTTTTTAGGGCATGGTCCCCTGTATTAAGCCAATGCGAATGGACCCTAATGTGTGCCACTCTAGTTGCATGGCTATTATCAATTTTGATCTTATGTTTAAATGAAACAACCATAGTTCGTGCATGCGAGTCAAAAGGGTTTTGATCAAGGATGAAAGAAATCCTTTGGTATTCCTTGATGATAATTCCATTGGCCCACTTATAAACTTGCACAATCTACTTGCCATAGTGGTAGAGGAAGGTGATGGTGTGGTTGAGCACCTCATTCCACCACTCAATCTAATTGGTAGCGTATGGTGGACATGAAGCCAAATTCCACACTTTGGTGATGAGTCATATAGTGTCCTTGTCGCTAAGAAAGGAGGTGTTTATAAATAATAAATTGCATGGGAATTTAAGAGAGCCACAACCCCAATCCACTATGAAAGTGATGGGACTATGATCAGAAAGGATAATTTTTGGATGGATTATGACAACTTGATTGTCATAAACTGAGGAGAACACATGTTTCTCTTAAAGCATGACAAGGTCTAGCCATTTAAAGATCATGTTGACACCAACACAAAAATTGGATTGAGTAAACTATGGGATATTAGTTAATCCATGCCACCGAAGGAGTGTGTTCACGAATCCCCATCAATGTTTATAATAATACCACACTTCGGGTTCTCCCACATAACATCTCATCAGAAAGGCACCAACTTTGTCCTTGTGACATTCAATCAAATTAAAGCCACCACAAATTAACAAGGTGGAAAGGGATATATTATTAGCAAGTCTTCTCCATAATGTCATTTTATCAAGGCCATCATTCGGGGCATAAATATTGAGAATTCCAAAGGAATAACAAGTAATGCCCAAATAACTCAATAGAACATATCTTCTCCTAAGTCAACAATTAAGGGGGTAAACTTTGGTGAAACCAAAATGCTGGCACCACCATGTCTATCTTTATGTGAAGTGGAAAAGTGAGATGCGTCAAACCATATACTCCTTAAAGAAGATTGTATACTAAAATCTTAGCTTCTTGTAAACAAATGAAATCTAGAACACCCAACTGTTGACAAGTGATATGCATAAATAATTTTTGGGAGGACTCTATGATACCTTGAACAATCTAGGAGAGTAAATTCATTGGGAGGAATCCTCTATGAATAATTATCCCTGACCATCCTCTATATCTTCTTCTAAACTAAGTACCACAAAACAATTGCCCAATAATGATTTTTGGTTTGGAAAAATAAAATCCCCAAGCAAAATAGAGTGACATTTAGCCCCATTCACTTCCCAAGGAGAGTCACCATTGCCACAAAGGGGATTGTGCGACTACCATAAGGTAGGACCACTTGCAAATGGTGTCCTAGTATGATAAAAACTCAATGGTAAATGATTAACTTGAGAAACTTGGATTTGAGAGGCCGTGAGATAATTGTTAGACTGGGGAGGACTAACAAGAGGGGGAGTAACTTTATCCTTCTTTTCCTCTTGGTGGAGTTTGATAACATGGGGGATGGAGGTTACCTTAAGATTCTTGTTTCTGGTGGTTGTTTTCTTGTTAGCCACCATAGTCCAACTATCATTCTTTTGGTCTACCTTTTACTTTTCAGGTGGTGCCTACTTTGTGAATGGATTTTAGCGAACCACAAGGGGATAATCGTGACTCATATGGTCAATCCATGACATCTAAAGTATGCGTTAGGGAGATTGAAGTAGGTGACCTTTTGCGAGAAGCATCTCGTTCCTACTTGAATATAAATGGGCTCTTTTAAGTCTTTTGTCTTTCAAACCTCGACACAAATACATTTATTAGGGCATGTAAAGTATAACTTATCAACCTCATGACAAAGCACCCACCCTATGGGTTTGACAATCTTGACAAGGAATGCCCATAAAGGAAGTAGAAGACTTGGAAGCTCAACCCAAACATGCACTTTAAGGGAGTTTGTTAAGACACTTAGAAATTGTAGGTTGAGTGAGGATATTCCTTAATAACTAATAGCTTGATCTAGAAAAGAGGGCCTAGACTAGAGAGGATTCCTTAAAGGAGAACAAAAAAAAACCCTAAATAAGGTTACGAACACTAGTAACCTAAAAACCCAAAGGTTCCTAGTGGTGTTAAATCCAGCCATTGAATGAGTCCTCTGAGGGGTATGACCAACAGAATAAACAATAAGATAATTATCTTCATACCATCCACACATACTATCAACATCATCTACTTGTAAATAAATATTAAGTTTAGAAAGATTATCATAATTTATACCTCATTGTAAACCTTTGAGATGAACTTCTAAGCTCATTTTGGCGCCATCGTTCCCAATGTCCACAACAATGGTTACAAAAAATTGGTCAAGGGTCATTGAAATAAAAATAATCCATGCAAAGGGCAAAGAACAAAGCACAATAAATACAAGCTTAACCTTGGAAGCCCTGTAGAATCAGTATAACAGGATGAAACAAGCTAACACAACACAAGGCCGATATTTAAACCCTAGTAGAACAAGTTTCTTAAGTTTCTATCATAACTTCCATGTATGTAATCCTTCTTATTCTACCACAATACTATTCTTTCATCTTGATAATAACTCACAAAATCTGATTCAAAATATTGATATTAAAATTCTCACATAATTTTACATTGTGAAAATACTATCTCTGTGTATATTATATTTCTTTAATTAATAAAATATGATATACATAATACTCACTTAAATGACTCTTACATACATAACTCTTACTTACATAACTCTTACATACATACTAAAAAGTATAAGATAATCTCATATTCTGTAAACTCCCTAAAAAACACATATATCTTAAAAACGCTATTCCATTGCTTTTCTTTCCTAACAGTCATAATTTCTTTAAAATCCTCATGTCTTAATTAATATTATTATTTTAATTTCTAATTTTCTTAACTAATAAAATCAAGCTTTAAATCCAATGATCTTGACTCTTGTCCCATAGACTCTTTGGTCTCGTGGACGTTATTAAAACTCGTTCATTCATTCATTCATTCAATCCTTATTTTTTTTGTTGTTTTCGAGTAGACACTAACAGTAATAATAAGAAATGGGCATCGGAGAATACAAACCTTATGTGGAGCTTCACGTGTCTCCATTTTTTTAATGGAGAAATTGGTTCCTGGTTAAACATATCATGATGCTATGTAACTGTTTATGCTCACTGGGATGACAGCCCAGGATGATCTTCTTAAAACTAAAGTGGCACAAACCGTATTCTCTGCGGACAAGAATTGTCAGAGTTCCAAACAGAAATCAGCCGTTGTGGTTTCGGTGGACTAAGGAACTGGTTGACTCTCTGAATGGTAGGTGGAACAGTCAGTCTTCTTTTCATAAGATATGAGATGAAATGTCTTATAAGGTCTTAATTCTATTAACTCTCTAGATGACTGTTGCCATGGGTGTCCACTGTCCAGCTGTAAAATAAATTCTCCAAGCTTTGATAGATAGATTGTATCTCTGCTTCCCAATCCATTTACTGAATAGTTTTATGCACTACCCAAATTCGAATTTGAAGGATTTGAAGGATACCCAATTTTATGAATATACCCAAATTTGAATTTGAAGGATTTTATGCATGTCTAAGTTGGAATTTGAAGGATTTTATGCAACTCAAATTCGAATATGAAGGATTTTATGAATACCCAAGTTTGAATTTGAAGGTATTTTGCAACTCAACTTCGAGTTTGAAGGATCTTATGCATACCGAAGTTCGAATTCGAAGGATTTTTGCAACTCATGTTTGAATTTGAAGGATTTTATGCATACTCAATATTGAATTTGAAGGGTTTATTTTGCATACCCAAATTTTAATTTGAAGGATTTTATGCAGCGCGCAAATTTGAATTTGAAGGAAAAATGTGCTGCTTGACTGGGATCCCATTGTTGGAAACAGTTTATCTAGCAGCCTTCTTTAGATGGGCATGGAAGAGGTGTGTGCACACAGGTTCAGAAGACAGCAAAACATGGGGAACTGCCTTCTTTGAGGAATTTGAGCCAATACCCAGAATGTGTAGACTTGTTTTGGCTGTGTATGAGGAGGATTTGGAGAATCCTCTTTGGGCTCCTCCAGGAGGGTATCAGATTGATACCCATAGTGTTGTAAAGAGAGTAGGCAACCTTGAAACCTCAGGGATGGCACCCCCATATCTTATTTATGTTGATCACAAAGCCAAAGATATCGTCCTTGCTTTTAGGGGGCTGAGTATGGTCAGGGAGAGTGATTATGCTGTGCTCTTGGATAATAGATTAGGGGAGGAGATGTTCGAGGGTGGTTATGTTCATCATGGTCTTCATAAGTCAGCAATTTGGGTGTTTGAGAAGGAGGCTGAAACTCTGAGAGTATTGCTTAGCAGCCACCCAGATTATACTCTGACTTTTACTGGGCATTCTTTAGGATCTGGTGTGGCTTCCATGTTGGCCCTGGAAGCTGCAAGGAACAGGGATTTGCTGGGTAATATTCCAAGGAAACAAATCAGATGCTATGCAATTGCTCCAGCACGGTGTGTTTCACTGAATTTGGCTGTGAGGAGTGCAGACATAATCAACTCTGTTATCTTACAGGCAAGTTTACATATATTTTTATCATAGTGATATTTCAGACAAGTTTACATAGATTTTCATCATAGTGATATCTCACAGACAAATACTGTACTTTTTGAAATGTAAAGTTTTCTATTATCGAATGAAGCAATATGGTACAAGCTTTGAATCTCCACAACTGTTTCCAGGTTTCCAAAATGTTTCCGTCTTGGAAACTTTGGGAGGCTCCTAGAGGACAGCAGCCAACTTGGAAAACCTTTCCACAAAATTTGAAAATGCTACTAGTTTCCACTTTTTCTAGGAGTTTCTGTGCTGGAACTCTGCTTTCCTGAATATTTCTCAAAATCCCAATCCTGTTTCCTTTAGTTTCTTAAAGTTTTTGATATTGTTTCCATGATTTTCCATAAGTTTCTGTTGTTTCCTGCCTATTTCTTGTTTTCTACCATTTTCTTAAGAAGTCTACCCTAAAGTTTCTGTTGTTTCCTGACCTAGCTCTCCCTGTTTCTGATACTTGTGTTCCCAAAGGCTCCAAGTACCTGTTTCTGATTCTTGGTGCAATAAAGGGTACAAATCGTTTTTACAAAAAAGGTGGGAAGTATGGAAGCTCGCCCAGAAGCAAAAGTAAAGGACCCATTGACCAGACAAGCCAAAAGTTGCAAAGATTCAAAAAATCTTGGAATAAAAAGGCACAGACATCCAAAAAACTACTTAATCCGGGGAAGGATGCCTGAAACATAGACGAACACGAAGACTTTCATCACATAACAATAATCTTAGACCGCTTGCTGGACTCAACCAGAGTTTGAATATATTGCTGAATCTTACGCAATTTTTTGTTTCCTTCCTCTCTTATGGGAAGCAGGTTTTGGATCTTCACCGTTGCCTTCTTGTTTTTTTGATTTAGGCTCCTCTTGCTTTTCTTGAGAAGATTGAATAGGCGCCTCCTGCACCTTCTTTTGAATGTGAGGGGCCAGCTGCTGCTCCACTGAGACGGCCAAAGTTTGCTCCAGAACCAATTTCCTGGATGGATTCTACCACCTGAAAAGGGATGATAGTAAATACATGTTTTTAGGATACTAGGGTGGAAACCCTCCTTGCTGTCTTACTAAAAACAGATACACTTTACTTCTTTCATTGTTTTCAATTTGAATAAAAGTTCTCTTTGGAACATAAATGAAAACTTGGAGTCTAGCTTATAATCTAGTAGACAAATAACATACAAGCGATGCATTCTTCTTTGGTTTTTTGTTTTGGCAAGCTTTATATTGTGTGCTCCCAGCTTTACCAATGAATAAAAAGACCACATATATAATCACTTTCAACTTTGAAGGCTTTAGGAGATGATACTAAGCAGTGTACAAGGCAAGAGTACTGTACCCACAAAATTGGCAATTGGAGAAACGTGGAAACCTCATGATGTGTTGATTGCACTTAGGTTAATAAAGAGCGTATTCTCAGTCAGTGCAATTACCTAGGTAAAATATGAAGGTTGAGTTTGATATTGATAGATGTTGTATAAGAGATAGGGTGAACCATAAAAAAATAATTGCTGAAGACATACAAGAGGAAGCACTATACAGGTTCATAGCCTCTACTGGTCAATCTTAACTAAGGATAACTCAACCAATAGTTTGTGGTAGCAAAGGCTTGGGGAAGTTGGGTTTCAGGAACTTGTTCCTGTGAAGAAGATGAAATTGGTATTTAATCTTCATCATGTCAAAGAAGACCGAGATGATTGTTGTGTGTAATAGCTAAAATCATACAAGAGATAGGACTATTAAAATGCAAAGCCTCTTGTGCTCAATCTTATTCAACTAAAGATAACTCAATTAAATGGTTTTTGGCACCAAATGCTTGGGAAAATGGGTTTCAGTCACTTATTTCTATGAAGAAGATGGACATGGTATTCGGTCTTCCTCAAGTCAAAGAAGACGAAGGTGTTTGTGGGGCATTGAGATAAGCAGACTTATAAAACAAGTCCAAGTTCTAGGAGGAGAACCGGAAACTATAGAAGATGGCAATAACCACAGCACTGAAAAAAGAAATGAGGAGAGCAATAGAACACAAGCATATGCAAGATAGATGAATATGGTACTCTTATAACATGAAGAATTAGAGGAGTTATGCTTCACACAAAATGGATACAAATGATGTCTAAGTGACTCATAAATAGGCATTGGATAGAGGAGGGTGATACCCTTCACCAACCTTGCCAAGCCAACTCAACATGACACTTAACCTATCTCAAGTGGCTAACGCAAGTTATGTTTGACCACAAGTCAGCTGCTCTATAACCACAACTAAACACTATTTAAGGCAACACACTTTAACACAAGGTCTGTCTAATGGGCTAACAATACAGAGGTAACTTTCTCATGGATTCAGCTTGGAGAGTAAGCAATCAACTGAATTTGGTCCATCCTGATATCTGTGAATTATGACTTGTGTACATGGTTTAGGGTTCTTTCTCACTTCATTGATGAATTTTTTGGTAAAACACGGGTGCATTTCTTGAAGAATAAGTGAGAGATGTTTAATGTTTTGAAGACCTACTTAACCATGGTTGAGAAGGAATCTACACATAAATTGAAGGCGTGAAGTCCCATAATGGTGGAAATTTTTAGTCAACTAAATTCATGAAACTTTGCACGCCTTATGGCATCAAAAGACACTATACAGTTCCTTACACTCAACAAAATGGGTTTACTAAGAGGAAGAACCATACTGTTGGTGAATTGAATGGGTGTTGAGTGAGACAAATCTAAAAAATGAATTGTGGGCTGAATCTGTTCATAAAGCTGCGTATGATTTTAAGAGTGTTGATGCTGGAGGAGCAGCGTCGGGCTCCCACTTTGTCATGTCCCCTTCTAGTTGACATCGACATATCAACAGGATTAGCCTATTAATGGCTCTCGTAGGCTAATGAGGCATGGTGAGAGAGTCATTTTGCAGTCACTTGGTGATTACTTGGCTCAGTTTTTGATTGGAGTAAGGTTTTCCACTATATTTCATCATTATTTCTATTTATGGAAACCTTATTTTATAATTTGATGTTGAGATGCACTTTATTGATAATATAATATTTTAATATTTCATAAAGTGCAAAAAGATTAAAAATTTTGGAAACTTCTAGAAGTCAAAGGATAATATTACTTTATTGAGGCCGACCTCTAGAGGAAATGCATAAATAGACCTTGAGGTCTCACCATTTGGGCATCCAGATTTGATGAATTGTTGATTGGTGAATTCTTCTTGAGTATTTGTGGAGCCAAGTGATCTGCAGATAATCATATTGTCTTTGGGAACGGAAAACTCCCATTGATAGCAATTTTGAGGGTGTGAAATATCACCTGAATTATTGCAGATTGGAGGTGATATTTCAGTCACTTCACTAGGGCAGAAATTTGTGGCCTAAGGCCAATTTTGAAGACTACAATTTTAGGAGTTGGCAATTTTGAAGAGAAAGGTCAGATCTACATTAGGCAAAATCTGAAGCAAATAGGGACGCCTTTGGAGGAGCATTTCCATTCATCCCAGCTCATAACTAGGTCGATTCCTCTTGGAGATTGGTGCGCCTCATTTCCAGGGTTATGCTGATCATGTTAGAAGTTATTGGAGGCTTGGAGGGTTAGTGAATTATTTTATTTCACATTTCCAATCAGAACAGGGGCGACTTCTTCAGAAAATTCGTATGGGCTGCATATGGTCATCATCTTCCAGAATTTTCATTGCTTCTTCATTGGGAATGCAAGGTGACTCCTAACCAGGGTGCATTATTAAATTCCATGCATTTTAGATGTCATTTAGTGGCACAATAAATGGTACGGCTGTAGGTGACTGTTAATTTCAGACCTTGCATTAGTTTCATATGTAATTTGCCAAGAATCTTGGCTGAATTGAAATTGTTATTGTATTGGAAAGATTATTACATTGAAGGAGTAACAAGTAGTTCTCAACTTCTTGTTGCAATCAAAGTTTGAAATCAGATTTGGGTTTGTAAGCCAATTGTTTGTAAAAATGTCTATTTGCTGTAGCTAGTCTTTGCATACCTAGTTTCCCATATATTTGCATAAAATCCAAAAAGAATCACCTTTTTGCATATAGATCAGATTGTAGGCATTAAAAGGGTATTTAAATCAGCCTTAGCATCCATTTTTATTAAGTTACTACAACTGAAACACTACATCAGCAAGCTGCAAGGTTGCATGTAAACTGTTTGACGAAATTACAATCAGCCAACTAGGGCAAATTGTGGACAGTTTTGAGTTTGGCTCATTACACACTTCCAACCCAACTTCTTGTATTTTTTTTAAAGACATGATTTTTGGTGGAGGCCAACAGGGAGATTGAAGAGATGCGTCTCTTTCCTCTCACTTGTATATATAATGATTCCTCATTGTTCAAGATATTACATTTTCGAATATATTAAATCACAAGCATAATTCGCAAGGCAGAGCAGACTTCTAAGGAGCAGATCAAGTTATTTCAAGAGCAAATCAGATTTATTAAGTGTGATCTTATTCATTGTGCTTCAAGAAGTGAAGCCATACCTGTAGGCCTTAGATTTGGCCATTGTAAAGCAGATTGCCGTTCTTATCATTCAATATAGGGTATTTTGTTGTGTTCATTGTTCATTGTTTTGCATTTTTTGATTGCTTTAATTCTGATCATAAAAACTAACATGGTATCAGAGCGGGTTTGAAGAAGATCGTGATCAGATTTGTCATTGCAGCAATACTCTATTGTTCTTTATATCTCCTGTCTATCCCTATTTTAGTCAAGATGGTGAACGGTCTTAAAATTGAGGATAGACTCGAAGGAGCATCCAACTTCACATCATGGAGGTTTAGAATCATGCTCACCTTGGAAGAAAATGACTTGGCCGAGTTTGTGGAAACCAAAGTTCCCGAACCATCGGAGGAAGAAGAGAAGTTGCAGTTGAAAAAGAAAGACATCAAGGCGAAGAAGATATTGGTTGACTTCGTTAAAGATCATATTGTTCCGATTGTCTCCAAGTTGAAGACGGCAAGGGACATGTTTAAAACCTTGGAAGATATGTACGAAATCAACAACACCAGCTGGGCTCTTGCACTGAAGCAACAACTACATCATGTGAAAATGGCGAAAGGAGAAACAATTATTGCTTACTTTATGAAGATTTCAAAATTAAGAAATCAGCTCTCTACAATTGGTCATGTAGTTGATGACAAAGACTTGACCATGCTTGCTCTCAATGGCCTTCCTTCATCATGGGAATCCTACATTCAAGGAATCAGTGCAAGATCGAAACTTCCTAAGATCGATTGAGTGTAGATTGCATTCAAGAGGAGTCTAGATTGACCGCTAGAGGAATTGGTCAAAGCTCTACCAATGAAGACATTCATGTCCTTGCCTCTCAATCATCTAAGAAGAAAAGCAAGAATGGGAAGAAAGGATTCTTCAAGAGGAACATAGATAATGGAACTGATGGTGCTCCCGCTTTCAAGAAGAAGAGGGACCTCTCCAAAATCCAATGCTTTAGGTGTGACAAGTATGGTCACATTGCCAAGCATTGTCCTTCCAGGCCTAAGCAACAAGCCACCATTGCAGATGTTAATGATGCCTCTCTTCAGAAGGAATCATGTGAATATTTGTTCTATTCGGCATTGTCAAGCAATGTACCTACTGACACCAACACTTGGCTGATTGATAGTGGTGCATCTTGACACATCACTGGTTTTAAGGAGCATTTATCAAACTTGATGGAGAGAAATTCTAGTGAACAAGTTATCATTGGAGATGATGCTAGCTATTTGGTGAAAGGGATTGGGATCTCTACTCTCCACTTGAATTCTGGCATTACTCTAAGGTTAAGTGATGTTCTCTATGTTCCAGGCATCAAACGAAATCTGGTTTCCATTTCAGCCTTGGAAGACAAGGGATACCAAGTTGCCTTCTCCGAAGGCAAAGTTCTTGTGTGGATGAAGAATTCCAACTTCAAAACTGCTCGAGTAATTGGAGTTAGACATGAGAGCCTCTATAGGGTAATCACTTGTCCACTTCAAGCATTAGTACATGATTCTTCAAACTTGTGTGATCGTTGGCATCGAAGATTGGCTCACCTACACTTTCGGGCTCTACCTATCATGGAGAAGATGGTCACGGGTCTTCCAAATTTCAACCAGGAGCATGAAGGTACCTGCAAAGGTTGTGCCATGGGTAAGAATACTAAAATTCCATTTTATAGTAGAGAAAGTAGATCTAAATGTATTCTAGATATCATTCATTCCGATTTATGTGGTCCAATGTCTATTGCTTCTTTGAGTGGTTTCTTGTATTACATTATTTTTATTGATGACCACTCTAGAAAGACTTGTAGTTATTTCTTGAAATCTAAAGAATTTAAAGAAGTACTTGAGAGGTTCAAAGAGTTTAAAGCTCAGGTAGAGAACTTATCTGGGAAGAGGATCAAAGTTCTGAGATCCGACAACGGAGGGGAGTGCACCTTTGAAGGATTCCGTAACTTTTGCATTGAAGCAGGGATTAAGAGGGAGTTCTGTGTCCCTTACAACCCTCAACAGAATGGTGTTGCAGAAAGGAAGAACATATCTATTGTAGAAGCCGCCAAAGCTATGATTCATGACCAAGATCTGCAAACCTTCCTTTGGGCTGAAGCATCTAAGACAATTGTTTATGTTCAGAATAGAAGCCCTCACCGCATTTTAGAGAACATGACTCCCGAAGAAGCATTCACAGGGGTGAAGCTGGAAGTAAGTAAATTGAGGATCTTTGGTTGTCCAGTGTATGTTCATATACCAAAAGATAAAAGGACAAAGTTGAATCCTTCTGGCAAGAAGGGAATATTTGTAGGCTATAGTGAGACTTCAAAAGCCTATAGAATTTACATTCCAGGTCAGAAGTTGATTGAGATCAACAAAGATGTTACATTTGAAGAGGATGTTGCATTCAAAAGATCTAAGAGCATTTATATGGATATAGATAATGAAGACCAAGAGTCTCCTCAGGATATGGAAGTTGACCATACTCCTGAGATTCAGAGGGAGGCTTTTGATTCAAAAGAATATGATGATCCAGTTGAGCCTTTGGAACCAACTGATGGACCTAGTGACATTGTTGTAGTATAAAAAAGGCCTCGATGGACTCGAGAAAACATGCAAGAGGCAGGAAAATATGCAGCTCCCCGAAGATCTCTTAGAGAAAGCAAGAGACCTCATAAGTTCTCAGATTATGTGATATTAATGAGTCAAATTATTGAGTCTGAGCCTTCTAGTGTTGAGGAAGCTACTAGTCAGCAAGTATGGAGAGATGCTATGGCTGAAGAATATCAATCCATCCTCAAGAATGATGTTTGGGATATCGTACCTAGACCTGAAGGAAAATCTGTTGTTTCTTCTAAGTGGCTCTTCAAGATTAAGCATGCGGTTGATGGAAGCATTGAGAAGTACAAGGCTAGGTTTGTGGCTAGAGGATTCTCTCAGAAAGAGGGAGTAGATTATGAGGAAACCTTTGCTCCAGTTGCTCATTATACATCCGTCAGAACCATCATTGCTATTGCAACATTTAAAGGATGGAAAATACACCAAATGGATTTGAAGACAACATTTCTAAATGGTGTAATCGAGGAAGAGGTATATATTGAGCAACCTGATGGCTTTGAGGTTCATGGGAAGGAGTCTCATGTTTGCAAGCTGAAGAAGGCTTTGTATGGCCTTAAGCAGGCTCCTTGTGCTTGGTACGAAAGAATTGATTGATACTTGATGAGTTTGGATTTCTCCAAGAATGATGCTGATTCAAACCTATACTTCAAGGTAATTGATGGCGAAGCATTAATCTTGGTTCTCTATGTTGATGATCTACTTATTACCGGAGAAGATCACCTCATTTTCAAATGTAAGGAGTTAGCTTCAGAATTTGAAATGATCTTGGTCTCTTACATTACTTCCTTGGTTTAGAAGTATGGCAGAAACCAGATGAAATCATTCTAAGTCAAGGGAAGTATACTATTGACATCTTGAAGAGATTTGGTATGATGGATTCCAAACCGATGTCTACACCGATGGAGACAAATTTGTTGAAGTTAAAAGAGGCTGCAACTAGTTTAGATCTGGTGGATCCTAGCATGTACAGACAAATGATTGGATCATTGATGTATCTAGTTAATACTAGACCAGATATTTGCTATGCAGTGAGTGCACTTAGTCAGTTCATGTGTGAACCAAGGCAAATACATCTAGTTGCAGTGAAGCATATCCTAAGATACTTGCATGGCACAGTTGGGTATGGCTTGAGATATTCTTCTAGTGTAGACTTGACGCTGCATGGATATACTGATTTTGATTGGGCAGGGTGTGTCACTGATCGGAAGAGCACCTCTGGATGTTGCTTCAGTTTGGGATCTGCTATGATTTCTTGGTGCAGTAGGAAGCAGTCATCTGTAGCATTGAGTACAACAGAGGTAGAGTATATTGTAGCTTGTATGGCAGCTCGGGAAGTAGTATGGCTTCGTAAGCTCCTTGCAGGATTGTTTGGACAATCAATGTAGCCTACCATCATTCATTGTGATAACCAGAGCTGTGTGAAGATTTTTGTCAATCCAGTGTTTCATGACAGAACCAAGCATGTTGAGATCAAATACCATTATATCAGAGATATGGTATTGAAGAAAGCTATAGAGTTGAGGTATATCAACACTGATGAGCAGACGACAGACATTCTCACCAAGCCTCTCTCCAAGATAAAGTTTGTGTACTTTCGAGATAAGCTTGGTATGGTGGAGAATACAACATTAACTGAGAAAGAGTCTCAGTATCAGTGATCCCTTGATAACGAGTTCTCTATGAGAGAAGTTCGAGGTGAAATCCCTTGATAACGAGTTCTTCTCTGTGAGAGAAGTTCGAGGTGAAATCCCTTGATAACGAGTTCTCTGTGAGAGACGTTCGAGGTGAAGTCCCTTGATTCCACCCTCTAGGAGAGCCATGGTGGATGTCATGTAAGTGATGAACACTTGTACATACTATACATTGTTGTAGCCATTGTGGTTGACATCACGATGAGGTGATGTCTTATGCAGCTGGAAGTATCCTCCCTAGTTGAGAGGGAGTGTTGATGTTGGAGGAGCAACGTCGGGCTCCCACTTCCAGCCCAACTTCTTGTATTTTTTTTTAAGACATGATTTTTGGTGGAGGCTGACAGGGAGATTGAAGAGATGCGTCTCTTTCCTCTCACTTGTATATATAATGATTCCTCATTGTTCAAGATATTACATTTTTGAATATATTAAATCACAAGCATAATTCACAAGGCACAACAGACTTCTAAGGAGCAGATCAAGTTATTTCAAGAGCAAATCAGATTTATCAAGTGTGATCTTATTCATTGTGCTTCAAGAAGTGAAGCCATACCTGTAGGCCTTAGATTTGGCCATTGTAAAGCAGATTGCCGTTCTTATCATTCAATATAGGGTATCTTGTTGTGTTCATTGTTCATTGTGTTGCATTTTCTGATTGCTTTAATTCTGATCATAAAAACTAACAAAGAGGTGTCCCACATGCTCACAATTTTTTTGTCCCTGAAGAGGCTGGGAGTGGCAAAAAGTGACACATTGGTTGTTTGAAGACTTTTGGTTGTCTATTATTCTCATGCATGTCACAAAAAATGTCCAAGTTCGATGGTAAGAGTAAAAAGATATTTTAATTGGATACAATGAGATATCAAAAGCCTATAGACTGCTTGGCATAGAAACTAATAAAGTTGTTATCAGCAAAGATGTTGATCTGAAATGGATGAACTATGGGTGTACAAGATAATTAAGAAGCACTCCACTCAGTTTGGGAAAGCTCTAAAAAGATTTGACCTAGAGGCGACAAAACAAGTGATGGGGAAACTGTGGAACAGTATCGGACCAATCTGTTGAATTGTCATTTTTTTTGCAGACCAACAATGGAACAGTCTACAGATTTCCTGAGTTTTGGGGTCCAGTCCCCAGGTTATGGGATGGCTATGTGGCATGCCAAATGACAAGGTCATAAGGTCAAAACCAAACACGAGAACCCTGGAATCTTCAGGAGCAATTGAAATGCAGAACTTGAAGTGACAAGATATGGATTGACATGTCAGTGCTGATAAAGACTTTCACTTTAAAGGTTTGGGGTTCCTTTGGTCACTTTTAGGTAGATTTGAGTGCAAGAACAGTATAGTTTTCTGAGCAGCGCAGAACTACAGAGGTTCCAAGTGCCATGATAGAGCAATATCATTGTGTACACATTTTTGAAGATATTTTGGTGCAAGGATAAATCATAGTCTTTTTTTGTTGGCAGAATTAAGCACCCTTTGGATACTTCTGCTTCACATACTGAGGGAGGTAGGTCAGTGGGGCAACTCTCATCTTTGTACAACACTACTACTAAGGTGCCCCAACACACTAGCTCTCGGCAATGGGGATCCGCCCTCGCTCAACGTCATGAATCCATCCCTCAGTGTCGTGGATCTACTCCTTCACAATTGCTTCCCAGGTTGTGGGAATAGGTACACATTATGAGTTTCTTCAATGCCTTGGGAGTTTCTTCGGCCTTGGATATATAGAGGATGAGGAGAGGATAGGGCTATATGCTATGCTACACTCCGCTCACCCCTCATGCCAGATAGATATATAGACAAACATCAACGACAGATATAGTTAGGGGCCCCTCACCATCCCATCTATACCCCACTCTATAGATGTTGATGAACGCCTCACCATCCCCATGTATTAGATGGACATCCCAGATAGATAGGGCATGCATGATATGATGTTCGATGTAGATCTAGCCTTCCCCCACTTCATCTAGTTTCCCCCCCCACTCTAGAGTCTAGTTGGGCATAACTCTATAGTATAGTCTAGTGTATGCCCCTCACCATCTCCCTATATATCTATATGGCAGCAACAATTATATAGATAGGAGATGGTTCTAGATGGACGTAGATGGGAATGGGGCATCTCTATAGGTTCTCATAGACTGATGGTCCATGCCCCATTCCCATATAGATATATTAGTCTAGTCCATTGATTGTGAGGGGTTCACTATATAGCTGGCGCTAGTCTGGTGAGTGGTTGGGTATAGCTGGGAACTTTGGTGAGGGACCCACATAGATAGATAGGCCTGCTTATCTATATATCTTTCCGTTGTATATGGATCTATATAGATCAGGTTAATATCTGTTGATAAGGTTAATATTCACTGCCTATATATCTATCTAGGGGGTTATCAGCTATATAGGTTCATCTAGACTATAGAGTAGAGGGGGCATCGCTGGTATTGCATTGGGTATAGCTGGTGAGAAAGGCTTGCCCAAACCCATAGCTATTGAGGCTTGCCTAGCTTGCTCCCCCCTTATAGAGCTTCAAGAGGTGTAGTGGCAAGAGATATATAGATAGGGGATCGGATTGGGAGGCTTATATAGGGCAGTGGCCAGAACCCCATAGCTATTGAGGGATGAATATATATCTATATGGCTGCACTATACAGTGAGGGAGGACCCCCTCTGTTTAGATAGGGATCTATAGGGCTACAATGGTGAGATCTATAATCTGGGGTTGGCCAGAATACAGAGTTATATATATAGGGCAGTGAGGAATGTATATCTATATGGCTGAGATCTCTAGATAGGGACAAGAGATATATAGATAGGGATTGGTGAGGGACTCTACAGCCAGGGGTGGGGCCCTCTATATCTATATGGGAGACAAGTGGCGCTGATTTGGTGAGGGGCATAGCTCTATAGAGTAGATATATATATATATATATATATATATGGGAGACAAGTGGCACTGAGTTGGTGAGGGGCATAGCTCTATAGAGTAGAGTTATATATATGGCTGCTGTGGCAAGAGATATATAGATAGGGGATCGGTTAGCGAGGCTTTACTTCACTATACACCAGCTCCCCCCTCCCTCCCCATATATAGATTATCTATATGGCTAGCTGGGGTGAAGAGATATATAGATGGGGGCATAGCTTAGACCTATATATATATAATCAGTGGTAGCTGTTCTTGTGAGGGGTTGATGGCATAGATGAATCATCCATTTGATACATAGGGATGGCCCCCTAGATAGATATATAGGCAACCATCTAGATGAGTGGGGCATAGATGGACCATCAGTCTATGAGAACCTATAGAGAGGGTGAGGGGCTCTATAGTCTATGAGAACCTATAGAGATGCCCCATCCCCATCTATGTCCATCTAGAACCATCCCCTATCTATATAACTGTTACTGCCATATAGATATATAGGGGGATGGTGAGGGGCATACACTAGACTTTACTATAGAGCTATGCTCGACTAGACTCTAGAGTGGGGGGAAGACCAGATGAAGTGGGGGAAGACTAGATCTACATCAAACATCATATCACGTATGCCCTATCTATCTAGGATGTCCATCTGATACATAGGGATGGTGAGGGGTTCATCAACATATATAGAGTGGGGCATAGATGGAATGGTGAGGGACCCCTATCTATATATGTCATTGATGTTTGCCTATATATCTATCTGGGGTGAGGGGTGAGCGGAGCGTAGTGTAGCAGATAGCCCTATCCTCTCCTCATCCCCTATATATATGGATAGGGATAGGGATAGGACCATCTATATCTATCTAATTATCCATATATACAAAGAGGGGGGATAGGGTTAGGGAGATAGGGGCACTCCCAGATAGATATATAGGCTCCTTATCTATTCCATATATAATTAGAGGGGGCGAGGGGCGAGTCTATAGATGGACATACAGAAGATGGACATAGTCTAGATGGACATACAGACTCAAGATGGACATATCATGTATGTAATCCCCTCTATCTCTCATTGATGGACATGTCAAACATACTTGTTTATCAAGTCAAGATTGGGGAGTGGGGCATACTATCTCGTCAGTCATATCACGTATGCTCCTCTGTCTCTATTTGATGGACATATCTATCATGTATGTGTATGTATCCCTATCTAGATATAGTTGGTATTGGGTTCGGGAGATTCGAAGGGAGAGGGAGTGCTAGGGCTCAATCATTCCCTAACACTTTGGGCCCTTTTCAAATACTCTACTAAGTATAGATAGGGCATCATATCATGTATGCCCCTCTATCTCTATCTCTATTTGATGGACATTTGGGTCTTGAATTGGTGGTAACGAAGTGATATCGTGTCTCTGTATCTTATCTCACGCCCTATATATATATCTGCGCAATGATTTATAGAGTGCCCTATATATATGCGATAGACTGTCTTGCCATACATATCTCTGTGGTTCCTTATCCCATATGGCGGGGAGTGGGGCATCTTTACTCTCACGAAGTGAGCCATTGATGTTATGTATGTAACGAAATGTCCACTAGTGTCTCTATATCTTATCTCATGAAGTGGCAATGGGGGAGTGCCTATATATCTATCCACGGTATACATTTTAATTGGCAAAGTATAGAGATAGAGATAGAGTTTCATTGGCATTGGCATCGAGTTCAAATATATAGGGGGCATAGTCTAGATTCACTATGTCTGTGGTGGCACAATATTCATTGGCACCCCAAAGATAGATTATTAATTAGATTGAAATTGAGATTTAGATTGATGATTAAGAATACGACCAACCCCTATCTCCCATATATATAGGGGCGGGGGACACTACCAACCCTGTATATAGATGGGGCCAATGACTACCAATGATCATGAGCAACGACCAATGTTCATGACTGACACCCAACCTACCAACTGAACCACCAACCTACCAATGAATACACATTTTGCCCTATCTACATATGGCTCAGCTGCGGTTTCTATAGTTCAGATTTCAGATTCTAGATGGATTATGGTTATGACTGATTCTATCTAGATCAAGTTCTTTGCTCCTACCCCCACTCCCAATACCGATCTATCTCTGAAGCCATCTCTGCTGAAGTCGGAATCTCTACATATATTGATATGATGGGGAGGGCTATATTGTAGAGAGATCGGCTAGAGGTAAGCAACCCATAATCAATTCATGGGAACCGATCTCTAATTGGGTGGAGTTAAAAGCTTATCTTATTCGTATTCACCCATCTATTCTATCATTAACGGATTAGAGATATCCCATCCCCCCATCCCCCCATTCCCTTTTAAGTGGTAGTGGGGTGCCCTCCTCCCCCAACTTCAACTCTGGGTTCTATAGTTGATCGGGATATTGATAGCCTATATCTCTCTCTCTTCCCCTCCCAGATAGATATATAGGCTTCCTCTCCTGCTCACGCCCTCGCTTTTATAGAAACCGCTGTACCTCGATGTTAGGGGATTCACCTCCTCCAGCAATCTATAGCTCATCTAGGTATGATCCACTTCAATTGATCCTTGGAATCGCAATACACTTCAATCCCCATAATTTATGGAGGGAATCTCCAACATCTATATCTATGAAGTGAAGGCCGATTCTATATATATTGAATCTTTGGATAAGTGAAGGCCCTTAGCCCCCTCAACCCATATTGAAGTGCTGAAGGCCCAGTCCCCCAGGCCCTTAACCCCCTCTATCTATATGGGATCACATACATTAGATAGATTCTTCGATGATTTTGGGGTGGGGGTCCATCATGAATACTCCTCCATCATGCCCTATCCCCTAGAAATACCAGATACTTGCATATTGCATAGAGATCCATGCCTATATATCCCATCATCACGGTTGAGTCAGCCTATATATCTATCTGGGGGCCCTATCTATATATATATGGGACGAACGATCCTCTCGATTGATCACTCAACCAGCTACCTGCCTAGTGAATATCTTTTTTCAGCAACCAACTTTGTTTGCCCCCTATATATCACCATATAGATATATAGGGCCCCCATCCCCATCAGAGATAGAATTTTTTTGGCCCCATCCCCATATATAGATAGGGATAAGGATAGGGCCTCATCATCTACAACTAGATCCCCTATATGTAGATCCAGTCCCCCCTATATATCTATTTGCTATAGTTGAGTAGATAGGGGACTAGAACTATAGCCGCCCTCTACAGTTCCCCTCCTTGGCCTCCCTCTAAATAAAATTGGTGCGAGGGCCCCGTATCTCTATTTTCCGTGGCCTTGGCCTCATCTCCCAGATGGATATATAGGGGTCGGCGCAAGTCCCTCACCATCCTCAATCTACATCCCATCCAGTTAGATTAGGATTTGGATTAGCCCAACCGCCCTAGCCCCACCCGATATAGATAGGGCGCGTCGATAATCACAGCTCGGCCATAGGAGATAGGCGGGAGTCCCTCCCCCTGCTCATATAAATCTAGTTGGGCCTATATAGAGTTAGATATAGATCGAGGATCCTCATCTAGCGTGTAGAGATCTGAGGCGCCATAGATAGATTATTAATAGAGGGAGCCAACTATCGACTATCTATAAATATATATAGTTGCCCTCTCCTAGCCCAACTAGACTCTAGTAGCCTATATATCTATCTGGGGCCATTGGGCCCTGTCTATATATGGGCATAAGCATTAAGCCACCATCAGTTGACCTATATATATAGAGGGGCGGCCGAGAGAAACCATATATATATATATATAGTAGAGGGCCCCCCTCTCCAATCTAAATCTAAATCTATATATGGGGCCCTCCCCTCCCCAATATAGAACTAGATAGATGTAGAGGGGGCCTTCCCCCTCTAGAATAACTAACTCTAAACTTTAAACTCAACTCTAGCAAATAGATAGATATATATAGGGGGGCATGGTATATATTTTTTGGGCACCCCCCACCCCATATATAGATTCTATATTCTATTAACTATGTCTATGGTGGCACCCCCCTCTATATAGATATGGTAGATTCAATATCTAAACTCAATTAAACTATATACTGACCGACGACCTACTCTACTCCACTCTATATAGTTGGGCCTATAGTCATAGTGCACTGCATGGTATTCTTTCTCCAATCTAAAAGTTTTATGAATGAGTAATGAGTGTGCCGCACCTAGATCATAGATCACAATAGTGCCCGATCTCCTATCTGATCCCCCATAGATAGAAATTTGGTTTGGTTTCGTGGACCACGAAAGTGACCTACCTTATAAGTTCCTATATGTGCCCCTATACCTATATATATAGGCCGCCTTTACTCCAGGTGTGGGGTCGAGGAGGGGGAGGTCCCCCTATCTCTATATGGTATGGGGCGTTCCCCCGCCCCTATGTCTATATCGAGACTCGACTGACGAGATCTAAGCTCCCTATATGTAGATATGCCCCTCCCCCCCCAGATCGATCTATAGGCGCCCATATAGATATAGGGCCACCTCCGCTCCACTATAGGGTTGGGGGTTGGGGTTGATAGGTCGAGGAGGGGGAGGTCTTCCTCTCGATCTATGGGGTGCTTGACCTCGTCTACATCTATATAGGTCTGGGATGGGTGGGCATTTCTAGATCAATGTCAAGGTCCTATCATTTGAATGTAGTCCCAACTTGGAATTAGAATATAGATATAGGGCATTCATAATGTCGAGGAGGCAGAGCCTCACAATCTATAGATAGAGTTTCATTGGCATTGGCACAACACGGTCTATATTCACTATGATAGATAGAGATAGAGGGGGCCAATATATATTGAGTTTGGATATAGAGGGGTACCCCATATATAGATTTAGATTTAGAGTTAGATAGGGGATAGGGCCCTCACTTTGACCCCCTTCAATCTATAGGGGAGTTCTATGCCTAGGAGGCCGATGCCATAGGTAGATAGGGGCACTCCCAGATAGATCTATGGGCTGCTCATATCTATACTTTTTATGGGTGCCCCCCCCCTATATACTCCATATATAGTTAGAGGGGGCAAGGGCCTATCTCGCTCTAGTAGTCCTGTGATGTCTTGCCGAGCACAACCATAACTATTATTATAAAGGTGGAGGTGGCTATATATATTTATATTCTTATCTACATTGGGCCATATATATCTATATTCTTTGGGAATTTCTTGTCTACATTGGGATAGTTATAGGGGCCCTTAGCCTCCCCATAGACATACAGGGCCTTCTCCCCCTCGACATATATAGAGTTGGGCCTCCTCGTCCTAGATGGTATAGTGGGGAGCCTACGTTTTATCCCCCTTGCATGAGAGCATCGAGCATATCCTTCCAACTGCTAACATTCCCACCCCATATAGATTTGATCTACCGATCTCCTCTATTACTCCATATGGGGTGTGGGGGCCACCAACCCCTCTAGATGTAGACAGAGGAATCCCCATATATAGATAGGGGGTGCCCCCATATAAAATATAACTTCTCTGGGGGACTAGATCCCTTTATCTATATGGCGATAGATCGAGGTCTTGGTCGAGGGCGCCCATCTATTATGTACGTGATACTGGTCATCAGTCATATCAACCATAGATGGTCGGCCCTTAGAATACAAATAGCCCACTTACATCTCTGGAAAGAACTATAATCCGATAGGATTAATTCCATATTGATGAAATGAACTCCCCTATATATATAGATCCAATCCCCAAAGTATATAGTTAAGTTTAGATATTAAATCTCAATTTATATACGGGGTGGGGTGTGGCGGGTTGGGGGCATGGTATATATTGACTATGTCTATGGGGCCTGGTATATATTAACTATCTATGGGAACCCCCAACCCCATATATAGATATAGATTTAGATTGATTAACTTGAGATTTATAGGGCAATATTGGAGATAGATAGGGGCGTCTATGATCTCATTTATCAGATGAGAGGAGAAATAGACGTCGACGTCGATCTGAGTGGAGTCAAGTAGAAATATCATATAGAGTTGGCGGGGATGGGGGTGGGCTCCCATGGCTCCATACCCTACCCTCCACTATAGATGCTTCAAGAGATACACTGTACTATACATAGTAACTAGTAACGTCGACCGATTCCCGACTTTCGACTCTCGACTCTATATGCTTGGGGGACGAGGGAGACTTTAGTTATATATCCTTCGACCATTCTGGTTGGAGGCCCCCTATCTGTATTTGTCTATATGGGGAGAGGAACCACTCTATTCTTGAAGGGAGATGACACCAACCACTCCACTCTAGAGTATTGATTAGGACCAGCAGAGGCACTGCCTTCTCCCTCTACCCATACAATGAGGGACAACTACCCATAGCCGTTAGGACTAGGCACCGCTCTCTCCCTTTATCATCAATAGATTAGGATTTAAATTAGGTCGACTGCCGCCATATGGATATAGGGGTCCCTATAAGATATATAGGGGGCCCCCTATCTCATTTATATATGGGGAGGGGTCAAGTGGCAATTCTATATCTAGAGATGGTCGAGCTATATAAAGTTCTTTTTTTGGCCTCCCCTCCATAAAGTTCTTTTTTTGGCCTCCCCTCCATACCATATAGGGGAGGGGACCTCACCCTCCGGTTCTATAGACAGGGTCGATGGCCTATCTATATAGGGGCTGAAGATAGCCCTATATCTATATGGGTTTTCGATGGATGCATCACTGATTCGCGTTCATATTTGTATCTCTATTTGGATCAGATCGTTCCACATGCATCTTCAAATAGGGCACCACATCTTGTGCATATGTATTAGATTAGATTGTTCCACTGGGCACCGCATCATGACATATAGACTTTCTCTGTAGGTTCGAACCTCTGCCTAGCCCAGGAATCGAAAGATCCAATCCAACACCCCATCCCCATCTATATAGAGGATAGGGGCCCTATCTCTATATCTATGCTCTAGATAGGTTGAGGGCATAGATATGGATGGATATCGATAGAGTCTGTCAGTTGGATAGGTAGTCAGTCCATATATAGATGGGGCGATGGGGATTGCACCACTAGACACCCCTCAAGGCAATTGAGTCGCCCAACATAGATACTCGTCCAAACTGCCATATATAGATAGGGCCCACCTCTTCAGGAGTGGCCCCTATCCCCATCTCTATCTATATACAGGGCCCCTCTCTTAATCGATATCTAAATCTCCCATATGTATATAGAGCTATCTAAATCTATATATGGGGTGGGGTCCCCATAGACATAGTTAATATACATCGTGCCACCCCATCTATCTCTATCATAGTGAATATATACCCTCCCCATATTCATATATAATATAGATCGTGCTACCCTAGACATAGTGAATCTAGAGCGTGCCAATGAAACTATATATGTAATGTCCCCAAATGGGACCATTCAACAAAAAAGGGGTTTCCCCTAAAATCCACAATTTATGAATTCTGAATTTAGAAAAATCCGCTGTTGAACACACAATCTACTGAGAGGGGGGTGAATCAGTAGATTAGCTAAAATCTAGTTCTTAGAACTTTTAAACAAGATACTCAAAGTATATGCAAAGTAAAGAACAGAACAGAGATCACACACACAAGAATGCTCAACACCAGATTTTGACGTGGAAACCCAGAGGGAAAAAACCACGGTGAGAAAAGCTGCTAGAAGCTATTGTTCTAATCTAGCCTTACAAAAAAATGTCTCACAAACAAACCTCATTGGTTACATTCAAGAGCACCCACTCTAAGGAAGCGTCAACTTCCTAACTGAGCACCAACTCAGTTTTTCTGATGGCACCAACCTATCAGAGAAATGAAGCTGCAACTTCAAAAATATAGAAGAGATTCAGAATGAATCTTGTACACTTTTTTGTTACAAGTTTACTCTGTAATTGCGCCTTAGTTGTGTGTCTTCTCAGCTTCTTTGCCTTTATCTCTTTGTGTCTGGATATCTTCTATTTTGACACACTTATTTTCTTTGCCCCTTTCACACTGTCTGCATATGTCCTCTCTTGACAATTTTGAGTTAACACTCTAATTATTTTTGCAGCAGCAATAGAAAGACAACACCGTTCAAATGATCTGTTCGTAGCATATATAAACAGATGCATCTTAGGGTTGTCTCTCTGTGAAGTATTCACACTTCAACTAAACTTAATCAGTTCAAGCTTTTGATTTGTATTCAATGCGACTTTGAATTTGTGTCTCAATTCATGCTTCACTCGACAACGTTCAAAATTTTCTTTATTGTCTTTGGCATCTGCACTTAAATGCGCCGCTTCCTCGATCACTTCTAATCTGCATTCAATGTGACTCTGACTTCGTGTCTCGATTCATGCTTCAAATGACAACGTTCAAATTTCTTTATTGTCTTTGGCATCTGCAATTCTACTGAACTTAACTGTGCCGCTTCCTCGATCACTTTTGGTCTGCATTTAATGTGATTGACTTCATGTCTCGATTCATGCTTCAAATGGCAATGTTCAAATGCCTTTATTATCGTAGGCATCTGCACTTTTACTTAACTGCGCTGCTTCCTCGATCACTTCGATTGAAATATCTCGAGCTCCGTGAAGATTTATCGAGTTCAACACCGGTTCCAGTTGTTCCTATATAGACAGTTGGACGACATTGATTGCGGGCTTTTTCAAATTCTTTTGTCGCGCCAAGTTCATGTTATTTTCCTTGTCGGATCTTTCCTTATGACCTTTTGACACCAGTCAAATGCGCGTGCTCTCGGAGGATCATCTGAGTTTACTTTGCCATTAACCATCGAGCTCCTTTTCTTCCTTTTTTACATCTCGCTGCTTTCTATACCATGGGTTCGCTTCCGCTCATTTAGATTATCCTCGATATGCTTGATCTTTATCCTTTGTTTTTAGCGTTAAACTTCGGCATGTTGACGTGATCTCATTTTCTTTGGCATTCTTGTAATGCTTTTGCACCGTTGATTCTTGTAGACATGCTCGATCTTTAACATGCCTTGTCCCTTTGAGAATGCCTTGTAAGACTTCCACACTTTATCTTTGGCAAAGTTGCAAGTGACCTCTCTTCGGACAATTTGTTGCGGGCTTTTTGTCAAGGGCCTTTCGAGACAATTTCCGCGGACTTTTTGTCCGAGAGGCATTTCTTCGAACTTTTTGTCCGGGAGGCATGTCTTCGGACTTTTTGTCTGCAAGGCATTTCTTCGGACTTTTTGTCTGCAAGGCTTCTCTTCAGGCTTTATGTCCGTAGGTATTTCTTCGGACTTTTTGTCCACAAGCTGCCTTTCGGCTTTTTTGCAAGCGTCCACATGTCTTTGCAACGTTCAAAAGATACCCTTTGGACTTTTTGCAATCTACCCTTCAGCTTTTCTGCAAGTGTCCACATATCCTTTGCAACGTTTAAAAGATACCATTCAGACTTTTTGCAATGGTCCACTTATCCTTCGGACTTTTTGAAAAGGTCCACTTGTCCTTAGGAACTTTTGCAACGGTCCACATACCATTCGGCATTTTTGAAAAAATCCCTTTGGAAGCTTTGAACGGTCCACTTACCTTTCGAAATTTTGAAAAGATCCCTTCGGAAGCTTTGATCGGTCCACTTATCCTTCGGAACTTTTGCAACGGTCCACATACCCTTCGGACTTTTTGAAAAGATCCCTTCGGAACTTTTGTTTGGGACAATTTCTCTGAATGAATTCTCCAAGACACTTTCTCCGAAAGGATTCCAAGTGGCGCTCATTTCCTTCGGAAACTTTGTTGCGGACAATTTGTCCGAATGAATTCTCCAAGACACTTTCTCTGAAAGAATTTCAAGTGGCGCTCATTTCCTTCGGAAACTTTGTTGCAGACAATTTGTCCGACAACGACTTAGTCAATTTTCCCGAAAGAATTGCCTTTAACATTTTCCCGAAAGAATTGCCTTTAACATTTTCCTGAAAGAATTCCCTTATTAGCTACGGGCAATTTGTTCGAGAAAAAGGTCTTTACCAATATTTCCGAAAGAATTCCCTCAATCAAATCTGCTCAACTCAAGTCTTCTTGATTTATCTCGATTGCCTTTTCTGAGTAAGAGCACTTCACAAACGTGATTTACTCCACAGTTCTGCTCAACTCAACCTTTGGCATTAATGCATGATCAGTTTCAATCTCAATGACATCAAGGACATTAACCTTTGACATCAATGACAATTCCATGCTGCCCTAGATGAAAATGATAACTGTTTAGTCCTCAGACTGCTTTCTGTATCTTGGTACCAAAGTTGTCAACTGTCTCCTTTCTCAAATTTCCAACATCAACAAATCCTAGCTGCTGTAATTGCACCTCCAAATTGAAAATTAACTCTAATTCACCTTGAAATAAATGACAAATAAATACCTTGTGAATTTGGTCACTGTTGTAGCTTGGAATTGCACCCTTGTGAGAGAGTTCTTCAGGCTCTCTCACTTCCAGCTACAAGCATGGGGACAACCTCAGAGTGTGGGTATCCTATGGTGAAGTTGAACCTCTAGGCTTTTTTATGAGCCTAGTTCCTCAGGGGCTCACTTCAGCTCTTGGTTCCCACACTAAAATCTACTATTAGCTAAGGAAAAGGAGTTGGAGGATGACTGAAAAGAAATCTAAGCTAAGGGAGGTGATGCACCAAAATGAAGTGATCCACTTGGTCTGGGAAAGAGCCAACTACTGATGAATCCAAATAGGACATAGGTTATTTTGGTTCTATCTCAAGGCCATAGGCATGGAGCTTTTGCGTGGAGGTTGAAGGGAAGCCTTGCGCTTTGAAGGATAACAAAAATAGGTAAAGCACTTTTGAAAACTCGATTTGCACTACCATGAGTAATTCGGACTTTTGGACCCTTCCTACTTCGGGATTTTTACAACTGATTACTCATGAAGTGGAGTAAGTTGAGCTGCCCCAAAAACCCGAAGTCCTCCCAATGAGAAAAATTGAACCCTTTTGCTCAAGACCAATTCGGGGTTTTAGGAGCCCACAACTTGTTACTTCAGAACTTTGGCATGCTGCAACTTAAGAAGGCACTTAAGTCATGGGCTGCTGAAAGTCCGAAGTCTCCCAAAGACTTGCCATTTTCTTGCCTGAAAGTTATCTTTTTCATACTTAGGCAAATTTTGATATGGGGGCTAAAAAATGGCCAACAGCCACCAATGGCTTTTGCTGCAAAGAAGAAAGAGCTTGAAATTGATGTTTCAATCCTCCAAACCCTAGCACCACACTAGCTGAATTGATGTCCTTTCCCACTCTAATCCCTGCTCAAGCTTTCACAAATTGTAGACAATCATGCAAAAATCACAGCAGTCATATCATCCATGAATCATCCACGAATCACCTTTCAAATCTGCCGTCAACAAATATTATTTCCTACGAACAATTGAAAACTTAAAAAATTCATCTTTTTCAATACTTAGAATTATGATGCAAATAAGCGCTCAAACTGATCATAAAAATAATGACTATCAAATAAAAATAATTTTAGAATTTTTCTTCCATGGAATGGTCACTGAAACTTGCTCCAAAATTCTGAAAACCCTAGTTCTCAAAATTTACCTCATCAAACATCACTCTCAATCCCAAACAAGTCACCACACTTGGGAAAATTAATGCAAATAATAATCAGATTTATTAAGCATCAAATGGACCTCAAATAGTCCACCAAACCCTCACATAGCCTCTCTAAGCAAATCGCCCCATTCTAAGGCAAATACAATAAATGGACTCATAGATGGTTATCTTTTGGGGGGCGTATCACATTGATCAAAGCGGTTTTGTAGGCCATTCCTATTTACTTTTCTTTCCTTCTGAATATCCATGCCAAAATCTTACATCAGTTGGATTGTATTAGCCGAAATTTTTTATGGACAGGGGTTCAATAGGTTAAAAAATGGCACCTTGTTAGTTGGAAAACTTTATGCTTACCAAAAAAGGAAGGGGGTTTGGGTTTCCGATCAAGTGTGTTGAATAACAAGGTTTTAGCTGCAAAATTATATTGCCGATTGTTGCAACATCCTTGTCATTTATGGGCCAGTAATATTAGAGCCAAATATGCAGAGGGCATGATGCCGTATGAGTTTATTCGACATTTCTTACCCTTTCGGGGATCGCCAATGTTATCGGTTCTTAAAATTGGTGAAGAAATTATCAAAAATCAGATTTTTTGGAAAATTGGAAAAGGTGATCAGGCTAATTTTTGGACTGACTCGTGGGATGGGAACCCAGCTTTGATTGAACAATTTCCGGCTTTTAGTGGTATTATGAATATTCTTCATAGTAAAGGAAAGATAAAGGTTGCTCAGTATGTGCAAACATCGTCTCAGGGAACTGAGTGTATTTCTCCTTCCTCGTGGCAGGGCAATTTGTTTAGGGCCCATATTCAATTTTTTCAAACTCTCCATCACAATCGTATTCTACCTCTTTCTTCTAATCCTGATAGCCTTGCTTGGGGAAATCTTCATACGGGAATTATTCAGTCGCTGAAGGATGTAGAAGTTTGCTGGGTATTCGGCCTCATCCTTGGAAGGATATTTTTGTTGATCTTTGGCAGTCGCTTTTGTGGCCTAAGGTTAGATTCTTTGTGTGGCTTCTTCTTTTTAAGAGGATTCTTACTAGGGACAATTTGATGAAAAAGGGTTTGGTGGGGCCTTTCTGGTGTCCTCTATGCAAAGAAGCGGATGAAACTTTAATTCACCTTTTCTTCCTATGCCCTTTTGTTATATCCCTTTGGAATACGATGGCTGATTGGCTCTCTGTTAGTTGGTCTCCTACGAATCTTGTAGAAACTTTTAAAGCCTGGAAACGTTTGGTCTCTGATACTCAACAGCTAAACAAAGGCGTTTGGCTTGCCATCTCTCTTATGTTGTGGAATGTGTGGAAGGAGCGCAATAGACGAATCTTCAAATCTCAACATAGAAACATTTGGTATGTTAAGGAAGTTATTCGAAGCAATATAGTGGAAACTATTGAGCATACTGTTAAACTTCCTTCTCCCCTACCTGATAAATGGAAAACTATGATAAACAAGCTTAATTTGCCAAAACATAAACTGAAGCTTGTTCCTAGTACCAAAAGATTGATGACAAACACTATAAGAAAATGGAAGCCCCCTCCTTTTGATTTTATTAAAATCAATATTGATCGAGTAGTCAGAGGGAATCCGAGCCCTGCTAGCATTGGAGGCATAACTCATGATTCTATGGGAACTCCCCTCTTCTTCTTTGCTCATCAATTGGGTTTCGCTACTAATAATCTGGCTGAAATTATGGCCATTCTCCGTGCTCTCCAAGAATCAATTAAAGTGGGATGTTCTCAAATCATTGTGGAATCTGATTCTAAAGTTATTATCCATCTTCTCTTGGCTAAAGAACGACAAAGGTCAAATAATTGGAAAATTGCTAAGATTCAAGACAACATTCAGGTTATCGCTAGACAATTTCAGACCATCTTATTCCATCATGTTCCTAGAAATCAGAACAAGGTGGCAGATGCTTTGGCAAATTAGGCTTTGGATCATCATAATTTGATTAATTTTGGCCCTTTGCCTTTGACATGGTCTCCAGAGAAAAGGCATCAGATTGAAAAGATTCTTTAGTTACATTCATTGGATGTATAAGATGATGATATGCTCTCTTATTTCCTTCTTATGTGATTGGATGTCTAAGGATAGATCATTGAGTATCAGTACCATAGCATGGCATTGTATTGATAATTTCTTATTTCTAGTAATATAATTTTTGGTTTTTAAAAAACAAAAACAAAAACAAAACCTCTTTTAGCAAAGGTGGTGTCAAAAGACACATTTTGTAAAGTATTCAGCTCCAAATCTACGAACACCTATTGCACATGCATCCCAATAGCTTCTTCAAACATGAAGAAAAAATTATCAAACTCAACATGTCTTCAATTGTGATCTTCACCTTGTATTTGTACCTTTCAAAGGGGGGTGAACCACCTTGGGGAGGTAAAATATCTCATAACCGTCTTTTGCCAACTTTTAGGATATCTTTTCCTTTTCTTTGCTTTAACTCCTAAGCCAACATTTCTTTTAATTTCACTTTAGGTCTTTTTGAATTAATTAAATAAATTGTCTTAATAAATTAGTAATTAAAATTACTTTTTGGTAAATTAAATAATTATTTTATATTAGGTCCTTGCTTAAATAATTAATTAAATTGCTCTAATAATTAAAGTGATAAAAATCACTTTTCAAGCAATTTTTTAATTATAAAACCCCTTAGACTAATCATTAAAATTATTTTAATATTTCAAATGGTCAAAACCACTTTTTTCGGTAATTCGAATAATTATCCAAGATAGTTCTATTTTAATAATTAATTAAATTGCCTTATATTTTTAAATGATTAAAATCACTATTTGGGCAATTTTATTAATTATTAAAATTATATGAAAAGGGAACATTACAGTCCTCCCTTCCCAAATTTGCTTGCCCTCAAGCAAATGCAAGCTCATATGCCCAATTACTATGTCCAAGTGGTAAAACCTGCTGTAATATTCAAAAAGTTTTGCTTTTGTACTTGTTAAGTGGAAGAATTTTTGCCAAAAAACAGTGTGGCATTCCCCAAATGGATAATGAATGCCATTTCACCTTGCCAACACGTCCCACAATGCAAACCCTTCTTGTATATGTTTCCCAACGGGAAAAAATATCCAAATCAATTTTGAACTTATAATACCTATATTTTGAAAAATGCCCCAATGTATCCCAAATCATAGGAAAGCCATCTAATGGCTCACTGCACTTATATGCCCTTATCTCACTCAAAACCGAGTGGGGTATGAAGAGGTATCCAATCCTGTTGCTCCAACTATGTCCTCCAAAAAGTATCCAACTCCATACTCCAATCCTCAAAGTAATCTCCCAAATATGCAATGTAGGAAAAAGAACCATACCTTGGAATCAACTTACTCTTCCATGAAGCCTACTAGAATAGGTCACTCTTATGCAAAAATCATGATCAACCCAAAGCTGCCCCTCTTTGTGAATGTTGGGTGGGAAAGTGACCTCAAAAACAACCCAAACATTCAAAAAATACCATGCAAAAAATTGTTGTACCTGTACCTTAAAATCAGACATGTACTTGGAAAGAAGCTGTAATTGTAAACACGAACCTGATTTTTCCTCATGCCATAGGGACTGCCTGAATGGTGCAATAAAATCAGTCAACAATTGCTCTTCAAAGGGCTTTATACAAGATTTTTCCCCACTTTTTTCATCCTTATTAAGTGGTTGGAAATTCTCTTTTGACTCAGAATTGTTGGAGGCAAGATTTTCACATATTCCAACCAAATTTTTAATATTTGATGACCGCTGTAAGCAATAGAAAAAATCAGACTTTCCATACCTATGAAGGGGTTGTAGTATGCACTATTTTTTCTCCTCTTTGTCCTGAATTGGTGGTTGGCAATGTTCCCCATACTCAGAAATTTTTGAGGCAACAAATTCGGACCTTATCCGCAACATTTCAGAACTTTTACTTGGCTGTCTCATGCCAAAAGAGTTGCCTTCTATGTAGGATTTGAGCCATGAATGTAGCAAACATTCTCAAAAAATTTTGACAAGAAGAGAAACCAAAATTTGCTCAAAAACATACCTTCAATCCTCTCTTTCCCATTTCTCATACTCACACAACCATTATCAAACATAATGTTAGATGGAGATGTGGGACCCTCTTCATCATTTAAGTCATGCCAAATGACTTCCTTGTTTGCCACCTTTACAAGGGATCTCCCAAATAAACCTATACATGAAACAAACAAATTAAGAAAATCATTGGTGTTTAATAACACCCCTTTGATCCACTTGTTAAGTTCTAAAATCCTTTCTTGATGTCTTGATTGATCCTTCCTATCCATTTTAGACAATGGATTGCCTTTTACATTCCACAATAAGTTGGAATCTTGAGCTTTTCCCATATCTATTTTGATTGTATGCAAGTTCATCATAGTGTTTTTTCTTCAAGCATTCCCTCATCTCATTGTGCATTGATTTATCAAGAAGCCCCTTTGTGCCTTCCAACCTTGTCAAGGCTTGCACCCCCTTCTTATTTGTGATTAGGAATTGTTCCTTCCAAGCTCTTTCATCAAATCTAGAGTCATGCAACAAATTTGAACAATTCTTAGATGCCAAACAAAAATCATCATTCAACTCATACCTTTCTATGAATATCTCGGTTTCTTTGGCTTCTTCAAAATCATCTTTTTGAATCTCAAAGTTTGGGGTACTTGGCTGCCCCAAAGCACCCAACATCTCCTCATTTTCATCCATCATTTGCAGCTCACTTTGCTGCTCAAAAAACTCAGATTTTTGGTTCTCACAATTTTCCACTCGAAGCTGCCCCAAAGTGTTATCTTTCTATAGCTCACTTTCCTCCTTCAAATCTGATTTTTCTATTTCATTGGCCTCTTCATAAGAACCCTCATGAAGGGCTGTCCCTTCATTCTTTTCCCCCATCTCTCCATGTAGTTCAATACTCTCTTCCTCTACATGCTTCACTAACAAATAAGGCCTCAATTTTTTTTCACAATCAATTGCAACATTTTCAAACAGCATATGTGCAATTGGATTTTTTTTCTTTTTTAGTTCCAAACCTGTCAACAAGATAGATAATAATGGCTTGGAAAGATCATCACTCTCATTGAGTGTCATGGTCAAGATTCTCTGCATAGAAGCTACAACATTTTTGGTAGGATTCTTACATGCAATTGCAAGGAAATGTTGAAACATCTTAACAATAAATTCATCACACTCCATAACTAACATCAAAATACATGCCTTAGTTGAAGCCATAGTTTCCAGGATGTTGACCCTTCTAGCCAAGGAGTGTCCTTTGTCCTCTTTGAAAACCTTTGAAGCTCTCCGCAATCAACAAAAATATTTTTCTCATGATTTTATCACTATAGAGAACTGTTAGTCTTAAAACCTCATTAATACGACTAGTAACCAAGAGTTTTACCTCATTTGTATCTCTCAATAATTCATGTTGAACCAAGTAAGTCCTTGAGGGCTGTACCGTCCACTTCATAGACTCATATTGTGATCGATATACCTTGGATAACCTCTTTTCTATTTTTAAGGTGTTGATTACATCCTCCACTGGTTGGCATAGGTCCCCTAGCCTTCTAACTGCATTGCAGAGCCTTTCTCCATTTCTTCCATGGCTTCTTCTTTCTTGGTAATACCAAATCTTTTTATCTGCTTGCAACCAAACCTTACAGGTGGACAAGATCGGTCCTCTAATACCACTATAATGTCCCCAAATCAGATGATTCAACAAAAAAAGGGTTTCCCCTAAAATCTGCAATTTTTGAATTCTGAATTTAGAAAAATTAGTAAACCTTAGTTGCTGTAATTGCACCTCCAAATTGAAAATTAACTCTAATTCACCTTGAAATAAATGACAAATAAATACCTTGTGAATTTGACCACCAATGGCTTTTGTCGCAAAGAAGAAAGAGCTTGAAATGGATGTTTTGTGAACGCAAAGCAATACAAGGGGATAATAAGACGCTGACAAATCCGTAAACAGTGGCAAAAACATAGTAAAAAGCTTATTAAGATTTTACCCAAGATAGATGGAAACACTGCAAACACCGCGATCAAAATGAATCACCCGGAAGGAGAACCTATAGGACTAGATGAAGACAGTAGGAAAGAGAGTGAGAATCGTCTGCATCACAAAGAACTTGAGGCAGACCGGGGTAAAACAAAAACTGTTCTAATAAGCAAAGATGGAGGGGAAGATGGATCACAAGACCATGCAGGACCGTACAGCCCTACGACTACATCGTTGATGTGGTCATCAGAACTGTACGTTAATGAGTTTATGAACTTGAAACAACGGCTGGAGAAGATAGAAGAGAAAGGGCGACATGAAAGCACTAAAATTAAATTTTATTTGAAAACTAGCTCGAATCTTGAAAGAGAAAACAAGTTGCTCAAAGAACAAGTTTTAACCCTGCAAAACAACATGATAAGGGGTCAACAGGAGCTGGTCTATCTAAAACTAGAGTTAGAGAAAACAAAATCAACAAAAAATATACCAGAAACAATGATAAAAAGTGACATTTCATAGATAAAAAAGATCCAAACAGCTCTGACAAGCATGGAACTAAGGGAAAATAAGCTAAGAGATCAATTAGAAGAAGCAAAATCCTAGGCCCAGGTTGTTAGAGAACCAATTCATGAGCAAAAAGAAACCATCGAGAAACAAATCAAGAGACAAAAGAAGAAAAAGACAAACAGGACAAGGAAGTTAATATTATCATCAAAGGTTTGAGGGATTTTGGCGAGAAAGAAAGAACTAACATCTTAGCAAGAGACTTTCTTAAAGAAGAATTGAAATGGACGGGTGTTATCAAGCAGACAAACAGGATTGGAAAGAAAACAAAAGAAGGAAGGAATAGGCACGTAAGAGTCATCTTGAGAAACATAGAGGATAAGAGCACAATCCTAAAGAATAGGGGGCTACTCAGAGGCACTCACATTTTCCTTGATGAGGACTTAACATTTGC
Source organism: Torreya grandis (assembly GCA_037957365.1). Classification (NCBI taxonomy): domain Eukaryota; kingdom Viridiplantae; phylum Streptophyta; class Pinopsida; order Cupressales; family Taxaceae; genus Torreya; species Torreya grandis. The sequence goes on along the minus strand of JARHVA010005520.1, from coordinate 837,660 downwards.
ACAACAAGAAGAACGAAGAAAGGAGTGGGAAAAAGTGAAAAAAGCAAGGGAGGATGGAAAATGGGCATGGCTGAAAAATGGAAAATCTCAAATCAGCGAGCGTTCTTTCCACAAAAAATAGGAATTCGGGGCCCCACGAGAATCTCTGCACATGATAAGTTGGAATTGCCGAGGATACCCTTGGAGAAGAGGACCGGGGTTGGAGCCCATAGCAGAAGGGAAAGACATTATTATTTTAACCGAAACACATGAGCATGATGGATGCAAGTCTCAGACTTTGTAGGGTACAAGAAAATCTCAGTATGGAACGAAGGGACGGAGATAGGTAAGGGTCATGGGGGGGTCACCGTGCTAATAAAAGAAGTGTGGGCTGAAACAGTGAAAATAGAGAAAGAGGATCCCAATAAACAATATATTTGGCTGAAAATAACAGACAATAAGGACATAATCAGGTTGGCTGCTTGTTACTTTGCTCCGAAAGGGTCAACGTTATACAAAAAGAGAAACTTGGACAGGGAAGACCCGTATGCGGCGCTAAAGAAAGATATCTCTGTTTTTAGCACATAAGAGGAAATTGTTTTAATAGGAGACTTCAATGCTAGAACCGCCAACAATCAATCTCTTCAAATGGGAGGAGAAGATAGAGGGGATAGCAATTCCTTATGGTTAGAAGAGGGTGGGGACCAACTTTGGGAAAGAATGTCACAAGATGGAAAATGCAGTGTGACATACTTCGGTGCCAAACTTTTGGGACTTTGTAGTTTGTATGACATGGTTATATGTAAGGGTACAAGAGCTTGGCCAAGATCCGGGGATATTATATGCAAAACCTACAATGGTCAAAGTATGGTTGATTATGTCATCTGCTCTAAAAATTCAATTGTTAGGTTGTTGGAGTTTGTTATAGGGGAATGCCCTATGGAGATGAAGTCTGACCATATGCCCCTCTTGGTTAAGTTTGGCTTTCTTCCAAACAAGCAAAGTGAAAGGCAAGCTCAACACAAGGTTAGGACAGCTAATCTGCATGGTAAAATCATTTTGAATAAAAAAAACCAAGAACTCTTTACTGCTGCTCTTGGGCAGCACATTGAGATGACCAAAAACAATGTTAGGCTTAAGGAAAACAATATTACGAGGAAACACATTGACAGCAGTTTGCTGGTCCCTTTGATTCACAAGGCTTTAAATGTTTGCCAGAAATCCAGGCCTCGGAAAGGAGTCTCTAACACTTTCCCGGCTAACCTCTGGTATGATGAAGAGTGCAAAGCAACAAAAAGATCCTACAAAGAGAGCGAACCAAATAAAGAAAACAAGAAAAACTATGTGAAGTTGTTAAAAACCAAGAAAGAAAAAATTGTTATACTAAGAAGAAAGGAGCTAATAGTGTTAGGTAAGCACAATCCCAAAGGTTTTTAGAGGGAGCTAAAGCAAGAGAAGAAACATACAGAAAATAATATCACAGAATCTCAATGGTTAGAGTATGCAAAATTGTTTTATAAGCGTGACCATGAGGAAGCCCTCCCTCCCAATGTTAGCACGTCAACCGAGCTCTTCTCAGATGAGGAGATCAAACAAGGTATAAAGAAATTAGCAAATGGTAAAGCACATGGCATTGACGGACTGCAAGCTGAATTCTTAAAGTGGGGAGCTGAACACCTTGCTCCGCACATCAAAATTTTTTTTAATGAGGTCACACAATGGGGATTCCCAGTGGAGTGGACGACTAGTGTCGTTCTCCCTCTCTTCAAGAGTGGGGATATCAATAATCCCTCTAACTATCGTATTATCATGGTCAACCCTCTTCTTGGAAAGTTATTTGGGAGCTTGATCGAACGTAGAATCAACAGTTGGGCAGAAAAAGAAAGGAAAAGAGCAAAGGGACAGGCTGGTTTTAGACCAAGGCACTCTACCATTGATCACTACATTACCCTTAGGCATTTGATTGAAAAAGCTTGGAACACCCAAGGTGGGGAAGCTTATTGTTGTTTTGTGGATTTTAAAAAAGCTTTTGACACAGTTCCCAGAGACAAACTCTGGAAAATGATGGAAGAATTGGGGGTCCCTGATGAGTTTAGAGCAGTTGTTTACAAACTTTATGAGCATGTTAGAGCAAAAATCAGAACTAGAGAAGGCATGTCTGAATGCTTCGGTAGCAACATCAGGGTCAAGAAGGGGTACCCACTCTCCCCCACTTTGTTTGGTCTTTACATTGACAAACTTGAGGAATGGATAAATAAAACCGAAGGGGGTGGCATCCAGTTGGCTAGTTTTGTAGTAAAGCTGCTTTTATATGCAGATGATCTTATTCTTATAGCAAAAACTGCCCATGGTTTGAGGGGTCATTTGAAGGCTTTAGAGCTATTTTGCCAAGATGTCGGGATGCAAGTGAACATTAGCAAGACTAAAGTCATGATCTTCTCTTTAAAAAAGAAACAACAACAAACTAATTTTATGTTTGAAGATAGCCCATTGGAAATCGTCGAAGAATACAAGTATCTTGGCATTGTTTTTCATAACAGGCTCAGTTGGGAAACTTGCAGGGTGAAAAGGATTCAAGGAGGTTGGAGAGCTTCTTACCTTCTCTAGAACAGGGGTAGGAAAGCGGAACTTTGGGACTGGAAAACCAAGAAAACCCTTTTTGGTTTGTTGATCACATCGGTTGTCCTCTACGGTTGTGAGGTTTGGGGAAGCAACATGTCAAATCACAGATGGAGACAGTTGGAAAGAATTCAAAAACATCTTATCACCAGTAGTCTTAAAGTTAAAGCAACTGTTCCATATGAGATCCTCTTGGCGGAGGCCAGTACTTTCCCAATGGAAGTTGCGGCGATTTCATTGTTACTAAGCTACCTAAAAAAGGTTGAAAACATGGGGAATCACCGGTGGCCCAAAATGGTGGTGAATGAAGTGTTAGATCGGAGGAAGAAAACGTGGATGAAGCAAAACATCAAGTGGTTGGGAAAATGGGACATTAAGTTACATGAGTGCCCTAACACCAAAGAGGAAATAAAAAAGTTTGTGTTAGAAAAATTCAGGACTGCTATGTGGACAAATCAGATTGGGCGTAAAAAAATGCATTATATTAAAGAGTTCAATCCCACTTGGGAACACGGGGATAAATCATACCTAAGTGCCGAACTTAAAGGTAAAGCTAAGCTCCTAGTGGCACAATTGAGGACCGGTTCACACCATCTTAGTGTGAAACTGGTAGATGGACGGTTCCCAAGGAAAGATGGGAAGATAGGACTTACATTTTCTGCAGTGATAGGGCGGTTGAAACTGAACGACACTTCATTAGGGAGTGCGATGCGTACAAGGATATCCGTATGCAACAGGATAACAACGTGAATGTGGGTAGTTTTAGTGAGTTATTTGAGGAAGAGAGGCTACACAACACGGCCCGGCTGTTGGTAAAGATTCATAGGAGGCGGGATGACATCGAAAGAAATCTGAAGAACTCCTAATGATCTTGACACTTGGTTCCTTAAACTGTTTGGTCTCGTGGACGTTATTAAAACTCATTCATTCATTCAATCCTCCAAACCCTAGCGTCACACTAGCTGAATTGATGTCCTTTCTCACTCTAATCCCTGCTTAAGCTTTCACAAATTGTAGACAAAATCATGCAAAAATCACAGCAGTCATATCATTCATGAATCATCCACGAATCCCCTTGCAAATCTGCCTTCAACAAATATTATTTCCTACGAACAATTGAAAACTTAAAAAAATCATAACTCTCTCACTACTTGGAATTATGATGCAAATAATAACTCAAACTAATCATAAAAATAATAACTATCAAATAAAAATAATTGTAGAATTTTCCTTCCATGGGAAGGTCATCAAAACTTGCTTCAAAATTCTGAAAACCCTAGTTTTCAAAATTTACCTCTTCAAACATCAAACTTTCAATCTCAAACAAGTTGCCACACTTGGGAAAATTAATGCAAAAAATAATCAGATTTATTAAGCATCAAATGGACCTCAAATAGTCCACCAAACCCTTACAATAGCCTCTCCAAACAAATCACCCCACTCTAAGGCAAGTAACAAAACCTCATTTAGCAAAGGTGGCATCAAAAGACACATTTTGTAAAGTATTCAGCTCTAAATCTACGAACACCTATTGGGCATACATCCCAATAGCTTCTTCAAGCATGAAGAAAAAATTATAAAATTCAACATGGCTTCAATTGTGATTTTCACATTGTATTTGTACCTTTGAAAGGGGGTGAACCACCTTGGGGAGGTAAAATACCTTATAACCCTCTCTTGCCAACTTTTAGGATATCTTTTCCTTTTCTTTGCTTTAGCTCCCAAGCCGACATTCATTTTAATTTCACTTTAGGCCTTTTTGAATTAATTAAATAACTTGCTTTAATAAATTAGTAATTAATATTATTTTTTGCTAAATTAAATAATTATTTTATATTAAGTCATTGCTTAAATAATTAATTAAATTGCTCTAATAATTAAAGTGATAAAAATCACTTTTCAAGCAATTTTTTAATTATAAAACCCCCTAGAACAATCATTAAAATTACCTTAATTTTTCAAATGCTTACAACCACTTTTTTTCCGGTAATTTGAATAATGATCGAAGATAGTTCTGTTTTAATAATTAATTAAATTGCCTTATATTTTCGAATGATTAAAATCACTATTTGGTCAATTTTATTAATTATTAAAATTATATGCAAAGGGGACATTACAATATACTGTCCCCCCCTCTATCTCTATCTATCATAGTTAATATATATCGAGGGGGCACTTGACCGATGGAGTCCTATCAAACGAGTGGTTTGTCCCAGCCACACCCCACCGCACAAATCTTCTTTATAGGAATGCTCCCTTCCCCCTCCCCTCTATATCCAAGGAACCTCTCCATCTATAGATGTATTACTTATATGATATAATAGAGATCTTATATAATAGAGTTAGAATACAACCACAATATAGAGTTAGAGTTTTGGACAGAGATAGACCTCGAGCAAGAAGGATCCACCCAACCCCACGACATGTAGATTCAATCCCCTATATATCTATATGGGCCATGCCCACGGCCCTACTGCCTCTTCTATCTTTGGTCAGGTTTGGTTGGGCTACGGGCCATATAGGTTTCTAGGGCGCTCCCCCTATAGATAAATCTAATCCCCACCCTCCCTTTCTCTATATGGGGATTAATAAATAGATCCAATCCCCACAGTATATTATATAGTCTCATTGGCCCTTTCTCTATATGGGGATTAGTCGCTAGAAGGAGATAGACCATCTCACTATCTTATATTGGGCTGGGGACCTATCTATCTATCCACGGTCTAGAGTTGAGTTTAGATATTATCTATGGGGTGCCCCTCCCCTCTATATCTGATATATATTGCACCCCCCTCCCTATATATCTGATTAGTCTATCTAACCACTCAAGACAATCTCGCTCGACCCCTGCGACTCCTCTATATCTATAGAGTGAGTGGCCATATAGATAAGATAAGATATATGGGGGGTTCCAAAAAAACTCTATATTGGGGGCTCACCCAGAGAGATATATGGCGATGACCCATATAGAGATCACTATCTATATCTATAAATAATCCTACCGTCTATTATATACGTGATATGACTACATCTATCTATCTGGCAAGTGGAGATTGTACTCTAGATGAGGTATTCGCTACGCTCACCCACTCGATTGCTATCGAGCCCCTTTATATTTAAACTCAACTCTATACTATGCCCCTTCTCATTGATCTAAGTCATACCACATTCTAATCGAGAAGGCAAGCTTCCCTTGAGCTCTCTATCGGGAAGCCTATATCTATATCTCTTCCCTTGATTTAGAATCTATATATTGGGTTGGCCAATCTAGAGATTGGGAAGCCTATATCTATATCTCTTCCCTTGATATGTAGAGGATCCCAATCTAAATTGCACCTGAGGTTTGATCGGTGGGGCCATATAGATATATAGGCCTTGTATGACCGCACCTGGAATGGTGGGGCCATATAGAGATATAGGGCTATCTCGACTGCACCCAAGTGATAGGGTTGAATACAATGGGGCGAATCTATCTCGAGCGCACCCCTAGATATATAGGCGGTGGGGCCATATAGATATATTTCAAGCTCGATCGTAACCCTTTATACAGATGGCCCATATATCTATTTGCCCATCTATATAGATATGCTCTGCCCATATATGTATATTAAAGATTAGATATGCATCATTTCTATTCTGCCCATAACTCTACTTGCTTTGCCCATCTATATCCATTTTCCCATCTGTGCATCTATGCAATAGATACGAGGGCCAAAGGTGCTACGTTCGATTGAGATATGGAGATATGGCGCTGGGTGACTGAAGAGTTCTATATATAGGGTAAGGCAAAGGCAAAAGCCCCCTCCCCTTGTCTAAATTGCAATATAAGATATATAGGGGCTACCATGAGGTCCACAACTCAGAATTCTAATTCCAATAATAGTTTGCACGATCTAGCTTGATGATCTGTTGGGGCTAAATAGATTCAGTTGAAGGCCTATACTAATACTATATAGCACTCGTATGTATATCTCCTTCACCGCCTAGTATATCTTCTTCATAGACATGCTCAATGATTGGCGCATAAACGAATGACCTACCCTATTGATAGGTGTAAAGTGCGTGTGTGAGAATATAGGGAGGGAGATTCCCTATAGATTGATGTCCCAGGGCAAGGAACGGGCCTATCTAGACTCTATATGGGGGCCGAGGGACTATCTATAATCTCAGTCAGTCTCCGTTGATACAATCAATCATCAGTCTAGTCGTATCATGTGTAGAATGGTGATGGATGATGCTCAACCCCCTCTATCTATATGGTATGGTCCGACTCCATATTGATCTTCATCTGGGGCGCCTATAGATCTTAACTGGAGGGGGAGGTCCGGCTTCATCCGCACTTACTTCCCCATATAGATATGGAGTTATATATATAGGGTCGCATCTGGCCCTACCCTATATATATAATTGAGACTTCTCACGAGAAGACATGAATCAGTCGCTCTGTGAATGTAGATAATACTGAACATGATCATTCGGTCCCCTATCTTTATATCTGAATAAAGAGAGCTTGTCGATAGACAGATATAGATAGGGGGCTCTCAATACGGTCCCATATCATATATAGATAGGCCCCCCACAGTATTTATATTTTTGGCATCCCTTAGATTATTAATTAGATAGATGCCAGATACATAGATAGGGGATCTTTATCGACTCTATATGGGGTTGGGGGTTGAGGGCGGCTATCTAATCTCAATCTCCCATATATATAGAGGGGGGCATTCATGCCCATATAATAGATAGGGGCCCATCCCCCGACCCCTAGAGATCTATATGGAGGGCCCTCTATTTCCCTATATATGGCAAATGAATGATGCCGGGCCAAGATGGATATGGATGTCATGTTGGCAGGGCCCTATATATCTATCATTCTTTTATAGACTGCGACCCGAGGGCATGGATATAGGGTGTGTAAACGTATCCGAAGCAACCAACTGAAGCGAAGGCATCCATCCTTCAGGATCCCTCTTTTGTAGGGGCAATTGAGTCAATGACTATACTATGTGCTTCGAGGTGGAGTTAGAGGGCTAGCGCCAAGGGGTGATATATAGACTAGACATAGAGGGTGCCATCCATATCCATATCCATATACACAGACATAGACATAGTTAGGGTAGGGGGCGTTGTCCCTTGGTCTTGTCTTTGCGAGTAGGCCAAGGGGCATAGATATAGATGTATATAGGGAGCAGGGGACTAAGACCAAAACTATGCCCCATAAATAGATAGGGGTTGGTCGAGGCTATGGCTAAATCCCCCCACCTCATATATAAATGAGAGAGGGGGGTTGGGTTGGCGGGCTCCTAGAGCCTAAAGTTAGTTAGAGTTTGCCCCCCTTCCCCCCCAGCCCCCCCTCCATAGATATATAGGGCTCCTCACCTTAGCACTATTTAGTTAGCCCTGACTTATGACAAATAGTCGTATACATCTAGTTGGGAGTTGGGAGTGAGGTAGATAGTTGATTGGGCTGGGCGTATATAGTTTTTTTTGGCAACCCTCTATATAGATGGATAGATGGCCCCCAACCCCTATATATCTAGTATATAGTGGATATCTGGTAGAGAGGGAGGCATCAATGCACCGCCTTCCCATTCTAAAATATAATAAGTGTGTTGGACTTCTCTATCCGGCCGAATGCATCACCTTCCCTTTCTTTAATATAATGAATGTGGTGGATTGCCCATCTCTATCTGGCCAAGTTATTCCATCGCATCGAAGTCATGTATATTGCTATGGTTGCCCTAGCCCTAGCCCTAGCCCCAGCCCCAGCCCCAGCCCCATATCTATATAGGGCCTGAGAGTTCTATATAGAGGATTGCTGCGCCCTTCCCTTCTCGGATTGTGAAGAGCCCCCATCTATATATATAGGGGAGAGCAAACTCTCTATGGCTGGCCCCATATATAGAGAGGGCCCTCAACTCAACTCTATATAACTGACTATCTATGGCTCGGCCCCATATATAGAGGGCCCTCAACTAGACTCTATATAGAATTGTTGGCCCCTAACCATCTATATATGGCTCGGTGTCTCCAGAGAACTAACTATAGGCAGTCCCCCCTATCCGAACTATGGGGTGCTTGGCCACATAGATGAGATGGGCAGATGGGGCCATGCCATCACTAGTTAGGGTTGGGGGGCCAACTCATATAGAGTTGAGAAATGAATGAATTCGAGGAGGGCCCCTATGTATGGGCCAATGGGAGAGGATTATATACCTATATAGGGGGCTGATAGAGGGCCTTTACCTTTCCTTTAGGTACTTGTCCAATAGGCCCTATATATCCCATATATATATATAGAGGGGCCGAGGGCCCCTATAACTATGTGGGGCTCTCGATTGAACAATCCCAATCGCAATTAATAGGTGGGGGTGGGGGTCCAAAAAATATATCTCGTGGTGGTCCAAAAAATATATCTTGTGGGGGTCCCCCCCCTCTATCTCTATCTATAATAGTGAATAAATACCGTGTGGGTGGTGGCACCAATCCCAATCCCAATCAATAAGTGGGCGTGCGGGTCCAAAAAATATATCTTGTGCCCCCCCCTCTATCTCTATCTTAGTGAATATATACCGTGGGGGTGGTAGCACCAATCCCAATCCCAATACCAGTGGGTGGGTGGCAGTTAATAGTTCCAGGAGGTGGCAACATCAATACCAACCAATGGGTAGTGTTCCAGTTGGTGATTCCCATCCTATTCCAACTAGGGTTCAAAAAGGGTTGAGGACATGGACAACTCCCAACTCCAGAACGATAGACTGTCATTCTAGATCGAGGGGCAAACTGACTCCATTTTTGCCGACCTATATATATATATATATATATATGTATGTATGTATATCTATATATATACATTATGTATATATATATATATATATATATAGATCTCTCTCTCTCTCTCTCTCTATATATATATATATATATATATACATACATACATACATACATATATAGAGGGCAGATAGAGGCCCGACGACCCTAGATAGATATATAGGCTACTATACTCTCTACAGAGAGGGATACGCTGGGAGAGGGCGACGCTCACTCAACCGATAGGGATAGGGATGATTTCGATTTCAACTACATATAACTCACCCCTATAGATATATAGCCATCACCCGCCCATATCTAATCTGATCTGATCTGATCTCTATAGATGGGGATGGAGCCAAAGCCAATGCCAAAGAAACTCTATCTCTATCTCTGATGGGGTCAACTAGATATAGGCCTAACTAGATCCATATCTATAGAGGGGTGCATGTTGGCCTGCCTAGATAGACCGATCATAAGAGTGAACAACCAACAAGTCAGGTTGAGCGCTCTTTTGATATGATCTCGACTGGAGGGGGAGGGTCTCCTATATGTAGATATGGTAATGGGAGAGGAGGGACTCGACGAGGGGCCCCTAGATAGAGTTGGGGTGTAGGCATCCCCATCTATATAGGCCAACGGGGTTGTCTGTCTATCATTTGGGATGTATAGCTGGGAGAGGAACTCGATTGAGGGCCCTATCTAATAAATGCCTTTCGAGAGCAGAAATGCCCTTACAATTGACCCATATATGACTATAGGTAGACATGACAACCATAGTAGAGTAGAGTGGAATTTGGATCGATTTGATGTGGTCGGTTGATCCGCTTTTGGGGGGATAGGTCTAAAGGGACCCAATTACGTATATAGTTTCATTGGACACCCATCCCAACCCACCCTATAGATAGATATGGGCCCTATCTATACTCAATCTAAAGATTTAGATATGGGATTTAGATTTCTATATCTCTATTGAGAGGAGGTCGAGGGCTACCCTAGATATCTGAACTATGGCGACGACCTACTCTATATAGCTAAGTCAAGGTATTCCACTGTCCCTACCCCTACTCTATGCAACTATTATATCTGGGGGAGAGGAGAGGGGTGAGCATAGTTTGGTTTGATTGGCACTCGATTGCCATATCTATACATATTACGATACCCGACCAGATCGGATTAGGCCTATAGTCCATAGCCTAACCAGACCCCCAATCTATTCTCTATTCTCTATTCACAATTAGAGCTAGATCGGGGACCAACCAAATAGATAAGATATTCTATAGACCGGATTAGCACAATGCCAATAGTCGGGTTTGGGGTTGGTCGTCGAGCCAGATCAGGTCAGATTTTGAGATAGGGATATCTCTGTATGGCAGTGGCAACAGACCCGCCGTTCCCCCTATCTTATTTGTTGGATGCCGAGGCCCCCCTTCTATATGCCAGTTAGCGTCTACAGGAGTAGAGTTAGAGTAGCCTACCATATATGGGGCCATCTATCCCATCTATCTATATAGGGGAGGGGGCATCCCATATTATATAGATGAACGAACTATCAAACACTCGGCCTATCTATATATGGGGCCAACGCAAACTAAATAACTAGATATAATAGGGGTAGGGGAGTGATTCTAAGGGGAGTGCTTTGCTTCCTCCTAGGATTACACAACCTGCCCCCTTAGCCCTAGATACTCTCTGATGAACATTATCAGATCTTGTGTTGGCCCTTTCACAATGATAGACAATGTCACAGATGATTTCTTTGTCCCAAGCACTATCAAAGATGTTTGACAGGACTACCATCCAGTCTTTCTAGCATTTATCAACCCATGCTCTTTGGGGGGTTCTTGCTCCCGCGCCCGCCGCACCCCACCTCCACCCCGCATGGCTATTTCTATTGGTACCTTGACTACATGGGTTGGGGGCTTTATTGCATTGGATTTATCCTTTATTTATATTCAGTGCTTTTGTTCTTTTATTTAATTAGTCGTTGATCCTAGGGTGCTTTTACCCTAGCACGTTCTATTGTAATTGGATGTATTCTTGAGTCCCATTGACCTACTATTGGTCATTTGTGGTTTTTGGTTTTATTTCTTTAGAGGTTTTTTCCATATAAAACACTATGCTCATGTTGGGGATGTGTTGTTTCGGTACTTGTTTTGCATATTTCTTTCCATTTTATCATTGCACTTTGGAAGTATTGAAAATTGAGCACTTGTAAATATATTTTCAGTTTGCACATGTTGAATTCCAGTAGTTTATGTATGCAACGAATTAGGATGGATCTACAACTTGTCCTACTTAATGAATTCCAAACTTGGAGAAGATAATCTTACTAGCAACTCATTGCATAGCTATTTATATCGGGACATGACCAATTTGAATCTGCTAAACCTACCTAAGGGATCGCTTATCACACAACACCACTAGAGAGGGTTCCAAAGCCTCTAGTCAAGTAGCACTACACAATAACCTTGGCTAGACTTGTAATACATAAAATAAATATAATCTAGTGTTCGCTAAGGATTGTGGCACAAAGGGGGATAGAAACGAACAAAATATAACATGCAAAGGAAAACTCTACTCAAATCAATGTAGAGGTAATTCTAAGCAAGGAGTACAACATTTAACTTATTACTTTGTGCAATCCCTATCTAACAAAATGAAAGAGTAAAAGTTAGGAATACTTATCTTGAATGAATCTATCGTGCCTCAATCTCTCCCTTGGCCAATGGTGCTTTGCAAGAGGTGGTTGTGGTTTTGTAAGGATCACACTATAGAAATCAGCTTTAGGCTAAAAGGATCTTACTTTGCATCCAAGACTTTATCATCAGACAAGCTTCTTTCCTTCCAAGGCAAAATCCTAAGCAATGACTCCTCAAGTGTAGAATTTGCAGAATTGTGAGCTGTAATAATGTGAAAATGAATGTTCCTCTCTATTGGATTGAAGTGAAGGCGGTATATATAGTGAAGGATTGATCCTAAACCCTTCCGGAAATTTAATCGACAAGGTCAACCAACTCGATTTTGTTAGACGGGAAAAGTAGCCGTTAGACCTGGAACTAGGTTAGCCGAGCCGACCTAGTTCTGTAACGTGTGGCTTAACCTTTGCAATTGGATTGATTGGGCCAACTTAGTAGGAAAAATGCGTGTAAAGTAGCCAACTACGTATGTGTTGGCCGACGTAGTTGGAAAAGTGGGTTTTTGCTTAGTTAGGGGCTATTTGAGAAGGGAGATTGTTTAGGGAGTTGGATAAGGGTATGAAAGGTGCCAAAACAAGGAATACACACACACACACACACTTTCAGGATGTTTGAGAGTGGTTTTGGACCTCTAGAAGCTATAATGCAAATTCTAGGTTTTGGAGGGTCCTATTGGATTTTAAACTTAGCCATATTTCAAGGTTTTAGGATTTTCAGAGATACATCATAGGAGGTAAATGGATAGACAGTCTAAATAAGTTGGACTAATGGTAGGAATGATAAAAATCCACAACAATCTTGTGAAGCATCAATGGTCTGTCCACCCCTTTCCCGGTGCACTCTTTAAGGCATGCACTTAGAGAGATTGAAACTCGATAGGTTCCTACAAGAGAGAAAGTGTCAGTAAATGATAAAATTTAAAAATATTTTGTGTATACAGTTTACACTAAAGTTAGAAAATAGAAGGGTTATAGTTTATTTTATAATTGAGTTTAGTCATAAATTGACCAATTATGTATCAAATTTGGTATTAGATTAGATTTATCATGGTTTTGTAGGTATTCTATAGGTTGTATGGCTTTAACTCAGCAAATGACTTTGGTGAAGGGACACTACAGTCGGGCCGAGCCCAAGATTGATACTAGGAGGTGGAAAGTTTGAGTCACAACCATGGAACTCTATGAGAAGATGCACAAGTGTCATGATTTGCAATGTTGGAAGCTACAGTTGCTAACATAGCCCAATATAAGCCAGTATTGTGAGGTCCATTCATAGATTTGTGACAGCTCGTACCAAGAAGTTCAGCACGCCGCTTCAACAAGAAGACCAGCAAGACAAGAAGGAAGAAGTATGAAGAATCGAATATGAATGATCCACAAAGGAAGAAGACACACAAGAGAACTCAAGTAGCGCAAGCCCACAACCAACCTTCAAGGTGGAGGCAAAAGTGAGGATTCAGTTCTATGAGGGACAGGTTGATGTGAATAAGCTTAACAATTGGCTCAAGCAACTTTAGTTTTTACTTTGGTATACATGATATAATTGCAGAGCATTTCATACTTTAATACTTTATTATCACATAAATGAGAATCGTGCGATACTTAGCTGCAATTTTACTCTTCTTTTGTTATTATCTTACTATTTTTTTAATATTACTCTCCTTTTCTATCATCTTATTATATGTTTTTTGTTTCTTGATCTTTGTTTCTCTAGATCTATATATAAAGAATTCAGGTGGTATAGGCTTACTTCAAGGAGGATTTCTCCTCCCCTCCCTTTCCTTGATACATTGGCCATGGCTGGCTTGATCTCATCTTATGGGTATTTATCATCATTTCATCTCTTCTCCTTAATCGAATTGGATGTCGAATACCATGAATTGCTTAGTGCATTTCATGCACAACGGTTGGCCTTGTTGTCACGATCACATAAATGTTTTAATATATTGTTGGCCTTAGTTTACCTCGTGCACAATAGTTGCCTTTGTTTTTCCTCCGATCTCCCTTTCCTTGATACTCTAAACATGGCTTGCTTGATCTTCATGTCTTGGTGTATCTATCATTGTTTGATTTCCTCTCCACAATCCACTTGGAAGTTGCATGTCATGAATCACTTAGATTTCTTTGTGCACAACAACTGATTGGCACGATCACATTATATACTCAGTGTATTGTATTTGTTCATGCTTCACCTCTAAATGCCTTTGACCATGCCTTTGTCTTTGTGCAACCGCATTTGCTTCATGTTGCTACCTCCTTCTGATGAATTGTCAATTCATCATTTAATAATGTCAATCCAGGAATGGTGTCCAAAGGTTGTCTGCAATAGGAGAAAAAGATCTCTAGCAACCGGTCTCTTCTACCACACTCCACACTTGTAGGAATTGGAAAGTACACTTGCTGAAAAGTAAATCACACTTACAAGAAAGTAAATCACACGTACATGAAAGTAAATTGCTGAATTGAAAATAAATGAACACCTGCAGGTTCACAACAAACTTTACAAAAAATAAATGTTTACATGAAAAATAAATAATAACAATTTTAAAAGCATAATTACATAATAAAGAAATAAGTAAAAATACATTTATCCATCTTGCTTGGAATGAGTGGCCAGCTCATTCCTCGGAAGAGGATTTTAATCAGAACACTGAATTTATGTCACAAAGTTTCAGAATGTATTATTGATAAAGATTAATTACAATGGTGTGGGAGGTTGCATTTATAATCTCATGCTTACAACCAATTCTTTATTCAGGAATAACAATCCTAGATGCTCTCCACCAAAAATGGAGAGAAATATAACAACTTAGATATTCTAGCTTATCTCAATCTTCCACAAAATATGGAGAGAGACGTTATTATCTATTTACAACATAAGCTCAATCTTCATGAAATATGAAGAGAATTATTTATGAAATGAAATTACACAAATCTAAATTTAGATGCAAACTATAAACTTGAAGAGCCTAAGAAAAGAATTTGTAGATATGCACAGTTCGTAGATATGCTTGCATAGTCCATAGATGTCTCAACCAACAGAGTCCGTAGATTCCAATCCTGCAGAGTCCGTAGATATGAAACCTGTAGAGTCCGTAGCTTTTATCCAAGTTGCATTCTTCAAATTGTTGATGACTATGATGGAGTCCCTTGGCATTTGATGCTTCGAACTGGTCTTCAATTAACGAACTGTATGGATATAGAGCTACTGGCTGAGTGTGTAGATATGAACTGAGTGAGTCCATAGTAAATGTGAGTGACTCTGGAGCTATGTTCAGAGTTCCTGTAGCTCATCTTGAAGCTGATACTTGGTTGGTACCTCATGTTCATGTCTAATATGGCTTATTGTGGGCTGCATATACACATGTTAACAGCTTTTTCTAAAGATTTAGTAATAGGAATCAACAATCAAGAAGACAATGATTTATAAAGAAATAACTAAGTATTAATTCTCTATTTCTTTCTAAATAAATCATAAGTTCATAAATTACACTTAGATCCAATTCTTATTCAAGGAAAAAGGATGTTATCACATGGATAAAATGAGCCATTTTATGGTCTCATCACCTTCCCGTATCTCCTAAAAATGATCCACCATATGAAATATATTTGATCTAGTACATCTTTTTATATTATTTCTAGTCTATCATTTTTCATGATACATTTTGAGCCCCTAGTATGCCACCTATATCTCATGTACATGGTTCTGATACCTTTCAACATTGTTTATTAGATGAGACAAAATTCAAGAGAAGAGAGAAGGATGGAATAATCTCTTAATGACTTGATTGTTTGTAATGTGCCCAAATGGGACGATTCAACTAAAAAGGGGTTTCCCCTAAAATCCACAATTTTTGAATTCTAAATTTAGTAAAATCAACAAACCCTAGTTGCTGTAATTGCACTTCCAAACTGAAAATCAATTCCAATTCACCTTGAAATAAATGACAAATAAATACTTTTTGGCCACCAATGTCTCTTGCTGCAAATAAGAAAGAGTTTGAAATGAATGTTTCAATCCTCCAAACCCTAGCGCCACACTAGCTAAATTGATGTCCTTTACCACTTTAATCCCTACTCAAGTTTTCACAAATTGTAGACAAAATCATACAAAAATCACATTAATCATATCATCCATGAATCATCAACGGTTAGGGTTCCAAAATGATCAAACCCTAGTCCAATTCAATTGCCAATATTCAAAAAATTACTGCAATAATTAAATCAAAATTTTTGCCTTGAATTCACTCCTAAATGACGTCAAAACCCTGTAAATAATATGCCAAAAATCCACCAATAATTATGATATTATTTGACCTTCAAAAAGGTCATCGAAACCCTTGCAAATCTGCGCTCAACTATTATTTCTTAAGAACAATTGAAACTTAAAAAATTCATATCTCTCTCAATATTTGAAATTATGATGTAAATAAGAGCTCAAATTGATCATGAAATTAATGACTATCAAATAAAAATAATTTCAGAATTTTCCTTCCATGAGGTCACCAAAACTCGCTTTAAAATTCTGAAAACCCTAGTTTTCAGAATTTACTCTTCGAACATCAAACCCTCAATCCCAAATAAATCGCCACACTTGGGAAATTAATATAAATAATAATCAGAATTCTTATACTCCAATTGGACATCAAATTGTCTATCAAACCCTTTCAACAAGCACACAAAACATATTGCCCCACTTTAGGCTAACAAATTCTCGTTAGCAATAGGTGGCATCAAAAGACATTTTGTAGAATAATTAGCTTCAAAACTGCGATCACTTATTGGGTATGCATCCCAATATCTTCTTCAAGCATGAAGAAACAATATCAATTCTCAACATATCTTCAATTGTGATTTTCACCTTGTATTTGTACCTTTCAAAGGGGGGCGAATCACCTTGGGGAGGTAAAATTCTTCATAACCTTCTCTTGCCAACTTTTAGGATATCTTTTCCTTTTCTTTGCTTTAGCTCCCAAGCCGATATTCCTTTTAATTTCACTTTAAAACTTTTTGAATTAATTAAATAATTTTTCTTAATAAATTAGCAATTAAAATTACTTTTTGGTAAATTAAATAATTATTTTATATTGGGTCCTTGTTTAAATAATTGGTTAAATTTTTCTAATAATTAAAGTGATAAAAATCATTTTTCAAGCAATTTATTAATTATAAAACCCCTTAGAATAATCATTAAAATTACCTTAATTTTTCAAATGGTTAAAACCACTTTTCCGGTATTTTGAATAATTATCCAAGATAGTTCTATTTTAATAATTAATTAAATTGCCTTATATTTTTGAATGATTAAAATCACTATTCGGACAATGTTATTAATTATTAAAATTATATGAAAAGGGGACATTACAGTTATTCCTTTCGAAATTTGCTTGCCCTCAAGCAAATGCAAGCTCATATACACAATTACCATGTCCAAGTGGTAAACTCCGTTGTAGTACTTAAAAAGCCTTGCTTTTGTACTTGTTAAGTGGAATAACTTTTGCCAAGAAGCATAGCGTGACATTCCCCAAATAGATAATGAATGCCATTCCACCTTGCCAATACGCCCCACAATGCAACCAAAATCTATCCTTGCTTCCCAAGAAGTGGTAGTCCTTAACGGAGCTATGAACCTGCTGTACCTATACTTTGAGGCCGGCTCCCAATCATCAATAGGATCCTCATGGCTTGCCCAAGGCTCCAAAGACTCCCCATATTCCACCCCTCTCAATATTGAGTGGAAGGTAAGCAAACTCCTTCTCCTTATACCTCCCAAATGGGTGAGATATGACCCAAAGTGGTTATGCAAATCACCAGTGAACCAAACCACCTTGCTGCCCTGTATGCAAAATTTCTTCATGTGCTGGTCCATGTTCTACAAAATATGCAAAGAGAAATCAAAATTATACCTTATAGGTGGGGAGGCCCCCAAGACTTATCTCTCATCATATAAGGACATCCAAGTGTGAAGCACACTCTCAACAAGAGGCTGCCCCTTATTACTGACCTTAGACATGCATAGGATCCTCTCCACACTCATCAGTAGCTCCCAAAAATATCCACAAAGAGGTTGTGCCCTACCGATGTGAAAGTTCCTTGTCACCTTCCCAAAGTGCCAACAAAAACATATTTCCTGAATCTTGCATAAGCTGGACTATTTTAATCAAATCAACATTTCCTTTATGATGACATGGCTATTTATGCAAATAAATCACTGATTTTTCATGTAGACAAACATGGAAATAGATGTCCTCATACCTTTTTTGTTCCCATGGCTCATGTATGTTATAAAATTCTGAATTTCTCTCTTCCATACATGGCTGTGTTTGTTCCTTGAAGTCTGATTTTTCTGAGCAATAAATTTTAGAACTTATACGCACCTTCCTCTTACCTATAAAGTGCTGGAAAATGCTAAAAAAACTCATGTGTTGCCTTTTAAAAAGTTGTGTTTGCATATAAAAATCTGATCTTTGAGACAAATTAGAGTCAACATGTGCATACTCACCTTTCTCCCATACCCTTGGCTGCGATGTGCATGATAAATTGCCCTAGTGTAGATTAGAGACCATGAATATAACAAAATGATTTTAGAATGCTTTAGAAAGAAAGGATACCACTTTTTCTTTAAAAAAAAACCTTGTACATAGCTGCTCATAACTTGGGCCTTTTCCAAAGCCAAGAGAAGTGTCAAAACTTTACCCATACTTCCAAAGTTATTCATAAACCTTGCCGTAGGAAGCTGTCCACAACAAATTAGGTATTGCCCTTGCAATTCAAGTGCTCTATTCTTCTCTTCTATCCATATAACATAAAAAACAGATTCATACATACTTACCAATTTCATGATAGGGCATTTTCTTTTTGGACTCATTGGTTGTCTATGCTTTGAAATTACAGACTCTTCATCACTCCATCCAATTTTCTTTTTTGGTTCAAGCTCCTTGTTTTCACCCTTTGTGACTTCATTGTCATGCAGACATATATTAGAAAATAAATAGACATCTTCAACCAATAAAAAATCTTTATCTTGTGCTTCTTTTAGTTCATACTTATTGATTTCCTCTACTTTTTTATCATCCACTTGCAACCCTATGGGCTGGCCATCAAATTCTGATTTTTTTGTTTCATTGACCCCTTCATAGGAGTCCTCATAAAGGGATGTATATCCATTCTTTTCCTCCAACTCTCCATGTAGTTCGGTCCTCTCTTCCTCTACATGCTTCACTATCAAACAAGGCCTCAATTTTCCCTCACAATTAATTGCAACATTTTCAAACAGCATATGTGCAATTGAATTTTTTTCCTTTTCTAGCCCCAAACCTATCAACACAATAGATAATAATGGCTTGGAAAGATCATCACTCTCATTGAGTGTCAAGGTCAAGATTCTCTGCATAGAAGTTACAACATTTTTGTTAGGATTCTTACAAACAATTGCAAATAATTGTTGAAACATCTTAACAATAAGTTCATCACACTCCATATCTAACATCAAAATACATGACCTAGTTGAAGCCATAGTTTCTAGGATGTTGACCCTTCTAGCCAAGGAGTGTCATTTGTCCTCTTTGAGACCTTGGAAGCTCTCCACCATCAATGAAACTATTTCTCTCATGATTTTATCATTGTAGGGAACTTCGGGAACCGTTAGTCGTAAAACTTCATTAATACAATTAGTAACCAAGAGCCTTACCTCCTCATCTTTATCTCTCAATAATTCATGTTGAACCAAGTAAGTCCTTGAGGGTAGTACCATCCACTTCATGGACTTATATTGTGATTGATTTACCTTGGATAATCTCTTTTCTATTTCTTCCAAGGTGCTGATTACATTTTCCACTGGTTGGCATAGGTTCCCTAGCCTTGTACTTACATTGTAGAGCCTTTCTTTCTCCATTTCTTCCATGGCTTCTCCCTCTTCTTTGATAACACAAAATCTTTTTACTTGCTTGTATCCAAACTAATACCAAACCTCACAGGTGGACAAGATCGGTGCTCTGATACCATTGTAACGTCCCCAAATGGAATGATTCAACCAAAAAGGGGTTTCTCCTCAAATCCACAATTTTTGAATTTTAAATTTAGTAAAATCAACAAATCCTAGTTGCTTTAATTGCACTTCCAAACTGAAAATTAACTCCAATTTACCTTGAAATAAATGACAAATAAATACTTTGTAATTTTGGCCACCAATGGTTCTTGCCGCAAAGAAAAAAGAGCTTGAAATAAATGTTTCAATCCTCCAAACCCTAGTGTCACACTAGCTGAATTGATGTCCTTCTTTACTACTCTAATCCCTACTTAGGGTTTCACAAATTGTAGACAAAATCATACAAAAATCACAACAGTCATATTATCCATGAATCATCAACGGTTAGGGTTCCAAAGTGATCAAACCCTAGTCCAATCCAATCGCTAATATTCAAAAAATTATTGCAATAATTAAATCAAAATTTATGCCTTGAATTCACCTCCAAATGACGTCAAAACCCTAAAAATAATATGCCAAAAATCCACCAATGATTATGATATTATTTGATTTTCAAAAAGGTCACCGAAACCCTTGCAAATTTGCCCTCAACAAATATTATTTCCTAAGAACAATAGAAACTTTAAAAATTCATAACTCCCTCAATATTTAGAATTATGATGCAAATAAGAGTTCAAATTGATCATGAAATTAATGACTATCAAATAAAAATAATTTCAGAATTTTTCTTCCTTGAGAAGGTCACCAAAACTCGCTCCAAAATGTTGAAAAACCCATTTTTCAGAATTTACCTCTTCGAACATCAAACCCTCAATCCCAAATAAGTCGCTACACTTGAAAAATTAATATAAAGAATAATCAAATTTATTATACTTCAATTAGACATCAAATTGTCCACCAAACCCTTTCAACAAGCACACAAAGCAAATTGCCCCACTCGAGGGCAAGTAACAAATTTTCGTTAGCAATAGGTGGCGTCAAAAGATACTTTTTGTAGAATAATCAGCTCCAAAATTACGAACACTTATTGGGTATGCATCCCAATATCTTCTTCAAGCATGAAGAAACAATATCAATTCTCAACATATCTTCGATTGTGATTTTCACCTTGTATTTTTACCTTCCAAAGGGGAGCGAACCACTTTATGGAGGTAAAATTCCTTATAACCCTCTCATACCAACTTTTAAGAGATCTTTTTCTTTTCTTTGCTTTAGCTCCAACGCTGACATTCCTTTTAATTTCACTTTAGGCCTTATTGAATTAATTAAATAACTTGCCTTAATAAATTAGTAATTAAAAATACTTTTTGGTAAATTAAATAATTATTTTATATTATGTCATTGCCTAAATAATTAATTAAATTACTCGAATAATTAAAGTGATAAAAATCACTTTTCAAGCAATTTATTAATTATAAAACCCCTTAGAATAATTATTAAAATTACCCTAATTTTTCAAATGGTTAAAACCACTTTTTCGGTAATTCGAATAATTATCCAAGATAGTTATATTTTAATAATTAATTAAATTGTCTTATATTTTGAAATGATTAAAATCACTATTCGGGCAATGTTATTAATTATTAAAATTATTTGAAAAGGGGACATTGCATTGTTTCATGACTATTGTTGTGTACTAATATGAACAAATTTTTATTCACTTGTTTCTTTCCGCATAGTTCGAACTATGGCTTATTTTAGCTTTACATATATTAAAAGAGTTGATCACTCACTTTACCAAAGTCACCAAGGACCTAACATTAATGGTTATTACTTCTATTAGAACCTTCAATTAGCAAGCCTGTGTCTTAATATCAGAATGCAAAGAATGTCAAAGAGCACCTATCTTTGATAAGTTTGGCGTTGCTGTTGCTTTGTAACATACCATGTGGATCTGGTAGAATCTTCCATGCATGCATCCCCTATAACTAGTTAGTAGTTGTATTTATTGTTTACCTCAAAGATTGTTTTATATATTTCTCATCTCGCTGTTCAGGAAAATTTCTTAATATACATGCCTATACACACTCGTCTTTGTTGTCTGCACTATGTATATGCAGGCACAAAGAAGGCAGTCCAAACACATGCAGTAATGCCTTGGCTATTTACCATACACCAACTTTGAATTCAACCTAGTTGAGAAAGAAACTATTCTTTTCAATTGTTAAAGATAGATTGCACTATTAAATAATCTTGCAATATCATAGGAATGATAACAAAGGCATTGAAATATCTATTGGTTCCTCTTCATATAGTTGGAAACAATTACAATTTATAATACTAATAGTATTCCTTGTTAGTTATGTAGTTAACAATATATATGCTTATTGACTAATGAACTTGCTATCATACTTGGATTAAGAATTGGAATTTTATGGTATTCTTTTATGTGATTTTGAGTTGGTGAGGCTTAGGGTTCAACGCTCGCACCACATATCCTTCGAGTTCAAACCTCGACCACCGGAGGGATTTCCTGCATGCACACCACAGTTTTATGTGCTTGGTTTATATCTCATGTTGTTTTTATGTGCTGCTATACTTGATATGTAATCTCTATTTCTCAGATCTACAATTAGATATTGTTGTTTGTGTTTATGTTCCTTTTTCACGCAAAAGGGGTTCAAGTTCAGTATGGAATGGATTAAGTAGGTTTAGAAGTTTAATCAACTTTGCATTCAGGTAGTGTGTTCTTGATTGAATTATAACTTTATCATGGAAGTTTGTTTTGGGTTTCCAAGCAATAAATAACTATTAGATTTTGAAGAAATTTTTATGATTCAGCTATAAACATCACATTAAAGAACTAGACCAATATTTTCTTGTAGTATGAAATTCATATTTGTTATTTTTTCTTTACAGGACGATTTCATGCCACGCACTGCTACTCCTTTGGAGGACATGTTCAAGTGTATGTTTTGGTATGTTATCTATTCTCATCTTCAAATATCTATCTGAACTTATAACCATTGATTGTGCTCTTGAATTATTTCCTTTAAATTTTTATTCAAGCTTGGAATTACCTTTAATTGGTTCCAAGAGATATATCTATATTGATAAGAACAAGCCAATCTGATTGGCGAGTGACATTTTGAGCAATATTTTCTCTTAACTTGAGCAATATTTTCTCTTAACCTGCGACTAATTTTGTTTCTTAGCATATAATAAAAAAATAAAAACTTCTTTTTACATATAGACATATACATCATTTTAGGATTATACAATCGATTTCAAAACACTTTTCTTTTACAAAGTATGTACATTTTAGGAGTTCCATGAGATAAAATTGTTTGGTTCTCTAAGTGTTTGATTGTCTAGTTCTATGATATTTAGGTTTGTCGTTCCAGTTTTTGTTTTTTTATAACTTGTTTTCTAGGCCAAATTTGCTTGATTAAATTGGTGCTTAAATTCTAATTGTTGAAACCAATATTTAATTTAAGGAAATAAGATTGCCATAATTTGAAGTATTGACAAACTAAAGAACATGCAATGCTCACCATTAGTTACTCAATTAAACACTACCATGATTCTTTTCTAGTTGATTAATCCTCTACCTATGTTCTTTTTTCAAGTTCAAGTCCCATTATGGCATGTTCTATGCCAAGAAAGCTTAAAAAGTCCACTTGAGAAAGAAAGAAATAAATTATATTAATGTCCACGAATGACCAAAAGTCGGTCAATGGGACTCGAGAATACACCCAATTGCAATAAAAGTGCTAAGGTTAAAAGGACCCTAGGAACGACTAACTAAATAAAATAAGAATAACAAAAGCATTGCAAATAAACAAGGGGTAAACCCAACTTAGTAAATCCCTCAGCTCGTGGTTAGGGTAATAGTACAAATAAAATAGCCATATAGGCGGAGCAACAACCCCCAAAGAGCGTGGGTTGATGAAAGTCGAAAATCGAAAAGACTGGATGGTAGTTGTATGCAAGCGAAACAAAACAGA
Organism: Torreya grandis; assembly: GCA_037957365.1. Taxonomy (NCBI): domain Eukaryota; kingdom Viridiplantae; phylum Streptophyta; class Pinopsida; order Cupressales; family Taxaceae; genus Torreya; species Torreya grandis. The sequence goes on along the minus strand of JARHVA010005520.1, from coordinate 813,620 downwards.
TCTACAACTTATCTTACTCAATAATATCCAAGCTCAGAGAAGGTAGTTAACTAACAATTTGCTTATCAATACTTTGTTATATCAGGGTCATGACCAATTATGGATCTGCTAAACCTAACTAAGGGATGTCTTACTACACAATAGCAAATGAGAGGTTTCCAAAGTCTCTAGTCAAATGTCATCATGTAATAACCCTCGCTAGGTCTTATAATATAATGAAAGGAAGCAAGTTAATCTACTAAACAAACATGCAAGCTAATCTAGTAAATAAACGTCAAAGTTAATCTAGTGCTCACCAAAGCACAATAAACAAACAAAGATAATTCTATTCAATACAATATAGAAGTAATCTAAACAAGGAGAGATACAATTCAATTTATTAGTTATGCAATATCTACCTATCAAAATGAAGAGTTAGGAATACTTACCTTATTGGAGGGAACTTGTCTTGCCTCAATCTCTTCTTTGGCCATGGTGCTTTGCAAGAGGTTGTTGTGGTTTTTAAGTATCACAATGATAAATCAGCTCTAGGTTACAAGACTTCTCCTATCCATCCAATATTTCCACAAGATGAATGCTATTACTCCAAGACAAAACACTAAGCAATGAAACCTTCAAATGATAATATAAGTAGATTTGCGGGTTGTAATGATGCACAATTGAATGATCCTCTCTTTAGAAATGAAGTAAATGGGGTATTTATAGCCAAGGATTGACCCTAAACCCCCCGGGAATTTAGCCGACAAGGTCGGCGAGGTCAATCTTGTTTGGCGGAAAAGAGAGCCGTTAGGCCTCAAACTAGGTCCGCTAGGCCGACGGAGTTTTGTAACGTGCGCTCAATCCCTAACAAGGTCGATTGAGCCGACACAATAGGAAAATGAAGAAAAAGGGGTGTATGTTTAGTTAAGGGCTAGTTTTTAAAGTGAATTGCTTGGAGAAGTGAATAAGCGGGTTTTAATTACTTAGGGAGTTGGATAAAAATAACTTGTAGTGGTTTTAGGTAATGGTATAGGGACCAACAATCTTGCGAAACACCAAAGGTCTGCGCACCGTTTTCTTGGTGCACCCTTTAAGGTGTGCACTTAGAGAGATTGAAACTCGACAGGGTCTTGCAAGAGAGAGAGCATCAGTTAATGATAAAGTTTACAAATATTGTGTGTATACATATGCCGCACTCGAAGTTCATCATGTGTCACGTGAGTGTAACATGGAATGGTGCTTCGAGAAAGAACATAACAACACACTAACTGAGCTTACTAAAAATTAAATACTGAAATGAAATGAAAGTAACTGAAAGTATCATTTAAATACCTTGACTTACCTTTTCGCTAAATGACTGCATGCAAATATCCTGGTCTTGATTGTGGAGGGTGCAATAAATGCATTGGACAAACCCTAAGGATACAAGGCTAAATAATTTCGATCGTGGAGGGCGCAGTATCTGCATTTGAAAAACCCTAGGGATATGAGACTAACAATACAAGCAATGCGTGCGTACATAGGATGGGCAAAGTAACAATGAATAACTCTCAAAACTAATTAAATTACTTAGAAAATTGTAAAGGCTAGGTTAAAACCAAAAGACCAAGCATGTAAATGACAACATGATGACAAATGAATGTAGAACACACTAAATCATGTTGGGAAGCATGTAAACATGAATGACTAAACCGAATGTAGAGCACACTAAATCACGTTGGGAAGCATGTAAAACATAAAATGACAAAAAAGAATGTAGAACATACTAAATCATGTTGGGAAGTATGTAAAACATAAATGACAAAAATGAATGTAGAAAATATTAAATCACTTTGGGAAGCATGTAAAACATTGTAAGTAAATGAAATATCAATGCAAGAAAACTCTAACAAGGATAGGTAAGTATGTGGAAGGTAACCTTATATAAGATAAACATGTCAAATCAAACATAAAGAAAACATAGATGACTAAAAATGAGAATGTAAATTAAAATGTAAGAGATGCATGTCAAACAAAGCATGAAAAAATCATAAATGACTAGAAATGAGAATGTAAATCAATAAGTAATACAAGCATGTCAAGTCATACATAAAGAAAAACATGTAAGCATGTCAAATAGCTTATGTAAGATAAGTGAGGTCCACAAAAATCAAACAAGAACATGATGGATAAAAGCTCTAAAGGATGACAACTCAAACTTATTGCTTGTTCTAAAATTCGATGTAAGAAAAAACCGCCAGTGACATGACTAGAATGGCAATGAGATGGTGTGGAAAGTAGATGGTGAATGGGTGTTTGTGAGGAAAACCTGGTCCTATCCAAGGTATTACAATGCAATTCACAAACTATAAATCAAAAGGCGTAAGTAGTTAGATGTGATCAACTAAAAACATTATCTAACAAAGGGATAACGGGCAGAATGTGATGTAAATAAGGAACGTGATGCACCACATGGGTGATGTGAACATCCTTAGTAGGAATGAAACACACTAAACAAGTGGAAAATGCTAAGAACTATTGACATCAAGGACTTAGGACACTTTGACTAATGAACACAAAGTTTGGGCTAACAAGTGAAGTTTATAGATCATCCCATCAAAAGTAAAATGGACCTTACCTTCCCACGTGTTCCCTGTTCCTTAGGTCCCCTTACAGAGCCGTTGGTCTATTTTGAAGATTGAGTACTTGTGTGAGAAAGTAGATGGCACTGAATAATATATGATTTTATGAAACCTCCTACCCCAGTCTACTGGCCTACCTCACCCCAATGGACCTTGGCTCTATCATGAGGCCAACTATGGAGTTTGAGCTTCGACTAAGATAGGAGATGTGCCAAATATAAATCACATATTTTGGTATGATCTAACTTTTAATATTGTTTTTGTCTTTTGACCATTGCCTTTTGTTTCTTTTATGATTTGGATTTTAACTTTTTTGGCTTTTTCTATTCCTCCTCCATATGGATTTGGAGAACCAATTATTAATGAAATAGGTGACAAACACAAGAGAGCTTACACTTGGTCACTAGAGAAAAGGACCTAAAGACCACGGTGTCTAAAGACTCTTAGACTTGCCCAGAAGTAAGTGTGCAATCTCAAAATTGACGTATGTGTGCCCCGAATGAAAGGAAACAAGGGAAAGATGGGGATCGTGAGAGATCCGTCCTTGTAATAAGTGATACAATGATGAATACGTTCGTAGCTGATTACAAGGAGGTAAAATAGTGCTATGAAAGGGGTGGGAGTATGCTATGAGTCATGTCACTAGGAAAGCCATACTAACCTACAAGGGATTTAGCACAAGCACCAATGAAAGTAGTAGTCATCCCAAAAGAGGGGGAAGATAAATGGTCCTCCCAAGAAAAAGGGAAGGTAAAAGGTCCTCCCAAAAGAGGTGGAAAGTAAATAAGGACCAAAGAATCATAAAGAGACTAAAGGAAAAATTGACATAAATAATTAAAGTGACACGTAAGAACCAAAAGGGAAAAATGCTGAAAGAAAAATGAAATAAAATCAATGAACCAAAAAGGAAACAATGGTGCTAGTAAAGCGAAACAAAGCCAAAGAACCCAAAGGAAACAATGGTGTAAGTAAAATGAATCTAAATGAAATAAAACACAAAAAAACAAAGAAACATGAGACAAATAACAAGAAAAACCTATGCTAACATCTATATCAAAGATGAGCATGTGAAATACAAGCCTGTGTCTCTGAAGGTTTCTTGAAGTTGAATTTGTTTGTTATTATGTAATGTATAATAAGATCGGGCCTTGTAGGATGCCCCAAAGGGTAATTGGATGTAGGGATGGGCATCGCAAGATGGCCCAAAGTCTGAAGTGACATGTGGATGGACATGACAAGATGCCCTAACATGTTATATGGAATGAGGTGAAGATAAACCATTAGAATGAATTGCATTAGGCTGATGTGTGTAGTTGGAGACAGGTAATTGTGTTGATATGTTGGATTTTGACGATGTTGAAATTGACATAGGATGTGTAGGAGAGGTATGAATAGGTCTATAAACTAAAGGAGGCCTATTTATGATGCACTTTGGAGTAGGAATTTGTACTAGGTGCTCCTTGGGTTTATGTGACCTAAGAGGTTGAAGTTGGACAGATGCAACCACCCGTTTGAAGTTGTTCATGTTAGCTATCCTTTCCTTATTGGTTTAGGAAGAAGGGTCAATTGTGGTTTGGACAACATTAGTGAATGAGGTGAAGGTATGGGGTAATTGTTGTTGATCATTAGGTAGGTGATGTTGATGTGATTGTGAATTTTTAGATTGGGCTTGCGAGGCTTGAAGATAGTCTTGATAAAGTTGTTGTGTAAGAGTATCAAGATTGAAATGTAGACCAAGCATGGAGGCAAGAAGAAATCGGTGAAGATTATGACAAGTCTCATGAGAATGATCTATCGTAGCATGCCACCAACAAAACTTATTGGGATTGTACCATTTTGGAGGAGGTTTGGAAGGATCAAAGGTCATGGAGAGATACAATTCAATCCATTAGTTATGCAATATCTACCTATCAAAATGAAGAGCTAGGAATACATACCTTATTGGAGGGAACCCATCATGCCTCGATCTCTCACTTGGCCAATGTTGCTTTGCAAGAGGTTGTTGTGGTTTGTAAGGATCACAAGGATAAATCAACTCTAGGCTACAAGACTTCTTGATGCAGAGAAACTCTTTCATTCTCTGCTCAACCCAACTTTGATACTTGCAAACACAATTCCTTGCATTAAATCTTCAACATCTTCTTGATCTGTCAACTCCTCATTGGCTTTACTATCCTTCTCATTCATTCTCCCTTGACTCAGCTTCTTGAATGCCTTCTCTCTACCTTTAGAATTCTCTCACAACTCTCACTCATCCATTCATCTCCGTCGTCTTTCATGCAACTCTATGCATTCAACCTTCCCAAACTCCTCTTACTTGTCAACTTGCTCAATACTTGGACACCATTCTCATGCAAGAATCTCATTGATAAGGTTTCTTGAATTCCTTCAATATGCTTTTAGAATCCCTAAACATCTCAATATTCAACCTCTCTTACCATTCCATTCCTTCTCAATCTCTCCTTCTTACAATCTTATACACTAGCCTTTACTAGGCTATAAACTTCAAGTCTAAACATTGTCAATATCTCAATCTGCTTCTTGCAACATCTCTGAGGCCTCTATAGGTTTCTTGGACCATATTCCACTTTCTTGACCTTTGATTCAATCCATAATCTGTTACTAAACTCTCTTATACAACTTTGCTCTTCTTGCATATCCTTGTAGCCCTTTTTTTTGACAAACTTGCATTTTATGGATAGGTACAAATCAATCTTGAGAAACCAAATGCATTTTCTGCCACCCTCTATCCTCCTTGATCTCTCCACAAAGTTTCATTTCATAACTCCCATCCTAAATACCTTTTCCTCTCTAGCCCTGCTTAACACAGTCAACTATAATTTGTACATACGGAATAGTACGGGTCTAAAACCTTGAAAATCCTTTTCTTCACCTCCAACCTCAACTAACTACCACTTTTCACCACTTTCCACCGGTTAAAACAACAATTATTCCTCTTTATATTGTTGCCCCAACCTAGGGTTTTACAGATTGTGTTAAGACCAAGAGAGCTCATTTGGGGTTTTTAACTTATAGAATGATTATCAAAGCATTGTGAAACATATTTTACCTCTATGCCAACCTATCAAACCTCCTCCAATCACCAGATGACCACTCTAGTCCCTCTGCTATGCCTTTTATCAAAGTTTGATCTTCACTGTGTAGGTTTCTTAAGTCTCAGCATAACTATATTCACTTTTACACAAAATGGTATAGAGACATTGCAACCCAATGCACAAGGAACCCTTAATAAGCCCAAAACAAACTTACAAATGACTTCAGGAGTATCAACAACTCGTTCTATTGTGTATTCTTTGCATTGCTCAGTCCTCACAATTAAACACCAATATGCATACACAATCAACAGGGTTTGTTTACAACTTATCTTCACAACAGGATATGTTCTTGATGTTTCTTAAAACCCGAGCGTTCTTCAACTCTCAACAATCTTGTGACACTCTCAACACTCTGCTTAACAAAATTCCTTCTAGCTTAGTCTCTTAACTTCATGGACAAAACACATAATTTTCTTGCATAGTCACTAGTCCTACAATTTGCACTACAAAACATTATCTTCCAAGGTATTAAGGTTTTTAATACATCAACTGGAATTCACAAACAAGATCCATACAGGGGCACAAACATATAAATCAAACATGTTATCTTTCATTAAGCTTACTTTTTACGTTGTTATCACTGTCAAGAATGACAGAGTATAGAGTTCTGCATCTTCCACTTATTCCTTCTCTCCTCCGTACCTCTGCCTCTTCAAACCTTCACAACTAGCCTCCTACCAACTACCTACTATTCTACGAGTCTAACCTCTATTACAATCCCAAAACTCGTTACATACATCCTATGCACATGAGCAACTACCTCCTTGTAACTCTCATAGTAACTACTTAGACATGAGAGGTACATTCAAGATCTTGTTACCATACTCATATTATGTACGTAAAAACACCTTCTAGACTCATTATATGACCTTACCATAACATTTGACAACATGACACTATTGACCATACACCAAAATTGCTTCTAACCATACATAATTAAAATTTTCAAATGCCCATTTTGGCGGGAAAATGCCAAACGGCTACCTAAGGACAACTATGGACCCTTCTATAAAATCAAATACCTTCTAAAGGATGTTATGAGACTAAAGACACCTACACACCTCCTAAATACTTCACTCATGACTAAATGACAATGTGTTGGTTGATGCTCTTGCATCACTTCTCCTATGTATCTAAGACCTCCACAAGACAAATGCTACTACTCCAAGATAAAACTCTAAGCAAATGAAACCTTCAAATGATAATATAAGCAGATTTACGGCTTGTAATGATGCACAATTGAATGATCCTTTCTTTAGAAATGAAGTAAAGGGGGTATTTATAGCCAAGCATTGACCCTAAACCCTCTTAGTAATTTCGTTGACAAGGTCGGCCAGGTCAATCTTGTTTGGCGGGAAAGATAGCCGTTAGGCCTCGAATTAGGTCGGTTGGGCCGATGGAGTTCCGTAATGTGCGTTCAATCCCTAACAAGGTCGACCAGACCGACATAGTAGGAAAATGAAGAAAAAGGGGTGTGTTTAGTTAAGGGCTATTTTTGAAGGTGAATTGCTTAGAATAGTGTATAAGTGGGTTTTAATTGCTTAGTGAGTTGGATAAAAGTAACATGTAGTGGTTTTAGGTAATGGTATAGGGACCAACAATCTTGTGAAGCACCAAAGGTCTATCAACTCATTTCTCGGTGCACCGTTTAAGGCGTGAACTCAGAGAGATTGAAACTTGACAGGTTCCTGCAAGAGAGAAAGCATAAGTAAATGATAAAGTTTAAAAATATTGTCTGTATGCATATGCTCCACTCGAAGCTCATCACGTGTCATGTGAGTATAACATGGGATGGTGCTTCGAGAAAGAACATAGCAACACACTAATTGAAAATGAAATATTGAAATTAATGCTGAAATGAAATGAAAGCAACTGAAAGTACCATATACATACCTTGACTTACCTTTCGGCTGAATGACCGCATGCAAATATCCTGGTCTTGATCATGGAGGGCGCAATACCTGCATTGGACAAACCCTAAGGATACAAGGCTAAATAATCTCGATTGTGGAGGGCACAGTATCTGCATTTGAAAAACCCTAGGGATACGAGACTAATAATACAAGCAATGCGTGTGTACGTAGAATGGGCAAAATAACCATGAATAACTCTCAATACTGATTAAAATACTTAGAAAATTGTAAAGGCTAGGTTAGAACCAAAAGCCCAAGCATGTAAATGACAAATGATGACAAATGAATGTAGAACATACTAAATCATGTTGGGAAGCATGTAAAACATGAATGACTAAAACGAATGTAGAACACACTAAATCACATTGGGCAGCATGTAAAATATGAAATGACAAAAAAAATGTAGAACATACTAAATCATGTTGTGAAGTATGTAAGACATAAATGACAAAAATGAATGTTGAACATTCTAAATCATGTTGGGAAGCATAGAAAAGATTGTAAGTAAATGAAATATCAATGCAAGAAAACTCTAACAAAGATATGTAAGTGAAAGGTAACCTCATGTAAGATAAGCATGTCTAACGAAGCATGAAGAATGCATAAATGACTAAAAATGAAATGTAAGTCAAGATGTAAGACAAGCATATTAAACGAAGCATGAAGAAAGCATAAATGATTGAAAATGAGAATGTAAATCAAAATGTAAGACAAACATTTCAAGTCATACATAAAGAAAAACATGTAAGCATGTATGAAATATCCCTTTTCGGATAAAATAAGAAATAAATTACCTTATAAGAAATCAGATTTCCCTTAGAAGAAATAAATTCAAAAGCCTCTGAATCTGTTCGTTAATCTCACAGAATATTAGCTGGGGCACAAGATATATGTCTTTCACCAAGATAATAAATAATCAAATACATGCAATAGGATTTTTAACCACATATAAGTGCCCTTCTTTATTTCAATTAAGTGTATACACAAAAACCCATCTGAAAATATTTTTGTAAACACTGATCACAATCAAATTGGGCCAAACCCTACTGAAAGAAGACCAATAATAATTATTTCTAAAAATAAATACCGTTGATTGTACTTGCTAGCTGCATTGGAGTGTTGGTAATGCTATGGCAACCCACTGAATGTCCCTGTTGGCCATGTGGCTGCGCTGTAAGTGGTACAACTGCGCTAGAATAGTGGCACAGGGGTTTTGGGGGGTTGGATACGGCCCTGCATTGCTATGATCTACTCTAGAAGGGCCACGACAGCCTCCAATAGTGTGACGCCCTGTTGTAGGGTAATGAATTAATCCCTGAGAGGATCACCTAACTCCTAATTGTTGCACTGATGATAGAAATCTGCCTGAACTACCTTGAAACCCTCGCGCCAAACCTGAATATGTGGCGTCTTGGTAGAATGTCCCTCATTGCTGATTTCTTTGAAACTGATAACAAATATATGATTCCCTGGTGGAATCCCCAACTGGGTTTGAGGGGTTTCGTCCTCTCACCTGTAAATCTGAGGGTTTTCGTTCTCAAATCAATAGCAGACGCTGCAAGCTTTTTCTTTGGAAAAAGGGTTTGGTTTTTGTTCGAGTGTTTGAATAATAATTCTTCATTGCCCTGCTTGTCTTTTTATAAATTCAGTTTTCATTCCAACCCTAACCCCAAAGTAATTAGAATTTTTTTAAAATTTAATATTCACCTTTTTTCAATTAATGAATATTAATTACTTTTTGGCCATGTCTTCAATAATTACTTTTAGTCCCATTCAACAATAATTAATTGTCCTTTTTCAAAGTTATAACTTAAAGTATCTTTTTGGATAACTTAATAAATTATTATTAGATTATTAATTATTTTGAAAATGGGACATGGCAGTCCGCCCTTCACAAAATTGCTTGTCCTCAAGCAATCCCTGAACTGTCTTGCAAATAAATACCATGATCTCAAACCAATCTTTTTGTCACTTCTATTGCTCTTGGAGATGTAAATGGCATCTGCTGCACTACTCTGATATAATTAGGAATTGGAAGCCCTATACCTAATGATGTTTCTCCAATAGTCCTATTGAGTGAATTCATGATAGCTGAATCATGGATCAGCTAGGATATAGAGAGAGTACTACCAAATGTGACATCCTCTATTCTGTTTGTTGTAACAATTGTAGGGGCTCCATTGGCCATACCATGAAGCACAACCTCTTTTCCATCAGATTCAAATTCCAGCTCCATGGTCTGGTAATTCTGTGTAAATTCTCCAAGAGAATGTAATCACTGCATCCCTAAAACCATACTTGTTTCTTCCATGCTTACAACATAGAAGTCATCACACACCCTGTGATTGTCAAGTGTGATGTCTAATTGTTGAATCCTTCTGGTGTAAGGAGTAGTAGAACCACCAGCTACAATCACATTAAAGCCCTGGAATTTTTTTGATTTCAGCTCTTTTTGAGCTACCAAACCCGCATCAATGAAGTTGTGGGTTGCCCCACTATTAATCAAAACTGTGAGTTTATGTCCCTCCATAACTCCATGAATTATGAAGAGGGTAATACCAGTGTGTACCAGAAAGTGCAACATAGGTGCCTGCTGAAATAAGTGTGGCAAGGGTGCCCCCTGAACTATCTCCATCTTCTCCTCTTTCAGGGTCTGGTACTTCTTCTAACTCATCATCAAATATCACCTCAATGTAGTGTACCTATCCTTTTGGAAGACACCTATGACCTGGTTTCCATGGATCCTTGCATGTGAAGCATAGTTTTTTCCTTTTGAGTTCATTTCGTGTTTCTATCTCAATATGTGGCTTCTATGGTAGCTCTTTTTGGAGAGAAACCCCTTGCCGAAATGGCATCTTTTGTTGCTAAAAAACTGATGACATTGGTTGCCCTTAAGATGTTGTCCTTCGCTGTTCATTGGGCAGAATTTTACCTTTAGGTGCTGATGTCTTCAAATCTAAAGCCTTTTTGATGGCTTCTTGAAGAGAAATAGGGTTGAAAGCTTTCACCAAACCCTTGAGTGGTTCAGCGAAACCCTCAACAATCAAAACAACAAGTCTCCTTTCAGTCACATCAGAGACTATAACTGAAAGCTTCTGAAAATTAGCAACAAAGTCCTCCACTGAATTAGATTGTTTGAGTTGAGCTAACTCCCGAAAATGGATCTCTGGATCAACTTTATCAAATCTCTCTATCAACCCGGTACTGAACTCCACGTATGAGTGGATGTGATTTTGCCCATGTGTTATCAATCCATGGTAGCACCACTCATGTGCTACACCTGCCAGATGAAGGGTGGCAAATTTGATGGCTTCCTCTTCCAACGTTGGTCTCTAAGATAAAAATGTATCCAATTTCTGTATTCATGAGTGTGCAGTGCACTTACTAGAGCCATCATATGTTGGAAGTGTAATCTTCCCTATTGCTTGTTGTAGGTCCCTCTGATTTGTTGGTGACCTTGTTTCAGCTCTTTGGTGCCCCTTTTTTTTTAAAAATTTATGAAATTGGTGAGGGAGATAGCCTCTTTAATTTCATTTGATAGGACCTTATACTCCTCATAACTGGGTGCAATATCATCCCCTATGGAGGGTTGAACCTCTTCCTCCACAACCACCTCTTCCCTACGAATGAAGTTGGGATGGAAGGGCCTGGCCATAGATCCAATGGCTGTCCTTTGAATGGGAAGATTATTATTTGCCCCTAAAGAACTACCTCTACCATTGTAAGGCCTTTGTACATTCGCATTCTGCATTTTGTGGAGTAACTGAGCCATCATGCCAACTAACCGCTCTTGTCCTTGAACAAGCTTGTCATAGCGAACTTCATCTGGATCTCTGTCACCTGTAGCTTTCTTTCCTTTCTTGCAAAAAATTTTGGATCTTGTTGCCCTACTCTTTCCTCTGGCTGTTCTGGACCCTTTATTCTTTCTCTTAGGTAATACCTAACTTCTTTGTCACTACCTTGCATGAAGTCTAAGTTGTATAATAATTTTTTCCCACAAGCTGGCAAGAATATTGGCTCTGACACCATTGAAATATCCCTTTTCAGATAAAATAAGAAATAAATTCCCTTAGAAGAAATCAGATTTTCCTTAGAAGAAATCAGATTTCCTTTAGAAGAAATAAATTCAAAACCCTCTGAATCTATTTGTTAATCTCACAGAATATCAACTGGGGCACAAGATATATGTCTTTCACCAAGATAATAAATAATTGAATACATGCAATAGGATTTTTAACCACATACAATTGTCCTTTACTTCAATTAAGTGAATACATGGAAACCCATCTGAAAATATTTTTGTAAATACTGATTACAATTAAATTGGGCCAAATCCTACTGAAAGAAGACCAATAATAATTATTTATAAAATATATACCACTGATTGTACTTGCTGGCTGCGCTGGAGTGCTAGTAATGGTATGGCAGCCCATTGAATGTCTCTATTGGCCGCGTGGTTGAGCTGGAAGTGGTATGATTGAGTTGGAATAGTGGCATAGGGGGTTTGGGGGGCTAGATACAGCCCTGTACTGCTGTGATATGCCCTAGAAGGGCCACGACAACCTCCAATAGTGTGACGCCCTACTATAGGGCAACAAATTAACCACCTGAGAGGATCACCAAACTCCTAATGCTGTGCTGATTATAGAAATCTAACTGAACTGCCTTGAAACCCTCACGCCAAACTTGAATATGTGGCGTTTTGGTAGAATGTCCCTGATCGCTGATTTCTCTAAAATTGGTAACAAATATGTGATTCCTTGGTCGAATCCCCAATTGGGTTTGAGGGGTTTCATCCTCTCACCTATAAATCTAAGGGTTTTCGTTCTTGAAACTGCAAGCTTTTCCTTTGGAATAATAATTCTTCATTGCCCCGCTTGTCCTTTTATAAATTCATTTTCCATTCTAACCCTAACCCTAAAGTAAATTACAATTATTTATTAATTTAATATTCACTTTTTTCCAATTAATGAATATTAATTACTTTTTGGCCATGTCTCCAATCATTACTTTTGGCCCATTCAATAATAATTGTCTTTTTCCAAAGTTATAACTTAAAGTACCTTTTTGGACAACTTAATAAATTATTATTAGATCATTAATTATTTTGAAAAGGGGACATGACAATGTAAAATGTTCTATGTAAGATAAGTGAAATCCACAAAAATCAAACAAGATCATGATGGATAGATGAAAAATCAAAAGCTCTAAAGGATGAAGATTCAAATTTAGGGCTTGTGCTAAAATGTGATGTAATAAAATACTACCTAATGACATGACTAGTATGACAACAGGGTGGCGTGGAAAGTATGCAATGAAGGGATGTTTGTGATGAAAACTTGGTCCTATTCGAGGTATTACAATGCAACTCACAAACTATAAACCAAGAGGTATAATTAGGTAGATGTGATCAAGGATGTGATCAGCGAAAAACAATATCCAATAAGGGGATAGTGGGAATAATTTGATGTAAGGGAATGTGAGGTGCCACATGGGTGATGTGAACATCCTTAGCAAGAATGAGACACATTAGTCAAGTGAGCAAGGCTAGAAACTATCGACATCAAGGACTTAGGACACTTTGACTAATGAACACAAAGCTTGGGCTAACAAGTGAAGTACATAAATCATTCCATGAAGGCTATATGCATGAAAAGTAAAATGGACCTACCTTCTCACAACATGTTCCTCGTTCCTCAGGACCCCTTATAGAGCCGTTGGTCTACTACGAAGATTAGGTATTTGCATGAGAAAGTAGGTGGCACTAAATAATATATGCTACAATGAGACCTCATACCCCGGTCTACTGGCCTACTGCACCCCAATGGATCTCGGCTCTATCATGAGATTAACTGTGGAGTTTGAGCTTCAACTAGAATAGGAGATGTGCCAAATTTAGATCACGTATTTTGGTGTGATCCGACTTTTAAGAGATTGTTTTTGCCTTTTGATCATTCCCTTTTGTTTCTTTTATGATTTGGATTTTAACTTTTTTTGGATCTTTCTATTCCTCCATATGGTTTGGAGTGTGAGATGGTAATTTTGAGCAATTAATTATGATATGCAAATTATATCAAAATCACCAAAATCTACAATCTACTTCATGAATTTAGAGCAATTAGCCTCTCATGCAAGCAAAATAAACATCGATAACAACATTATAAAATTTAAAGCTAATTGCTTTAAACAAGATTCAAAAAACAAGAAAAAGACTAAGTGATTATAGATTTTGGATTGCTTTTAGACTCTAAATTTCAACATGATATGGATGGCTTGATTCTTGACAAAAGACTATGATAGTTTGACCAATAGATAAACAAACTTAAAAGATAGAATATTTAGCATGAACGCTCATGGATTTTCCACTTTTTTTCTCCTTAGATTCAATGGAGGATGAGCTCCTTTAAATATAGGGAGGAGGGAGAATTAAAAGAAATTAAAAATTCCCAAGAAGCTTCTAGAATTGGAGGATTCTAGAAAAGAGGGATAGGATAGTGGAGAATTATAGAATTGGAGAATTCTAAAATCCATTAGGGGTCTTAATGATGATTAGAGGGAGGTTAGATTAGTTTAGAAGAAGGGTTAGGTGAGGAATAGGGGGTAGTCTTGTAGAAAAGCCTAGGAGTAGGTAGGTAGGTGGATTATGAGAATTTTAAATTCCCATATAATGGATAAGTGGGGGTTAGTTGACAAATAATACATGATTAAAAGAATTAATTGATTTGTGGAATGATATAAGGTTGGTGTATGAATATGAAGAGTGAAGAGGGGGTCAAATGACCAAGAGGATTAGTAAGATGAATTAGACGAAATTGGATGAAATTAGTGATAAGATGAAGCGAGCAAATTTAAGTGCATACATTTTGTCCCTCTTTGAAAGGGCATTGCGACTGAATGAAGTAGGAGTAATGGTCTTTCAAAGAAGAAAGACACATATGGATGAATGTTAGTAAATGGTGTTAGTGGATATGATGCCCCTCGAGGGGACATGCGGAGAAAAATGAGACGGATGGCCACTCGAAAAGAAGGAACGAGAGGCGGGAGGTGCGAATAGACCAAGGGTTGGGATGCTATATGTGAGATCGATGATGAAGAAAATGAACTCGACATGAGCAGTGAGCTACAAAGTGATGATGCCTTTGGCAAAAACCTATGCACAGGGAGCAGAAACGATTGTGCCATGGTTGTTGACACATCTCAAGGGGAAATCAACTGTAACATGATGATAAGACGAAAAGCCACAAGCTTTAGACATATCACAGTCAAGGACACATGCCAGGGAGAGCTGCAGACCAAGATGTTTGATAAAGACGGCTATGAGCTATCAACATATCCCAAGCAAGGACGCATGCATGGGAGAGCATCAGGCCAAAATAAGACAATGATTTGATAAGATTAATGACGAGTGTAGCTCAAAGCTGAAGTCGAGCGATATGATGAAGGAGATGAGAGTGAAGAAACGATATGATTGAGTGACCAAAAGACGAAGGGGAAGAATTGGACTACAATGCATCGAACCAATGAGCCATAATGTGATTAATAGCGATGATGCCCCTAGCAAGGACACATGCGTGGGAGCGAGAAACGGCAATAAAGTTACAGTCCTGGTCATGCCCCAATCGAAGGAGGAAACTGTAAACTTTAAATGAGGAATTGACCAATCAGTGATAATGGATGACTGATGGAAGAAAAGATGGATGTTGTGATTTGTTGGGCCCAATCGACAGGTCCGGATGATTGAATGGGAAGATTGGGGAGATGATTGCGGAGTGGATAGGGATTGATCAATTGTATAATTGATTGATGATATTTTAGCTCAAGGATTTGATTGATGCAAAATGCGAGGATAATGAAAGACAAGATAGGCGTGACGACGAATGATGGAAAAAGAGGAGAGAGTGGCTGAGCTGACCTTAGACACATGTGATTAAGCGCTGCTTACATAGTCTAAAAAGACCTCAGGGTAATGTAGTTCAGACTAGACGATGGATGACAAGATAGACTAGAGAGGGAGGATGACAATGACTGTTAGACATGTTCGTGATTAGTTTAGAGCATGCGACTCAGATGTTAGACATGAAGATAGAGGACTAGGAGAAATAATGGGAGATGAGATGGTAGATGTTGATGACTAGAGAGATGATAGATGAGTAACTAGAGGATATAGATGGGATGATAATTGGATATTAGATGAGTGGACTGGGATGATTGACTTGATGATGGGATTAAGATGATTAGACGTTTAGACATGTGAGAGAGGATAGGAGAAATGATGAGTGTAGTTCATTGTCAAGCCATCATTGTTGTAATAGGTCTCATCATAGTCTAAGCAATCCGATGTAAATATAGCACTAGGTAGTATGCCCCATGATATAAGTATGACCAAGAGGACGTTGTGCCTAAGTGCACCCAAAAAGGACAAATGATGAACTCTACATAGGGCACCCAAAAGCATAATTATAGCTTTTTGGCTTCATCATAACATCCTTGTTCATTGCACCCTTGGAAAAAGAGACCTGATGCCGGACTAATTAAACGATTAATAAAAGAAGACAAACAGAGACGAGCAAACAAACATATGCAAATATATACATGATAAGACATGCAAACAAGTCAAACAACACAAAGCATACAAGTAACATACACAAGTATCTACATAGAGATGTGTTGTGATTAGTGTCTTGTCTGTTGTTCCGATGAGTCGACGGGATGATCGATCAGGGGATGAGTTGGACTAAGTTGGTCATAATGATGTGAATTTGGATTAAGGTTATAGACTTGGACAAGTGTATGGAGTTAAGAGTAGATTAGTGACTTGGATTAGGATAAGATTATGAATAAGGATTTGGATGCTAGGATTAGGACATAGGATAAGACGAGATGACAAAATGATAAGACCACTAGTACATAAGACAACTAAGACCTAAGATAGGATGACTGGGATATTTAAGACATAGGACAAGATGACTAGGACATAAGATAGGACGACTGGGATATTTAGGACATAAGACAAGATGATCGAGATGTTTTGGGATTTTGTGGATTTTATAATTTTTAGGGTTTTTTAGAATATTTCAATTTTTAGGTCTTTTGAGAATATGTACGTACACTATACAAATGGGGTTACTAGCAAAGGGAATACCAAGCCTTGCAACCAGGATAAGGATGGATGGAATGATGGAGGGGATGACAAAAGGATGAGGGTGATAAAGGGGATGAGGACCAAGGAAGAATGGACTAGGGATCGTCAACGACTACATCGTGAAGGAACCAAATATCTAGTTGCCTGAGTGTCCATAGGAGGATATGTGAAGATGATTCCAGAACATTTCCTAAGACATCTTCCACTCCCTTATGAAGGTCAAGACTAGAAGAAAGGATGGACATAATAGGATGCAAGATATGATAATAGATGATGGGTAGGAGCAATGGACTAAGGGATAAGATAGATAAGGATGACATGGATGGGATTGACAAGGGATGGATTTTTCCCCCAAGTGTTGAGGTGAAATGCGGACAATAGACTATTTTACCATGATGTCGAAAATTGGTTTTTATCATGGTACTTGCCCAAGGCACCAGAAGATTGGTTTTTACCATTGGACGAATGTTTTTTTTTTTCTCAATTAGGGTGTTTTTCAAATTTATTTTGGAAGCCATGGATCAAGATGGGAGAAAGTATAGATGATGTGGTTCATCGGCCCCAATCGACAGGCGCTGGGGATTGAATGGAAAGATTGAGGGAAGAAGATGGGATGTTTGGAAAAAAATTGGACGAAGGTTTGCTTTAGTCTGATCTCAATTTTGATTGGATATTTTGAGTGATGTGATGTTTGGCGAGATAAAACAAGATCAAGTAAACCAAATTAGGTTGTGAGCTAGACTTTTGACGATTTAGACTATATTCAACTAAGTGAGCTACGACAAGCTCTAGGACTTGATAAGGGGCTCGACTAGCCCAAGAGATGTGATTTTGACTAGGGTGGACTAGATTTGAGAAAGTAGACTAGCTCAAGGCTAAGATGATCTACTCAAGTTGAATGAAATGACTTGGTTGATAGGATAGGATGATAGGACTGAATGGTGTGTATGACTCAAACTCGATTAGACAAGCAAGCTTAGAATCGGGACCCTGATGTGGAAAGAGTTGTTTGCCAACGTAGATGAAGACCAACATACGACTATAGACTTGACGGGATAACTAGCATTGACAGGGGTATGACAAGGTAAAGACGGGTTGGACTATGATTGGGCTAGGTTGATAAGATGGTGGATAAGGTGATTAGGCTAGACAAGGTCAAGACAAATGATGTGGTGTCGACCGAGACAAGGTGAGAAACAGGTTTGAACTAGAACCCTAAGGACAAGATGGACAAGGTTAAGACCAAGGTATGACTATGGTGTGATTAGGTCAAAAGGTTACTAGAATTAGACGAGATGGGGATATGATAAGGTCTAGGACAAGGGATGATGATGGTTGACCTAGGGACTATGTTCGACTAGGGGGGAATAATGTTTTGTGTGTTTGGTCCAAGGGATGTAAACAATACAGGCCTCCACAACACAACAAAACAAGCAAGTCGCAAACCTAGAATTAGTGACTGACTTAGGAGTGTAACTCGACAACTGCAATGTTTAATGGCTTCGTGGGTGAGGCTGTAGGTTGGTGACCCATTACAAAATCTCCCAAAACCTCTCAACTCCGTTTGCACATAATGGTCACTATGAGAGCTGATATTGATGACCCGTTACGAAATCTTCCAAAACCTCTCAACCCCGTTTGCACATAATGGTCACTATGAGAGCTGATATTGACTTCGGCAACAAGTCGCCTATTACGGCCGAAGGTTTTATTCTAGGTTATACAGGCTCTCTAAGGGCGTCTCCGATATACACTAGCTACGTGGGGCTTGGCTCCATATAGGGTGTTGTCTGATGCTTGGGTCGGAGAATTAACTCCTCACCTTCACGAGACCCTGTATAGGGTCTCCCTCTTGGCCTAACGATATCTATCCCTCTTATTTAGACTCTGTCGGAACACGGAGTGTGGACTTGTGCGTGGTGGTGAAATCCACGGTCACAATCCCCCTAGTACTATGTCAAGTGCGTGGGCATCACTTCCACATCACGTTGCCTCCCAAAAAAAATGGGAGGGTTTGTTAGCAGTTTTTTGATCCTCCGAGACTCATTGCAAGGATGCAGGGAGAACATACACCACTGTAGCCCTTGGGTACAGACAAGTAGACAAAAAGTTGATTAATGATTAAGTGTGATATATATAAAATATATACAAGATAGTTTTCACAATGCCAAATTTTTTGACAGGTGTCCTGCAAAACAAGTGATTAGTAGTTTCAATTTGGTAATCTTGAGGGGCACCGTGCAAGATGTATCCCAGGTAAGGACACATGCCAGAGAGAGCTGTAGACCAAGATGATAAAGGTCATGAGCTTTCAACATATCCCAAGCAAAGGACGCATGCTAGGAGAGCATCGAGCCAAAATAAGAGAATGAATTCATAAGATGAATGATGAGTGTAGCTCAAAGCTGAAGCCGATATGATGGAGATGAGAGAGAAGAAACAATATGATCAAGTGACCAAAGGACGAAGGGGAAGAGTTGGACTGCAATGCATCAAATCAATGAGCCACAATGTGATTAATAGTGACGATGCCCCTAACAAGAACCCATGCAAGGGAGCGAGAGACGATAATAAAGTTATGGTTTTGGTCATGGCCCAATCAAAGGAGGAAACTGTAAACTTTAAAGGATGAATTGAGCAATCAATGATAATGGATGACTAATGGAAGAAAAGATGGATGTTGTGATTTGTCAGGGCCAATCGACAGGTGTGGGCGATTGACAAAAATATTAGGGAGATGATTGCGGGGATGGTGATTGATCAATAGACTAATTGATTAATAATTGATATTATATCTCAAGGATTTGACTGATGCAAGGTGTGAGGATGATGAAGGATGAGAGATGGGATGACGAATGATGGGGAAAGAGGAGAGAGTGGCTGAGTTGACCTTAGGCACACCATGTGACTGAGCGTTGCCTACATAGTCTGAAAAGACCTCAGGCCAATGTAGATTAAATTAGATGATGGATGACAAGATAAACTAGAGAGGGAGGATGACAATGACTGTTAGACATGTTAGTGGTTGGATTAGAGGATGTGACTCAGATGTTAGACATGAAGATAGAAGACTAGGAGAAATAATGGGAGATGAGATGTTAGATGTTGATGACTAGAGATATGATAGATGAGTAACTAGAGGATATAGATGGGATGATGATTGGATATTAGACGAGTGGACTAGGATGATCGACTTGATGATGAGATTAAGATGATTAGATGTTTAGACACATGAGAGAAGATAGGAGAAATGATGAGTGCCGTTCATTGTCAAGCCATCATTGCTGTAATAGGTCTCATCATAGTCTAGGCAATTCGATGTAAATATATCACTAGGTAGTATGCGCCATGACATAAGTATGACCAAGAGGACGTTGTGCCAAAGTGCATGAGGATAAAAGGGGCAAATGATGAACTTTGCATAGGGCACCCAAAAGCATAATTATAGCTTTTTGGCTTCATCATAGCATCCTTGTTCATTGCACCCTTGACAAAAGAGGCATGATACTGGACTAATTAACCGATTAATAAAAGAAGACAAACAAAGACAAGCAAGCAAACATATGTAGATATATACATGATAAAAGACATGCAAACAAGTCAAACAACACATAGCATACACGTAACATACACAAGTATCTACATAGAGATGTGTTCTGATTAGTGACTTGTCTATTGTCCTGATGAGAGTCAACAATATGATTGATCAAGGGATGAGTTGTACGAAGTTGGTCATGATGATGTGAGTTTGGATTAAGGTTATAGACTTGGACAAGGGTATGGAGTTGGAGTAGACTAATGACTTGGATTAGGTTAAGGTTATGGATAAAGACTTGGATGCCAAGATTAGGACAATACAAGACAAGATGACAAGATGATAAGATGACTAAGACATAAGATAGGACGATTGGGATATTTAGGACATAGGACAAGATGACAGATGTTTTGGGAATTTTGTGGATTTTATAATTTTTAGGGTTTTTTAGAATAATTCAATTTTTAGGTCTTTTGAGAATATCTATTTACACTATACAAATGGGGTTAATGGCAAAGGGAATACCAAGCCTAACAACTAGGATAAGGACAAATGGAATAATGGATGGGACGAAAAAGGATGAGGGTGATGTTGAAAAGGGGATGAGGACTAAGGAAGAATGGACTAGTGATCGCCAATGACCATATTGTGAAGGAACTAGATATCTATTTGCTTGAGTGTCCATTGGAGGATATGCCAAGATGATTCCAAAACATTTTCCAAGACATCTTCCACTCCCTTATGAAGGTCAAGACTAGAAGAAAGGATGGACATAATAAGATGCAAGGTATGATGGCAGATGATGGGTACGAGCAATGGATCGAGGGATATGATAGACAAGGATGACATGGATGGGATTGACAAGGGATGAATTTTGCCCCCAAATGTTGAGGTGCAATGCGGATGATAGATTATTTTACCATGATGTCAGAAATCGGTTTTCATCATGGTACTTGCACAAGTTGCCAGAAGACTAGTTTTCACTATTGGATGAATGTTTTTTTTTTTGACTTTTGGCATCTTGATTTATTGGATATGGATGCGAGATGCAAGAATGTCGACACTTTCTTGATCTTCGGCCAACACCTATTCTAGAGATATGTGATACTGGGATCATGTTGTCGATTCTAGATTCACTAATGTCTTTGTGGCCTTCATTGACTCTTGATTGAGATCCCCCCAGACATCTAGACCAGGTATCTTCATCACCCCTACAAGAGAAAATGCTGCCCGGGTTTGTGAGGTGTAGAATGGATGGATTTAGGGTTTGGATTTGATGGTGATGTATATGACTTGAATGGATGATAGGTCACGATAGGGAGGTGTGATGGGTGATTGGGAAGTGGGACTAGCAGTCGCACACACCGTTGGACATGTTGGATGTTCCATAGTTGATTGGTGGCATATGACAAAAGATTGTAAGAGGTCCAAGACACTTTGACTTTGCAGTTCTTTGATCCGATTATTTGAAGGATTATCGGCCATACTGATAATGCTTTTGACAAGAATTTAATCTTTAGACTTGATTATATTTTGATTGTCCTTTGGTGCCTGACATTGGGCTTCACTAGAGGAGATTGATAGATGATTATTTTGACTTTGATGGTCTCCTAGTGCCTTAAAGAGGGTTTCACTAGGGGAAGACACTTTTTGATTAGGCTGATGATTTGATTTTTCTTGATTTTGACTTGTTGGATCAAAGATGATTTGATCATCATGTATGTATGACTTTTCGAATATGGTCTTGGATCTTTGTATTTGTGGCACATTATGTTGCTCGAGGAAGGGTCCAACGATGTATGTTCTTGTTCATTCCTATGGAAAGAGGTGATTAAATGATCATTGATGGGAAAAAAAGGATATCTGATGGATGAAGGCAGGGGATATGGTATGATGAGGTCAATGAGTGGTGGTGGGCCAACATAGTCCTCATAGAGGTTCCTAGGAGACCCGATTTCGACATCGGTGAAAATCTCCTCAAGATTAGCAAAAGGATCACTAAGACTATTTGTAGGACATGAATCTGAGGCAGGATCAGATTCATCGATTGATAAAGCTTGTAAGAACTCTATTATGACTTCATCATCCTGGTTAGGATCAAAAGATATGCCTTGTGATTGGTTGACATCTGGATTGGAGGCATCCGCAAATAGGTAGGCATCATGGGCTGCAATATCTATGAGGGATGGTGTTTCTGACAAGGAATCTGATCTGGTGTAGAACATGATCTTGATGCAGAGAAGATTGGTGTTGACTCCAATACTGACTCTGATGTACAAGATGCAATGCTGCTAGTAGAGAATTCTTTGTCCACAAGTGAGCTCTCAAAATGGGGTCTTTGATATGATGAAAAGGCAATGGATGATGGAGAGAAAATGGGTTTGACAAAGATAGGTCCATGGAAGAAAGTCTTATTAGAGAGGGAATGACTAGGCTCATGGCAAACGGACTCGTAGTCGATGGAGGATTTGTCAAAGATGGGGGGACCATGGAAGATGGACTTGGTGTCCTGACCTTGGCTTGGAAAGGGAAGGGCTTGATCATGATCAGGAATGGAGTCTTGGCATACCTCTTCTTGTTCACCTGTGGATGTATACTCATTTGATTCTTTATCAATTTCAAGGTCACCACAGGCGATGAAGTCTTGGACATAGTTTTGCGAAGTGCGACATTGATTAATGGTATGCCCCCAAGTTCGGTGATAGATGCAGTAGTGGTTTGGTCTGTACCAAGAGGGCTTAGGCTTGGTGGGATCAAGATGTCGTATGGGCAGATAAACCATCATTTATGCGGCAACAAAGTTTTGGAAGAGGGCTTTTAAGGATATAGGAAGAGGAGTATGGGGCCTCTCTTCACTTCATAACTTGGATGTGGAAGCATTGGACTTTAGATCAGATGGTTGTTGACGTGACTGGGTGGGCAGACTAGTAGTAGATGAAGTATTTAGGATAGAATTCCCTTTGCTAGTATAGGAAGGGGTAGATGACTTGCTATGACCGGTGGATGGAGGGCTTGATTGTGATTGGGTAGTATGCAGGCTAGAAGTAGACGGACGTGAATGGGTGCGGACCAGAGGTAATGCGTCAAAGTCCGCAGGAAGTTGAGTGCTTATTAAGGAGTCGTGAAAGGAGCACATCCTTGTTGGCAATGAGGCATTTCTCAATCAGGGTGTCCAACTTTTCCTTGGAAGCCATGAATCAAGATGGGAGAAAGTTCGGATGACGTGATTTGTTGGCTCCAATTGGATGGTGTGGGGGATTGAATGGAAAGGTTAATTGATGAAGATGGGATGTGTGGAACAAATTTGGACAAAAGGCTTGCTTTAATCTAATCTCAAGTTTGACCCGATGTTGATATGATGTGATGTGAGACAAAGTAAGACAAGATGAAGCAGATAAAATTAGGACGTGAGCTAGACTATTGACAATTAAGGCTTGATTTGACTGGACAAGCTCTAAGACTCGACAGGGGGTAGACTGCCTCAAGAGACTAATTTTGACTAGGGATTGATTGGATTAAGATTAGTTCAAGATTAAGATAATCGACGTGAGGATGATTAGACGATGATGGGATTGGATTAGGATAAGAGGATGATAGGATTGGATTCTGATTGAACACAAGCAAGCTGATAACCTGATGTAGAAGGAGTTGTTTGCCAACATAGGTGAAGACCAACCTACAACTACAAACTTGACGTGATGACTAGTATTGACAAGGATGACAAGTTAAGGTCGGGTTGGACTATGACTAGGCTAGATTGTATATACAAGGGATAAGGTGACTAGGCAAGACAAGGTCAAGACAAATGACCGGTTTGGACTAGGACCCTAAGGATGAGTAAGACAAGACAAGTTGATATGAGGATATGGTGACGAAAAGGACCAGGATGTGATTGGTTATAGATAAGTTGGATTTTAGTCTTAAGTGATAAAGATGACACTAGGGAAAATTAATGTTAAGGCTAAGTGAAGAGCGTGAGGTTAGACTATGATAAGATGTGATGGAGGGATGCCAAGACTAGATTAAGGTCTGTAAGTGATGGGGGTATGAATAGTGCTAGATGGATGAGATTAGACTAGGATGTGACTAAGATAAGAGGGGTGATGAGAGATAGGACAAGATGCAAGATGAGATAAGCTTAAAAGGATGTACACGAATGTACAAAGCAAATATGCACAAGAGGATAATGATATATAAGTGTGAAGAAGACCTAGATAGGTGTGTATAGGCTTGGGTAAAGTGCTGACTCAGCTCACAAACAACACTGGTGTTGACCATTTTTGGTCCTGCAGGCCAAAATCGGTCTCCCGTTTCGGTTCTTGCCATTTTTACGCCTAGACATGAAGGATAATGCAAAATATGCTTCTGCAACTCATTTTCTCCTCTTAGCATACAAAAGGGCTCAACTTCAAGCACTTGGTACGAAAGGTACAGGCAGAGTTGGAAGGAGTGATTCTACAGGAGTTTGCAAAAGGTGCTAGTTTCATGAGAGTTCCAAAGTTGAGTGCAAGTTTTGTGTTTTCAAATGTCCAAGGAGCTCCATGATGTGTTTTTGGGTCTGACAAAGCAAATAAACTGCTTCAGAGGGCTTTTAATCAGCAAGATAGACCAAGTTCAAAAGACCAAAGGATCATTTTCAAAAGCCCGAAGGGCAGGTGCCCTTGCGAAGGGCAGGGAACACTTGCGGAGGGATTAAAGAGAAGGCCGAAACGGGGCAGAGTTTTCCTTCAAAAAAGACTAAGGCAAAAGGAAGGATTTCCTTTGGACTTTTGTCCGAGGAATAAATCCGAAAGAATCCAAGGCAGAGGTCAAAAGTCCTTCGGACATTTTGTTCGAAGGAAAAGACAAGGAAATTCAAAGGATCAATTCCTTCGGACAAAATGCCCGAAGGAATTCCTTCGGACATTTTGTCCGAAGGAATTGAGAGTCCAAGGCAGCCCGAAGGATCCCGAAGGGCAAGCGCCCTTGCGGGGGACTCTCGGCTGCCAAAAGGGGAACTTTTCTCCAAACCCCAAAGGGATACCTTCCCTTCGGGAGGGTTCAACGACAGAGGCCCAAACAAAGAAAAAGAAAGGGGAGATATCCTTTGGGAAAAAGTCCAAAGGAACACTTCGGAAAGTGAAGCCGAAGGAAAGAAAGCCGAAGAAAAGTGAAGCCGAAGGAATTGCAAAGGGGTGACCACGGGCCCGCAGATGTCAAATTCGCGACGATGGAATAGCCGTTGGCTTTCAAATGGTGATGGACGCGTGAACGTCAACTTTGCGGCAATGAAATAACTGTTGATATTTAAATGATTAAGCGCGAATATGAAGGAATTCAAAGGGCTTAAGGCCAAAAGGAAGAGGCCACCGAGAAAGGAGCCCGAAGAGCCAAAGGATTGACAAAAGACAGCCCCAAGGGCCAAGAAAAGACAAAAGCTAGGAAAAGACAAAAGTTGAGAGTGAACTCAGCGACCCACCGACAAAGGAGCTCGAGGAGCCAAGCATAGATATGGACAAAACAACCCAGGTGGCAAAGGGAGGCGTCGGTAGAAGAGTTATTACAGTGGTTGGAACAGTCCCTATAAAATGGTCATCAAGGAGCGCAAACAATGAATGGCGTGGCCTGTTTTTTCTCATTTTGCATTGATGAGCAAACAACCGCGTGAATGTCTTAAAGAAGTGGTCTTGTTTGCAGACAAAGGGGCGCGGCCCATGCTTTCACAATAATGTTTGAACGCCAAAGTCAAGACTGGGAACTGACACAACATGTACTTTCAGCGACTTCCTCTTCCCAATATTTTCAACGCAGCATGGGCCACTTGTAATAAAGGGGCGCCATTGCTTCCTCTTGCTCTATATATATTGTAAACTCTCATTGGAGAAGATATCTCTCATTTTGTAAGGCGAATCCTTGCCAAATTTTCACCTTGAATCAATAGAATGCATTTTTTACCTCTATCTGGCTGGATATATCTCTGAGTGTGTCTGAGTATTAACCTTGTGTTCAGTCATTTTGCATAATGCTTTCACAAGTTTGACACCAACATACCTGGAATAGACAAATCACCATTTCTGCATGTGACAAGAAGTGTTGTATTTGGAGCGCAGAGATAGAAGAGGGTTACTAGACAGAGTGTTTTCCTACAACGCCTCTGGTAAGTTTTTTTTTTGTGTGTCTTCATTAAGCCTCTCTGTTAAGCTCCCTACAGTTTGGTTTTTTCATCAGATAAAGTGTATGTATGTCCTCTTCTGGTCTGAAGTGTGAGTAAATGAGTAGATCAAACTTTTTTGGTGCATCACCGTATTAATCTAGGTTTTGTTTTTAGTAATCCTTCTCTCTTTTCAACCCCCCCACTATATATATTAGCAATAGTACTGGAATAACTCAGAGATGCATCAAAAGGAGCTAGCCCTTATCTAGAGATTCTCTCCTCAGTTTTGCCATACCCACAGCAAGAGAGGAGTCTCCATTATGCCGTGTGGAAGACATGAGCTCAGCGCCCTGTCAAGGGTGCAATCCACAGTGTCAACAACTGGTTTAACACAACACTCACCAAATCAAGCAAACTACAAACCTATTACTAGTGAACTGATTTGGGAGTGTAACTCGATGACTGCACCGTCTAACAGCTTCGCGAGTGACGCTATAGGTGGGTGACCCGTTACAGAATCTCCCAAACCTTCTCAACCCCATCTGTGCATAATGGTTACTAGAGGAACTAATCCTGACTCCGACAACAAGTCGCTTGTTATGGCCAATGGTCCTATTCTAGGCTATACGGGCTCTCTAAGGTTGTCCCCGATATACGCTAGGTACAGTGGGGTCCAAGTTTGTGTAGGGTGCTGTCTAATGCCTGGGTCGAAGAATTAACTCCTCACCTTCACAGAGTCCTTTATGGGGTCTCCCACTTGGCCTAACGACAACTCTCCCTCTTGTTTAGATTCCGTTGGAACACGCAGTGTGGTTGAATGCATGGTTTTAAAATCCACGTCACCAACCCCTAAGACTATGGCAAGTGCATGGTGATCAAATCCACATCATGTTGCATCCTCTGAGACTTGTCGCAAGGACGTAGGGAGGAGAGCATACACCACTGTAGCCCTCGGGTACAGAGAAGCAAACAAAAAGTTGATTAACTGATTAATTAAGTGTGATATATACAAAATATATACAAGATGGTTTTCAAATTGCCAAAATCTTAGACAGGCATCCTGTAAAGCAAGTGATTAGTAGTTTTGATTTGTCAATCTTTAGGGGCAACCTACAAGACAAGACGTTAAACAAAATTATTTCAAAATACAACCTGCAAGACAAGTGGTTAATTTAAACTGATAGGTAAAATCAAGCGAGACAAAACTGCCACCGAATTTGCCCCTATAAAAATCCAAACAAAATGTCAGTCTAATAAGCCTTAATAAAAACATTGAAAAAAATCCCAGGTTTTACACTATAACTCTTTGCATGAGGGCCTAGGATGCAGGGGTTTGGGGGCGGCAGTGCCCAACGGGGTCAAAGGGTAGCGCCCCTTGTGGGGTCTGGGAGCAAAGCCCTTAGAATGACTCAAAATTCACCAAAATGATTTAAAAAGGGCACTAAAAAAAGACAAATTTTGAGGCAAACATAGGGCAATTCTAACTGTAAAATCGCTACTGCAGTAATCAAAGTCGCAGATACAAAGTTAGTGTTAGTCAAAATTGCATACAGAGACTCAAAATCTCAAATGACTCAAAATTGCAGATGGCAATAAGTGATTATACAGACTATGACAGCAACCGCACGGTTAGGTGGATCAAAATCGTAGATAGTAGGTCAAAATCGTTGATAGCAAAGAAGCGATATTGCAAGATAGTTAAATAGACTACTGGTGCCTAAGGCAAACCGCAATTCTCAGTTCCAAATTGCAAATAATAGAGGCGATATTGACAATTAAACTAAAACTGAGATATTTACAATATTACAAAGACTAAATGACTTAAAAGAGGTATTAGATTATGATATTAGCAAACTAAGATATTTACAGTGGTTTTTAGGATTTCAAACAAGATTTGATTAAGTTATGTCAAAATTGCGACTGGGTAGTATCGATATTGCAGAGTATGGGATTCTCGCTTAATCTTGCAAAATAGACTTATAGACACAAAAAGCAGATATTTACAGATGGCAATTGATATTTACAACATAAATAAAGTCAATTACATATTAAAAATTATATAAAACTACTACTAATCAAAATCGCGACTGTATTGTCAAAATCGCGACTTCAAGTCAAGATCGCTACCTCCTATAGGCGATATTGAATAAGAGACAGAAAAAACTAGTGATTTTTATCTTGACAGAGTTCTTGCATTGTTCCTGCAATGAAACAAATTATACAGAGAGCAACCATTGCAAAATAACCAAATTAAAATATCGGACATCCTGATTTAAAACAGTATATGAGTGAAATCAAAATCACAAATAGTAGTGTCAAGGTCGCAATTGAAAATCAAAACCGTGACTATGAATAAGTGATTTTGTGCAGAACTTAGGATCTTGATAGTTTTAGATTGTCAAAAGTTTACCCCTTACTCTTGCAATATAACAGGTCAGACAAAAAGCCAAAACACCAAAAAATCTGATTATAAAGTCTGTTGTACGATTAAAGTCAATTTATGAATTAAACCAAATTTGCAACTACATATTCAAAATCACAACTAGAACTTCAATATCGCAACTGTCGAATAAGCAATTTTGATTGACAAAAAATAACACGGTCAAAGAACCTAATAGCTAGCAGTTATGGTGGCGGTTAAGTTCAAAATCGCGACTATCGGGGGCAAAATCGTTTGTTTTAGAGCAAAATCGCCTTTTGCCTGAAACGAACAAATTTTGAACCCAACTTCTTCTTAAATCCGACTTGCAAGTTGAATCAACACACTTCATACACACAAGATCAGTTCAAAAGGAGGGCTCCCACTATGGTCACCAAATGTGAGATGGTAATTTTGAGCAATTGATTATGATATGCAATTTATATCAAAATCACCCAAATCTACAATCTACTTCATGAATTTAGAGCCATTAACTATAATGCAAGCAAAATAAACATCTATAATAGCATTATAAAATATAAAGCTAATTGCTTTAAACAAGATTAAAAAAACATGTAAAAGACTAAGTGATTATGGATTTTGGATTGCCTTTAGACTTAGAATTTCATCATAATATGGATGGCTTGATTCTTGACAAAAGACTATGATAGTTTGATCAATGGATAAGCAGACTTGAAGATATAAGATTTAGCATGAAGGCCTATGGATTTTCTACCCTCTCTCTCCTTAGATTCAATGGATGATGAGCTCCTTTAAATAGAGGAAGGAGGGAGAATTAAAAATTCCTAAGAGGCCTCTAGAATTGGAGGATTCTAGATAGGAGGGATAGGATAGTGGAGGATTCTAGAATTGGAGAATTCTAGAATCCATTAGGGGGCTTAATGTTGATTAGAGGGAGGTTAGATTAGTTTAGAAGAAAGGTTAGGTGAGGAATAGGAGGTAGGCTTGTAAGAAAGCCTAGGAGCAGGTAGGTAGGTGGGTTATGAGAATTTTAAATTCTTATATAATGGATAATTGGGGGTTAGTTGACAAATAATATATGATTAAAAGAATTAATTAATTTGTGAGATGATATAAGGTTGGTGTATGAATATGAAGAGTGAATAGGGGGTCAAATGACCAGAAGGATTAGTAAGACAAAGTTAGATGAGATTAGTGACAAGATGAAGCGAGCAAATTTTAGTGCATACATGGAGAACCAATCATGAGGGAAATAGGTGACAAACACAAGAGAGCTTACACTTGGTCACTAGAGAAAAGGACCTAAAGACCATGGTGTCTAAAGACTCTTAAACTTGCCCACAAGTGTGTCATCTCAAAACTAACCTATGTGTGCCTCAAATGAAGGGAAATAAGAGAAATATGGGGATCGTGAGAGATCTATCCATGTAATAAGTGATACAATGATGAATACGTTCGTAACTGATCACAAGGAGGTAAAATAGTGCTATGAAAGGGGCGGGATTATGCTATGAGAGTCATGTCACTAGGAAAGCCGTACTAACCTACAAGGGATCTAGCACAAGCACCAATGAAAGTAGTAGTCATCCCAAAAGAGGGTGAAGATCCCAAGACAAGGGGAAGGTAAATGGTCCTCCCAAAAGAGGGGGAAAGTAAATAAGGATCAAAAAATCATAAAGAGACTAAGGGAAAAATTGACATAAATAATTAAAGTGATACCTAAGAACCAAAAAGGAAAAATGCCGAAAGAAAAATGAAATAAAACCAATGAACCAAAAAGGAAACAATGGTGCTAGTAAAGTGAAACAAAACCAAAGAACCCAAAGAAAACAATGGTGTAAGTAAAATGAGGCTAAATGAAATAAAACACACAAAAACAAAGAAACATGAGACAAATAATGAGAAAAATCTATGCTAACATCTATATCAAAGATAAGCATGTGAAATACAAGTCTGTGTTTTTGAAGGTTTCTTAAAGTTGAATTTGTTTGTTATTATGTAATGTAGAATAAGATTGGGCATCATAGGATGCCCTGAAGGGTAATTGGATGTAGGGATGGGCATTGCAAGATGCCCCAAAGTCTGAAGTGACTTGGATGGACATCACAAGATGCCCCAACATGTGATATGGAATGAGGTGAAGATAAGTCGTTAGAATGAACTGCATTAGTCTGATTTGTGTAGTTGGAGATAGGTAAATGTGTTGATATGTTTGATTTTGAGGATGTTGAAATTGACATAGGTTGTGTAGGAGTGGTCGGAAGAGGTCTATAAGGTAAAGGAGGACCATTTATGATGCACTTTGGAGTAGGCATTTGAACTAGGTGCTCCTTGGGTTCATGTGACTTAAGAGGTTGATGTGTGATGAATGCAACCACCTGTTTGAAGTTGTTCATGTTAGCTATCCTTTCCTTATTGGTGTAGGAAGAAGGATCAACTGTGGTTTGGACAACATTAGTGGATGGGGTGGAGGTATGGGGTAATTGTTGTTGATTATTAGGTAAGTGATGTTGATGTGATTGTGAATTTTTAGATTGGATTTGAGAGGTTTGAAGATAGTCTTGATAACGTTGTTGTGGAAGAGTATCAAAATTGAAATGTGGACCAAGCAAGAAGGTAAAGGAGGAATTGGTGAAGATCATGGCAAGTCTCCTAAAAATGACCTATCGTAGCATGCCACGAACAAAACTTATCAGGATTGTACCATTTTGGAGGAGGTTTGGAAGGATTAGAGTTCATGGGTTTAGAGGGTGGCAATTTATTCTTAAGTGCTTCTAAGCTTAAGGGAGGGTGGATTGGGTTAAAATTGGTTGAATTGGATGCTCTCTTTTAAGGTTGGGGAGGCTTAGATGAATCAATGTTATGAGAAAATGATTGGAAAGGTTCCTTAGTAGTTGCTTGAGGTGATTCAAATTGACTCATAAGAAAGTCTTGCTGTTTTGCTTGGTTTACGTCTTCTTCTAGAGTTTTATGGGAAAACATCTGAATGCTGTATTGAAGAGGAGCTTTAAGAGCGGTAACAAATAGTTTTAAAAGAGTATCATCATTCATGTTATGGTCCACTTTGTGAGCTAGAGACTTCCATCGTTTGATGAAAGTGTGAGCAAATTTGTTAGGAAATTGCTTGGCATTGATGAAATGGCTAAGGTAATTTTTAGGAAGGTCATTATGTTGGAATTCCTTCACTAGAGCATTGACTAAATTCTCTAAATATGTAATGGAATGTCTAGGAAGTTGATTGTACCATTCAAGTGCATCGCCAACAAAGCTTTTGGCTAGGAGCTTAGTAGTAGCAAAGGTGTTAGTTTGAACCCATTCCTTATAAAGATTACCAAAAGATTTAAGAAAGATAGCGGGGTCCTTAGTTCCATCATATGTAATAGTTGGAGAGATGTTTCCACTGTCTATAGATGCTATGAATGGAGCAAAAGGTTCATTTTGAAAATGTTGAAGCTTTTTGTCATGCAAAGGAGGTTGAATGATGGGATTCCTATTGGCATCTCTCAAAGGAGGGGGGATAAAATTCTGATTTGGTTGAGTCATGATGACTACAGGTTGTTGACTAGCCATTTGTAATATATGAGATTGCATTCGCCTCTTTCAATTATTATGATTTGTATATTGGTCATTTGTTGAAGTATTGGATCAAGGGACTAGTATCAATGGGAGTATTTTGATTGCTAGTGGTAGGAGGTGGAATATTAGTGTTGGTAGGAGGAGCATTCCCTATATTTGTGGTAGGGGAGGGATTGTTGGGTGGAGGATTCCCAACATTGGTAGTAGGAGGACTAGGGTGAGTAACTTGAACCGTATTACATTGTGTTTGCCTTGTGGATGCAAAATTTAGGTTGTATAATGGAGTAATTAGTTTGGGATTAGGAAGACATGAAGGAAGAAATTGAATAGTTTCATCTGAAGTGATAATATAAGTGAGGTTCTGATTTAAATCCTTGATTATGTGGTGTCCTTGACTAATTGGAACTGAAAAGAAGACATAATTGTGAATTTATTAGGTTACTGAACTATGTCAACCACCTATTTAACAAGGTCAGCCACCTAATGGATTGTGTCAGAAAATAGAGGCAAAACAAACTAGGTCAGCCACCTACTAAACTAAGTTGGCCACTTATTGAATTGTGTTTGAAAACAGATGCAAAACAAACTAGGTTGGCTACCTACTGAACTAAGTCGGCCATCTATTGAATTGTGTATGATATAAGGTAAGTGTTCCTAGCTCTTCATTTTGTTAAGTAGATATTGCATAACTAATGGATTGAATTGTATCTCTCCTTGCTTAGATTACTTCTATATTGTCTTGAATAGAATTATATTTGCTTGCTTATTATTTTCCCTCGTTGTGCCACTGGCTTTGGTGAGCACTAGATTAGCGTGTATG
The DNA here is from genome assembly GCA_037957365.1 of Torreya grandis. Lineage (NCBI taxonomy): Eukaryota > Viridiplantae > Streptophyta > Pinopsida > Cupressales > Taxaceae > Torreya > Torreya grandis. Next base: position 780,384 of record JARHVA010005520.1, on the reverse strand, counting down.
TTTATTTACTAGATTAGCTTACATGTTCATTTAGTAGATTACCCTTTTTTCTTTCATTATATTATAAGACCTAGATAGGGTTATTGCATGATGACATTTGACTAGAGGCCTTGGAAACCTCTCCTTTGCTGTTGTGTAATAAGAGATCCCTAGTTAGGTTTAGCGGATCCATAATTGGTCATGATTCCGATATAACAAAGTATTGCTAAGTGGATTGTTAGTTGATTACCTTCTTTGAACTTGGATATTACTGAGTAGAATAAGTTGTAGATTTATCTTATTTCACTTGCATACAATAGTCTTATCAAACATTTTTGACTGTGCCCGGGATGGAGGAATCATCTAAGTCATCATTTATCACTGTGAAAGGGCTAATGTGGGATTTGATAATGCTTCTCGAGGAGTGGCTAGGGTTGAGGGGGCTAGGTTGGACAATCCTTGGAGGAAGCAAAGCACTTCCCCTAGAATCCCTCCTAATATCCAAGGCTGAAGAAGCTTTTGTGGCAGCAAAGAGACTCGTAATGTGTGCTTGCATCTGCACATTGGGAGATGGTCACGAACAAGCAGGTCCACAATGCCAAGGAGCATATCCATGATGTTGAGTAGGATCAGATCCCTATTGTCGAGAGCTATTGTGTTGGGCTACCTTAGGAGTAGTGTTGTGCAGAGATGAGTGACGCCTCATTGACCTACCCCCTTAAGTGTGTGAAGCAATAGTATTCAAAGGGTGCTTAATGCCTCCAACCTCTATGAGGGGCTGAAATAATGAAGTGATCAGCTAAGGAGCTCTAGGGGCTCCCTGCAATGCCATGTGTTGAAGGGTGACAACATACCAAAGAAAAAGGGCTAGGCATGACTGATCTGAGTGCCAAAATAAAGTGGATAGAGAGTTGCTCGAGTCTCTATAAAGACAATAGTATCTCCCCCGAATCTCATAGCAAATAGGGCATCTGAAAATGAATGCTCCTCAATCTCCACCTCATGGAGGGGCAAAGATGACAAATCCAGTCTTTGTGTGAAATATGATGATCAGTCTCAAATAGCAATTGGTGTGAGCATACCCTCAACTTGCTGAGGGGAAACCTCAAGCCTTGAGGCCAATGACACTGGAGATACTTAGGGCAACAAATGACACCATCCGCCACCTACAAAAAATGCTAAGCATAAAAGGCAAGCTTGGGGATGAGTGGCTTAGGAGTGGAGGTCAAAGTGTCGTGGATGTACTTCTTGTACATATCCTCTCTAATAGCTCTAATGATGACGACCTTTAAGGGAAGAAGTCAAGGAGGGGCTTCCAAAGAGTACCTAAAAGGAGCTAACCTATCAATAGAGATGCCGATAGATTGGAGGAGAAAGCTGGTCTCAAAATATCAACAACGTCGACGTCTCTTTGGGCCCAAAGATTGGCTTTATTTTATCAAAAAATTGTTAGTGCCTTTACTAAAAACCCGGATTTGGTCTTTTGATGTGAATTTCCATTTACAACTGAAATGGTTTGAGTTTATTTCTTGGAACATGTTTGTTAATCTGGATAAACATATTAATATTTCCGTTTTGTCACTATTATAATGAAATTATAATTGTTATGAACAAAGAAAAAGCTGGTAAAATGGTTAAGGTCAAGTAAATTCATCAAATCCAACCAAAAGGTTTTCACTATAGTGTTAGAATCTACGTTGACAACATTGGACCTGCTTAGAGGAAACCAATCAAGAGCCTTGAGAGAAGTTTATGGGTGTCCAATTGGTTGGACAATAAAACACAACAAATGACATTTAGTGTAGTCCTCTATAAGACAAAGCACATTGGAGGGGACCTAGTGAGGCAATAAGGCAAAACATGCCCAAAGGCCAGGGGCAAAAGCAAAAACTACCTCCCAAAGAATATAAATGGTTGGGAGAGTTCTCTCTCTCTCTCTCTCTCTCTCTTTCTCTCTCTCTCTCTCTCTCTCTCCATTTTCGTTACGACCTTTAGGACCTACCAACCATACAATTTGTTATGAAAAGCGTTAGTTATAATTGCAAAAATGTTCCTTAAGACATGCATTTAGGAAATAGAGATTTCAAATGTCTTTTTCCTCTACATGTATATATCTTTATTATACACATTCGGGGATACAATTTTGAGTTTTTCAAACCATTTTTTTCCTTTTTATGATAGCCAAAGACATTTTGTATTAATAAAAAAATGGGATGAAAGTCCACATAGTGCACTGCAATAATAAGACAAGTAACAAATATCTCAGATCCTATCAACATACAATTCATGCAGGGTAACAAGCCAAGGGACAGTAAGAATCCACCTACATATTCAAAACTATCTCCATAGAATTATCACAAAGGAAATAGTTATAGAAAGAGTTAATGAGTTCTGAAAATAATTATTTGAAAACTCCCTAGAGATATAAAAAAATTGAGTCTTTTCCATTGCATAATGATATTGCAACGTTTGCATGTTGAAAAGGGAAAAAAAACCAAACACTTCAGGTATTAATAACCAAGTACATCTTACAGCATTTGAAAAGCCAATCTTTCTAATACCATCAAGGAGAAAGCTACAAGCATGGATCAAACATCCAGCAGAAGAGCACAAGATTTTAGCAATATCTATATTTCCTAGCAACACTCCTGAGCAGATTGAAAATTCATTCTCACACCCAATGTCCATGAAGATGAAAGAGGAGTTCCTCAAAACTGACACTTGCCAACAAGGAGTAAGAAAGTTAAAGCATTGAAATTTAGAAAGGGTCCTTTTAAAGGCAAGACTATTGGAAAGCAACTCAATGATAAAGAACTGCGCACCAAGGAAGGATGCTAACTCATCCACAGCCAACATGTCATCACTATAGGTTACAAACTTGTCTCTAGAAACACCAATATCGAAGTTGTTACAAAGTTAGCAGCTTAAACCAATCCTTCGCATAAAATTTCTTGAGCTGTAGAAATATACAATCACAACATCCAATATGTGATGATAGATGAAAATATAAACATTGGTCGATTTAAAATGGAAACTGCATAATTTCCAACTCTTAACAATGGAAATAAAATGCTCATGATTCCACCTAGGCATGGTATGTAACTTTTCCTGCCACCTCAACCAATTGTGGAGAGACCTCCTACCCAAGAAATAGTGGTCATGGACACATTGATAGCAAGAAACCGATCAGTCAAGAGCAACAAGTCACTATGTACTTGTACCCAAGATAAATATTAAAATGAGTCATTGATTGTCAAAATCATGTTTAATACAATGACACTTCATCCAAGAAATCCTATCAAGTGTAGTTTTCCAAATTATCCAAATCTCCTACTGAACATCACCCTCCATGTTGTCACCATGTTAACCAATATCCGTAAGGCATCAAATCAACTTGTTCGTTTGAGACACAGTAATGGTAGCCATTGACAAAGACTTGCAACAATCAATGTTCATAGTTATAAAACGAGTGTCAGTGTGGCTTTCAAGCCACTTGAATTCTAAAGTAATCTAGCCATTATTTATGGTTCTTGATGTTGAAGAAAGTCATTCAAATTTTGTAGAGAAGAATTCTCTCTCTACATGGAAACATACATTCTAGTCATTGTAACACGTACACAACAAACAAAGAGACGCACATTACATAGTTGAACTTTTTGAGGCTATTATATCCAAAGTCATCTTATCTTCTCATCAGAACTTTAAATGTTGTGTACCTAAACACAACATATATTTATGTGCTTAGTTTAGCATTAGTTTTATTATGTTGTATTTTTCGTGCTTAGAGTTAGTGAAGGGTTAGACCATGAATTAGCCATGGGTTAATTGGGGTTTCTAGTGGTTGAATACAAAAGGGGGCAAACCCCTTAAGATTGTATCTTTTTGACAATATCAAATTAATACAGGATAGCCACCATTGTGTGAGAGCTTTATGTCATGGTTTTATCTAGGGTTTCCATGTGCACGATTGTTAGTTGTCGAGATCGATTCATTATTAGAAGCATAGGGATAATCACTTGATCGCCTAAAAATGGGGGCTCTATTATGGGGTCATCCTTTTGCTTATGGTTCTCCCCATTGTTCAATGTTACCTTTGACATTATGTGTGTCATCCTATGCTCCATGGCAAGGCCATTGTTCGGTACAGTGGTGGTTATTGCATTCTTGAGTTTGGGAATACTTTTCAATAAATCCACTATCTTGACAAGTATGGTAGTTTGCAAGACTTATCTTGCAACTGCTTTGTTTGACTCAAGTTGATTGGTCACCACACTTATATGTTCATGTGACTACGTTGTCCTTCAACCATGGCCCTCTCAATTTGCGCCCTTGCTTCGACCAATTTTTCCTTCTCTTTTCATGGGCTAGGGTCTCTGATGTTTGCCATAAGCTCCTTGTCCTCGGCTATGTCAATCATGTTGACGTTCATTTGCTTTGGAAAATTTCCAGCATTATGGTTTTTGGGTCCACACCATCTACAAATTAGTCCAATGTTGTTTTGATTGGTAGAAAAATCTCTTGCGAAATAGTCCCACTCATTACACTTTCAACATTGTACAATTGGCCATCCTTGAGAGTTATACTAAATATGACTACCACCACAACTATTATTTCGACATTAGAAATCATTCGACTTTGGTGGTGTGGTGGGTGTGGTTGATTGCTCCCCTTGGGTGAAAAGTACTTGAGTGCTCTTATTCCGCAAATTGTATGAAGGATCCTTGATTGAATGCCTCATAACTTGACAAATCTCACAAAACATCTTCATCGTGCAATTGGCCTTGGTATGTCCCTTTTTCTTGCAATCCATACACCAAAGGTCCTTTCCATGCTCTTTGGTGTCCTTTTTTAGGTCATCATCTGGAGCTTGTACCTTCGAAGACCTTGAACTGATCTTCGTTCTGTTGACACCAGGATTACACGCACCAAGAAGCAACAAATATGGATTTTGATTTAGTAATGCATGGAAGTGATGCATACAAAATAATATGGGAACCCCGCAGAAGGCTATGCATAGGACAACACAATCAAGGATGGGAACTCATTGCACAAGCTACTGACATAAAAGAGCTTTGCACATGACAAATAGGTGGAGATCTAAAGGGTATCCTAAGATATGAGGAAAGATACTCTTGGAGGTGCACATGTTGGAATCAGGAAATCTTCTAGAGGATTCTTGAATATTTCCAACTGTAGACATGCTATAAAGGCAAGGGCGGTGGCAAATATTTGTATAAGCTCTCCATTGGCCAATAGATAGACATTCATTGCTAGATAGAGATCTTTTGATAGTTAGATGTTGGAGAAAATATTTGAGGTGTTTTGGAGAGAGATTGAAGATGATAGCTTCTTGTTGTATATCCATGGAGGTTTATGTTATATAAATGTGTTGTATACTTGTACTTGACTAAATATATGAGATTTGGGATGTGTTGATGAATCTTGTCTTGTGTATGTATTATTATGCTTTCTTTATGGGTAATTTTGCATAGGGTTTGAGTATGCTTGTGTGTTAGGGTTTGATAGTAATGTTCATTGATAATTATGATCTTCGTATATCTTTTTAATGATTGGGGACACGGTAATCTCTCTCTGTGCTTCAGGGGGGCTCTTGACCTTGAGTGATAGCCCGATGCATGAGCATTCTATCTGTTGAAGCTTGTTGTATTAATGTAGAATTATTAGTTGGATGTTAGAGGAGTGCAACATTTTGGTTCGGTTGCCAGGACCTTTTCTGCATAGATGATGAAGATTAGGGTGGTGAATGGTGTTTCACTTCATGCTGGAACATATGGAGGCATGGTTTGAGGTTAAAAACCTAGGATTTGCTAAAGCAATGTTTGGAAGAGGAGATTCTGCGACCTAAGAAGTGGCTACAGGGCAAAATCTATAGCAATTTGTATCAAGTGTTCTTTGTAGAGCTCCCACAACATATTTATGCATGGTTGGTTGCGTATGTTGTGGATCAAAGATGGAATCTTGGTAGAAAGCACACCTTGATGGAGGATTTGGTGGAAACGCTGATGAAAATTGACGAGTTATAGACTCGTGCATAGATGTGTGGTGGAGAGGTGTGTTGAACAGTTATTTATTGGAATATTTAGTGTCAACCTATACTTTTCTGGAGGAGGCAAAGTATCAGTTCTTGCATGAACTGAGAGGATCTTTATCATTCAAATTCCCCTTTGGATGAAGATGTGGCTAATAGATTGGGGTATTGAATCTTTGAGGATGGAAGGCTAAAACCTTTGTCGTGCAGGGGCTAGGATTGCACAAGAGTGGAGAAAGAAGGAAACCCTAAGTGAAGGGATGGATTGCTTGGATGAGAGGAAAAGAAGGCTGCGTAAGTTTAACAAGGGTAGAGAGAAGTTGATGGCTACCAAGGACCCCCCGAGTCAGACGGATGCCGCAAATACTTGCAAAAGACGAGAAGGGAACATGATTGATTTGCACAGAGAAGGTACATGCTTCAATGAGGAAGATGTAGTGTGCATAAGAGAATCCCTAGTTTAAGAGGATCCATTTGAAGGAGATGCTTGGGATCTAATTGAAGGTGGAGATGCTTGGGAGCTAGAGAATGCACAAGTCTTGAAGGATTCTTTAGCTCGACCCTATGTGAAGCCAACCCCTGTACGTTTGCTAGTTTAAGCTTTGGTGAAGGTGAATATCTGGGAAGAATTGGAGAGTTATTGAGAAAAAAAAGTGAGAAAAAAATGTGTTAAGATAAGTAATACTGTACTTACTATTGAAGATGATTATTGAAGTACAAATAGGAGGAACTAGAAGTGGGAACATAGGAAGTCAAGTTCCACTAGTGAGTCCCCTAGGTTTGGTGAGTAACTGAGGTCTAGTGGTTAACCCTATAGTTATTGTGCAGGGAAGTGCGACTTCAGGGGGCATGGGATTTATAGCAACTGTCAGGGTAGGAGCCACAAGTGGATTGGGTGGAGTGAAAACACCTACATTTAGTGTGCAAGCACAAATCCAACATGTACCATAGAAAAACATCTATTATGAGATGTTGATGAAATTCATAGAGTATAAGAGCATTGAAGATGCCTCAGAACATGCGCACAAGTGTGAAATAGCCTAGAGAGCTAAGGGAGTCATTGTGCCAGAAAGAAAGACAAGCCAGTTTGCGACTATAATATTGCACTTGTGCACACCTAGTATAAGAATTATGATCCTAATTAGGCTGCAACGGATTTTGCTAAGTTAAAGGATGATTTTATTAAGGAGATTGATAAACCAAAGTTTGAGCAATAGAGCATAGATGTACTCAAGGAGATCAAGCAAGACATTTCTGAAAGTGTCTGTGCATATGATGCAAGATTCAAGACACTGCTTTCTAAGTTGTGATACGATATGCATCCATTGCAGCATGCACAATGGGTTGTTGGAGGGTTGCGACCTCCTTTTAGAAGGTAGTTTGCCATGAAGACGTTTGTGGATGCACAGGATGCTTTAGAGGCTACACTAACGATGAAAGTCACAAGGAACTTTGACATAGGGATAAGTCCTTTTCTAGAGGCAAAAATCTCTAATATGGCCACAGAGTTGTAGAAACTAACTACGAATAGTGCGCAAGAGACCCAAATAGGGTTGTTGCACACAAATTGTGAGATTGAAGGCCATACAAGGAACAATCACACAAGGTGAACGGTGCAAGAAGTCATCATGCATCGTGAGGTGTGCAAAGGGGAACATGAGACAAGAAATTGTCGTGTTCTCTAGAGTGCAAAGCAAACTAAGTTTACATGTTGGAGCAATGTTCGCGAGACCAGCACACATGGCATGGTAGAATGTCTAGTCATTGATGAGATGTGTCAAGCTTGGGAGCATGGGATAAGACAAGTTACTACAACTCCAACACAACAAAACCAAGGGTATGCAAGGTGACACTCTTATGGGTGAAGAGGAACTAGATGAGGAGAAGGTTGCTTCCAAGGGCTGTGTTACAAGTGTGGGTCAACGAAACACTATCAAAGGAATTTCCCGAAGTTCCATACATATGTACATTGTGGTGGGGAACATACAACTGAAGAGAGCCTTGATCTCCGTCAGAAGTTCTTGCAGAAAGAAAAAGCGTAGAAAGGTGTAGGCATGATAAATATTGTGCAACAAGAAGATAAGTGGGTTTCTAGGCCAAACGAGCACATGGGAAACTCAAGACATGCAATGATTATAACAATATGAAGTGGGATAGAGACTCAACCCAAGACAATGCCTACCTCAAAGACATATAGTTCAACGTAAGTTAGAGGGAGCGGCTATGAACTACCTTGATGTGCCCTTGCAGAAATTGATCCTGGTAGAAGCGAATGGAATGATTCAAATTCTCCGAGGAAAAGTGCAGACTACAAGAGATTAGGAGGCTAAGATTAAGGAGAGTCAAAGAAAGGGTCCTGACCTTAAGGAATTGGAGGAGCTCTTTGATATTTTCTCTTTATTAAAGATTGGAGTGTTGTCTTTGTTAAAGAATTGGTTCAAGCATAGTAGGGGGAGATGCATGAACAAGTACGAGAATAGACAAAGGAAATATGCATTGTTTTGTAAGCAACATATTAGTTGATATTGGTGTGGAGGTGAACAACCTCATTAACAATGCGTGGAAGAAAATGGGAAGTCCCAGAGGGTAGTCTTTAGCCAATGTGTTGTTTATGGCCAACAAGACTGACATGAAGCCAATTGGAGCCTTGTGTGGCGCATGATTGGATATTATGAGAACAAAGTTCACAGTTGATTTTGAGTTAATAGAGTTGGCAAAGGCTAACAACCATCCAACTTTTCTAGGAAGACCCCGGTGTTATGATAATCAAGCAGATATGCACTTTAAAGATCGTTATACAAGCTTTGAAAATCAGGAACAAAAAGTTGTGATTCCCTTGGAAAGTGAACATGGACCCGCATATATAGAGTGTAGATGTGGATGGAGATATCTCACCAACATCTATGATATTACAATTCATGGTAAGGAGTACTTGAATCCACTAATTGATGGTATATTGAGTTGGAAGAGTGGAGTGTTGATGTTGGACACTACCAACCATGCATGTCAATGATTCATTCAAGAAGCGTATGAGGTCACAGGTCGAAAGTGCACAAGGTTTACAACACGACACACAAATTCAGTTCGCAATGGGAGGATAAGATGCGGTGCACAAAAGACGGAAACAAGATCTGCATAGGGTGCAACTAAGAAATGGGTGCCACACATGACACAAATGCTGAAGAAGGTATTTAGGCTAAGCAAGGGATGGCTTGAGAAGCTTCCAATATAATGGATTATATAGACTTATATCTAAGATCTGGAAGCTTATTTTCCTAGGGAGACGGAGCGCCTTCTGTCACTTGTCCATACTTTGTGTAGTACTGTTGTGTGATGGTGGGAAACACACAGGACTAACCTTCCTTAATGGTCTAAAGTTAAAGAGGCCATGCATACAAGGTTTGAAAGGAGTAACATGAAGATAGGGTTGGCAATATAGGGAGGGGATACAAAACCGTTGGAACATTTTAAGGCATGTATACTGGTTTGGACAATAAGTAAATTTGTACATCATTCTATTAATATGACAAGACTCAATGGTTGTTGGTTAAACACAATTGTCAACAACCAAACATAACTAAAGAGAGTCATTACGATACTACCTAAAGCTGAAAATACAATCATTAGAAACATAACAATGTAGGCTACCAAAACATGGAATTAATAATATGTTGATAACAATGCTAATACTAACTTGATGGTCTACAATGCCTTTTCCTTGAACAAATGCGAGTTAACTTCCCAAGCTCATTAGGTTTATATAGGCTCACTGAATTTTTTTTAATTCCAAATACTCCCAATCAAGTCAGCAAACAAACCTTATTCCAAGCTAGTAGATAGAAACCTTATTCCAAGCCAGTAGAGAAATTTTTTTGCTGCTCTCTATATCCTTTCTAGAAGAGAAGCATTAGGCTCTCCATTTCTTTGAAAACCTTCCTAGATGCCTAAAGAATTGAGAACCAGTACACAGGAACCACTACAACACTTCCTTCAAAAAAGTAAGCCTACCAAAAAAGGACAACCACTACAACAATGCTCACATGATCACACAATACCACTCACACTGGGTATGTAGAAAACAAAAATTGAGAAGATGGTCCAAGAATTGCTTTAAGTGGGGATCATTCAGCCAAGTTTCAGCCCATATTCCTCACCAGTGCTCCTCGTGCGAAAGAAATACGGGTCTTGGAGGTTCTGCATGGATTTCATAGAGCTAAACAAACTCACAATCAAGGAGAAATTTTTCATTCCTGTGATTGACGAATTACTAGATGAATTGCATGGGGCTAGATTTTTCTCCAAGTTAGATTTGTGGTATAGCTACCATTAGATTCAATTACAAGAAGAGGATATCCCTAAGACAACATTTCAAACTCACAACGGCCACTATGAGTTCTTGGTGATGCCATCTGGCCTCACGAATGCTCCATCAACATTCCAAACCCTGATGAACCAAATTTTTCGGCTCTCGCTTCGCAAATTCATTTTGGTGTTCTTTGATGACATTCTGGTGTACAACAAAATGTGGGAAGACCATCTACTACACTTGGACTAGTCCCTACAACTCCTAGCCGACCATCAATTATATGCAAAACGCTCTAAGTGCTCCTTTGGCACTATAGAGGTGGAATATCACGGGCATATTGTTTCACTAGATAGGGTTAAAGTGGATCCCATGAAAATTGAAAATCGAGGATATGCAAAATTGTTCAAAACCTAAAACCCTTAAAAGTCTTTGGGGATTTTTAGGTTTCACTGGCCATTACCATTAATCCATTAGAGACTATGGTAAAATCTCCGCTCCCTTTACTGCTGCACTACAGAAGAATGCTTTCCCTTGGTTTGACCTAGCAGAAGCCAGAAAGTGCTTTAGCACATCTCAAATAAGCCATGTGTACCACACCTGTATTAGCCATGCCCAATTTCTCCAAACCTTTCATCATTGAAAGTGATGCTTTAGGGATAGGATTTGATGAAAGAAGGACGACCCTTGGCCTTTTCTAGCAAAGCATTAGTAGGTAGGAATATGGAAAAATCAACATACGAGAAATAAATGTTGGCCATTCTACATGCTGTCACTCACTGGCGACCATATATCTTGGGGAGACATTTCTGCATTAAGACAAATCACCACAACTTGAAGTACTTATTGGAACAATGTGTCTCATCACTAGAGCAACAAAAGTGGGTTATTAAACTCTTGGGATATGATTTTGAGATTCTATACAAGGGCAAGAAGAATGTGATCGCTGATGCCCTATTTTGCAAATTTGAAGACCAAACAGCCTTATGTGCCTTGTCCTTACCAACCCCAGATTGGTTGTAGGAAGTCCAACAAGACGTGCAGGTTCATCAATTCATCCATCAACACACCTCAGACCCCACAACTAAACCAGGATACCTTTGGGATGGCTCTTGCTTGCGTTATCAGAGGCAGATTGTGCTTGCTGCAAACTTAGCTCTTTCGGGAAAGTTGTAGGAACTCCATGCTTCACCATCGGTGAGACATTTTGGCTTCTTAAAGACATGTTAGAGTCGAAATAACTTCCTTCTCAAATGGGATGAAACAAGATATCAAAAGGGTTGTTGCAGAGTGTGACATGTCAATGTCACAAGGGAGAGACTGCACATACCCCGACAACTTTACAACCATTACTAATCCCTACCGCAATATGGACTAATATCTTCATGGATGTGATTGATGGATTGTCCAAGTCAGGTGGCAAATTGGTAATCTTTTTAGTGTTTGATCATCTCTCCAAATATGCCCATTTATGTTCAATGGCCCACCCATACAAAGCATCAACCATGGCACAAGTCTACATGGACCACACCACCACCAAGATGACACCATATGAAGCCATGTATGGCCAGCCACCACCATCTCTCACATCCCACCTCCTAGGAAGCTCCAAGGTATAGGCAGTTGACACAACTATAAGCCACCTAGAGACTCTACTTCAAACTGTGAAAGATAACCTAATATAGGATCATAATCATATGAAGCAACAAGCAAATCAACACCATTCAAAGTGCTCATTCGCAGTAGGGGAAATGGTTTATTTATGCCTCTAGCTATATAAGTAGACTTCCTTGAAGCTCAAAGGCAGTCATAAGTTAGCTCCTAAATTATGTGGACCTTACTCAGTGCTACAACAAATCAAGAATGTCACTTACAAGTTGGACCTACCTCAGGCTTCCAAGATTCATCCAGTCTTCCATGTGTCATGTTTGAAGGTAGTCATTAGACAACATATTCAAGTTTAGATGACCCTTCCTAAGTTGATTGAAGAGAGCTCCATCATCTTTGAACAAGAGACTATTTTGGACAAATGTACATGCTCACTCCACAACCGCACCATCATTGATGTTCTAGTCTACTGATGGGGCATGCAACCAGAAGATGCCACTTGGGAACCTCTCCAGTAAGCTTCAACAGTAGTTCCCACAATTCAAGCTTTGAGGACAAATCTTTCCAAAGAGGGAGGGCATGTTAGGACACCAATGCCCTAACCATCTATTATTTTTTTTGCATTGTAATAGTCGTAATTAATTAGCTTGGGCGTCCTTTCTATGTAAGGCTGACCCTTGAGTATTAGGGTTAAGATTGCAAGGATATTAGGCTTAGGGTTATAATGCTTGTATATTGATATTGTAAGGAATGAAAATCATTCATCGATATTTTGTATTTGAGCTTTGCTCTCAAGGAGGTTGCGCCCTAGAAGAGTTTTGTGATGTCTGAATATAAGCAAGGTTTACAATTATTTTAATATTTTTGAGTCCACTGAGTAATCTGTTCTATTTTCACATATTGTTATTCTATTTGGTTAATTTTTGCAAGGAGGTCCATAACAAATTTTAAGTCCTCAGCGTCATTTCCTATTCTCCATATTCAGGTATTTCCCAAAGTCTTCTTCCATAAGAGTGTACAGGTTGGGGAAGAGAGGATCCATAGATGGACCTTCTATGTCACTCGAGGTCAAGGGGCCTTCACTATTATCCATATATATGCCAACTCAAAATACCACATGCCTATAAGTAGGGTCGTCAATACTACCATAGTATCACAATAATAAACATAATATATAGCAGTAATATATCTAACTATTATATTAACAGTTAACTAAGCATTCATAGTTTGACCACAGAAATTGGCTACTTTCTTGTTTAAAGTGTCTACAGGAGGTTTGCAAATATTTGCCTTATTCTCATGCTACACCATACAAACTAATTATGATCTCAAGATCAAACATTATTTTACAAGAATATTGCAGTTGTTAGCATTCCCACATGAACTTAATCACTTGTTATTGTTGGCAAGATATTACTTAATGATAGACAATTCTGAATGAATGCCATTATTCATTTCCTTATCTATGTGGAATTTAAACTCTGTAACTAGGCTTCAGTTGGTTGAGTGAGTTAATCAGGCTAAGTTCAAGGTTTCATGTCAACCAGGTGGTGACTTGAATTTATTGTGGGACAGCTTGCCATGTGTATTGTGCTGCAGTTGTCTGATGGACACTTTAATCCCACAAGATAAGTTGTTGAGAGATCCTACAAGGCTCTATGTTCCAGGGCGTTTATACCATATTGTTGAGAGGAAATTATGCAGGTAAGTACCCACAAAAGTCTTGTTTGATAGCTACGAACGACTGTTTTTACATTTCTTTTTAAAGATCTTTACCATTTTTGTTCATATTCATTCCCATAATCGTTTCTTTTAATTTCTTGACTAATTGGTTTACCTGATGAAAGTAATCCGTAATTTATTTTAAACCAAACAAAACACAAAAATTTTCTTATACCAAAGAGAATATTGAAAGCTCTAGTTAATGAAGTGCAATAAGATTGGGTAATCAGTTTTTGCTATTATGTTGGTCAATTTTTCTCTTATATGAATGCTCTTGGCCTTCCATCTATTGTAAGATGAAGGTTTCCTGTTTACCTTCTTTGTCAAGTTCAGAAGCATTGACAATCGTCAGAGGGAAACCTTTTTCCCTTTGAGCTATACTATATTGGGATCATGTATAATATATAATAATATTTTCTGGAATTGAAGATCTTTGGTCCAATAATTCATTATTTTAATTTATAAACAACCATGATAGAGGCTTTGAGCAGAATAACCTGAGGACTGTTATGAGGGATATTTTCCCAAGTCCAAATGTAGTGGAACATTGGGTAACTAAGTGAATATTTAGCACATGCAAAAAGTCATCACAATCACATGGATAAATTTAATGGCATTTTATTGATCTAAACAATGAAGAGATAGGGTACAAGATGGATACTAATGGGACGTATGATTATCTCACCATGGATATTCTTCTGCGATGATCCATATCATGATCATGGCTTCAATTGTGTATGGGGGCCTCATATAGACCTGAAGTTTTTGCACAACCACAAAAAAAAAACAATTGCTGGGAATGACCACACACCAAGCATTTGACTTTTTGTAGTTATATGATGCATAATTCATTATATTGCACATTACATAAATGAGTCACGCATGAAACCAAACTTTATCGTAAATTACTTAATGTACAATACTGTAAATGCGAACATTCATAGCAAAAAACTTGGATGACCTGCTCAAGCTTTGGACGCTGACTTGGATTTCTATAGAACTCTCCTTATTGGTCTTTACCCTCGAAGATGTGCCCACCATTTTGTGCATCAAATATTTTATCTGCTCACATGGAAGGTCCATTATTTGAGCAAGCTCTAGTAGCACTTAGAGAGGATGACCCTATATACTCATTCACTACCATTTATTTCTTACCCTTCTTTTCCTAATTGGTAGGGGCATATGTTTTTTAGGTTGATGATAGGCTGTCCACTGTGATTGGCTCCCTATTTAATTCTTCACCTTCACTTTGTGAGAACAAGTGGAGATGAGGAAAACCACTGAATATTCCTACAACCTGCTCAAAACAAACATGATTGATTCTTGCTACAAACCACATAGACAAAACCCTAAAACAATGAATTTGTATTCAAATGGATAAAACTAGCAACAGAAAGAATACAAGACTCAAAACTGATGGCATAACAACATCAAAACTGACTTTCCTCCTACACAAGCTCTTCTCCTTGGAACTCTTATGTCCATAATGGATACAAGTGAGTGAGGAGGGTATTCTATTTATATAAAAATAAGAATAACCCTAGGATGAATGTTATTGGTTTGATTATATCACCCTGTTTCTGATTGCACTGATTACATCCTCAAATCCTATTGGCTTGCTTACACAACTTATCTTTTTCTAATTTTCCTAATTTATAAAATAGGAAAATATAAAACTTAGGATACTTAAAATACAAATGGGATATCCCTGATTTCACCAACACCCCCCTTAAGTGCAACTTGGGGAGTGTACAAAAATAAGAGGCTAAAACCTATGGTATGGGTCTTAACAACAAGGCCATGTTAGGTATGCATGTACAATCAGTATAACTACCTGGAAAAAGTGACCCAAAAATAGAGTATCACACCCAATAAGTGGTACAGCACCGCGCCGCCCCCCCACCGCCCCTTAATGTTGAATTGGGTGAGACAGATGGATGTCTCAAGATGACAACCTTGGGGCTGATAAAAACCATGCAAAGTCGGGGAGTATCAAAAAGAAAAGGGCCGAAGTTGATGACAACCACGTAGAATCCGGAAACATTAAAAATAACTTCAAACAAGATTGGTGATGGGAGAGCCATCATAGTTTCCCAAAACAAAGGCTCAATGAAGAAGCAAACACCAAGTGAAACTTGTCGAGATGGAAAAAGTGTTGAAGAAGGAGATGTGCCAACCATGCAAAGTCGGGAAGGTATTAACACACTCAAAGGAAAGTTGGTTTTGGGAGAGTTGTCACATGGTTCGCAAAGAGTTTCCTAAAGAAGAACACCAAACAAGATTGGTTCTGAGGAGCCATCACAAGGATCCCAAAGAGCTTTGCAAAGAAAAAACACCAAGCAAGGTTGTTGAAGAACAGTCAAAGCCATCCAAAATTGTCACGAGATTGTTCCATGAGGGAGCACTACTGCTACAAGGCAGCGTGATTGATGTGTGGTCGATGCAACGAAATGGTGGAAGTATGCTTGTAGATTCCATGCAAAGAGTGCTGATGGAGTCACTACAACTGATTGTCAATCCACTTGAGAGAAATACAGATGGTAGAAGACAATGCAAGCATATGATTCTTTTCCATGTTCAAAACTGTAGCATTCAAAAAGTCATCTAAGAGATCCCTAAAAGGAGAGTTGGGTGCATGCGTGCAATGGGGATATATTACTCTCTATCCTTTGAAAGAAAGGAGCTGATGAATACTGGTGGGGAGCTATCATTAGTTGATTCTTGAAAAGGTGCTGGAGACGTAGGTGCTCAATACCCAATGTCTTGATGAGTTGGCTAAGACACAAGTTTGATGGGTACAATACCTTGACCATTCTTTTCAATATCTCTGATTGTATAACCCATTTTTGCTGGAAAAATCGGAAAAGTATTTGTTTGGTTGCAAAGCTCAAGTGGGTTGGGGATGAAACTTGATTGAGGACCCAGGGTGGGTTAGGGTAGGAAGGAGCTCGAGCGAGTGACTTGCTTAGGGTTGAGATTGGGAGCCCATGGCTAGGGGACCTTGTGGTTGGGAACATGATGGGGGAATCGAGGCGTTGTAAAACGAGACAAAGTCAAGTAGAGTTGGTGGGGTATGCTAGGGAATTGAATGGGGCAGGGGAAATGCTCAGGGATAGGGTTGTTGCAGGAGTGGGGCTTGAATTGGGGTTGGGAGTAGATTAATAGTGCATGAGTTAGGATGTAGGGGGTACATGGGGTGTAGAGAACAGGTTTGAAAGGTTGAGCCCGGGGGAAGGGCATAGACAAGGAGTTGTGGGGTGATAAGGGTTAGGACGGGGAGAAATAAGGAGTTGCAGGGTGGGAAGGGAGCTGCCCTAGTGGGGTTGTCATAAGGAGCTTGGTGGACTGTGGGCATTGTGGAGCAAGGGAAGCTGGTGAGCTTGGTCAATCCCAAGTGGGATTTTCCAGGGGTTGGAGGGCGGGGCAGCGGACAAGGGGCTCAGGCGGAGAGTGGAGGAGGCCGAGCTGGGTGGTTAGGTAGTAGGGCCAGGTCTCCAAGGGGGCCTTGAATATTAATGTTCTCAAACAATTTTTTCTCAAAATATTTAACTACAGGGGAGTGGATTTAGTAACTTTATCTGTTTGTAATCTTTTTATGAGGGAAATCTTAGATGACTTCTTAATTCTCACACACACGAGAAACCACATGACAGCTTTTGTGAGCTAGTCTCTCTCTCTCTCAAGTGGGTTGTTGGTATTATGGTTTGTATCTTGTCTAAAGAAAGTTTGCATTCACTGAATGCGCAACTATCTTTAAAGTTTAGATTTTAATATGTATAACAATCTACTATCACCATTACTATTATTGGTAGTCGTAGCCATTCATCCACTCCTCCCTTCTTGAAAGCTGTGTCTCAAAGCAAAGAAGTGATGGGTATTGCGGTCAAAATGATTCCCTTGCCATGATGCATCTTTTATTTAAGTAGCTATGTGGGGTGTTCTGTAACACCAACAACGGTAAACCATTTTTATAAATTTCGACAAAATCAGAAAGAGCTTTATGGGGTTTGAGAGCCTTGTGAGCACATGCATGATCCCATAAAGCCTCCAAATCTTTAACCATACCTTATACAGGCATGATATCAATCTTTTTGTCTTACTGATTCCACCGAAATATTTTTTCAGTATATGATGGCAACTATTAGTGGAAATGACATCTTGCTTTAGCTATAGTTGGTAAATTCAGCTATCTGAGTTTATAGTGAATTCACGAATAAGAGCGTTTTCTTACTACGCTTGTGTTAATCTAGGTATGGACGGCTCCCTCCTAATGTAAAAACAGCTGTACCTGTAGATGGAAGGTTTGAACACGTTGTTATTTCATGCAATGCAACTACAGATCATTCCATTGTGTGGATAGAAAGGGAGGCTCAAAAGGCTTTAGAGGTAAATTATTTCTTCGATATAAGGGATTCCGTGAGGATATCTTCTCGATGCTGCCTGCTTTATTCAATTCTATGGTTTTCGTCTATGTGGTTCTGATAATTTTTCATGCATATATTTGCTGCAGATAATGAGGGAGAAGGAGGGAATGATTAGCACACCAGTCATACAGAAGATGGAGAAGCAGGTATCCATTAAGTTGGATCATGATAGAGAACACAGGGATGCATTACAGAGAGTTGTTTCTCTAAGTGTTCCCCATGCTTCTGGACAGCTGTATGGCACCTTTACCTAGTGCCGTGCAATGGTACAAAGTCTGTGTAGAACTAATGGGAATATATCCCGATTTCATCCCTTCAGTTTCAAGGATATTGTTTAGCAGAGGTGATGTTGATGGATGGAATAAAGATGCACTGAAACATGCAATATAACATCGCAGGCTTGAAATTTGAGGGTTTGTGGCCTTGTTTTTAGGAATTTATGCTGTATTTTACAATCAAACAATTAAAAAAATGGTATATTCTGACCGGCTGCATTCTCTAGCCATAGATTTGACAGTTCATATGAACTTTATATTTTTTCTTTTTTAAGGAAATTATAATAGAATATTTATAGAACATTTTTTGTTGTTTTTTGAATTCATAATTTAGCAACTCACCATTAATTTTAACAGTGATTTTTATAATTTTTTGGGTGCAAGCTTTAAAGAAAACCACTCATCTTCATTCTAAACAACTTTTTTTGTTCTTTTCTGATCTCCATTTCCAATCCATACGTAAAATATCTATTTCTAATAAAAATTATCATGTTTCATATGCAATTGAAGTATACTTGCACAAGTTTTCTGAAGTGTTATTGTGAAACAGTGCTCGCTGGAGTGAATTTGTAAGTTATGTAATCAGATTGGTCTGATTTTTGTTAGATTTTTCTGACTGTAGCAATATAGTTTCATTTGATCCCAGCAGAGTTTGTGGACAGTCACTGTAAAACATTAAAAAATTGATAGTCGACAAATTTGCTTAAGCCTGGATATGAAAGGCAGATCAATGATCAAACTGTCAAGAAATTTCCATTTGACAGGCAGGGGTGATAATCAAATTCCAAGCCTGGTTATAGATGTGATTGTTTTTCTAGGATTATTTTCTCGGTGCAATATATCAGTTATGGATGCATCCATTGGGTGTCTCCATAATTTGCATCCATTGGGTGTATCCATAATTGAAACAAGTCGCATGAACTAGAAGTTCTGGGATAAATATCGAACATCAATTATGGATGAGTCATTTAGGTGTTTCCATAACTGAAAAAGTAACATAAATTAGTAGTTCTAAGAATAATAATAGTAGTATTGGGAACTTCCTCCTTGTGGAGTATGCATGAAATTGTTCCTATAGTCTCGTGTACTTGCCAAAGGAACAATTACTTGGGGATGCCTTTTCATTCCATATCCTCTCTTATTTTCTGCACCTTTACCTTTGCTCCAGGCAGTCTTAATTCTTCTCTCAACTTCGAAGACTCCATGACTTACCATCAAGATCATACTTGGGTGAAATAGCTTATTTGTTTCAAACTTTTGACCACCCTTAGTGAATTAATCTGGCTGAAATAGAACTGACTTCTAACCTTGAAAAAAATCAGCTTTATCAATGAAGTTGATCCAACTTGTAATATGAAACTAGGAGTTCATATTAATAATTCTTTTATTGGAAACACATCGCTATATCTATTAATTAAAAAATATAGAATTACTGGGGTAGTTTGTGCTTGAATGTGTAGAAAAGTAGATTGCTTATTGGATCACAATGTCTTTGTTGTTCGCATACAAGTTTCAATTTTGCACCAAAATTCTTGTTGCCACTCACGTTTCAAGTTTGCACCAAGAATTAAGTTTCAAGTTTACACCAAAATTCTTGATGCGACGCATGTTTACTATTCTTCATGTTAGACTCCCTCAAAAACTTCTTATGGTAAGTTAGCTAAACTACTCTAAGAGTTTGTTTGGGCTAATGCTAAGTAAGCTAGAGGTTTTCATAGAGTGGCTTGGGATGTTTGTTGCCTCCCCCATGATAAGGGTGGTATGGGCATCATTGATAGCTATAGTCAAAGTGTCGGTTTGTGTGCTAAATAGGTGGTCAATGTAGCTCCAGACAAAACGTCGCTATGTGTGCTAAATAGGTGGTCCATGTTATTGAAAGTCTAGAAACATGGAAACTCTTACTAAAACATTGCATCTCCACAAGTTCTCCTTATGGCAAGACTTGTTGGAAAAATATAGGGTTTCATACCTTACCCATCACCTTTGCCCCAATTAAAATTGAGGGGTTTTTTGTGGTGAAAAGTATTGGGAAATATTTTGAAGTTGTCGCATTCCGCGTTTTCTATGCCGAGTTTGAAGGCAATTGTATACGATTAAACATTACAAAACATAATTAATAATAATTGGTTTCTGTGCAATCAGGGTTGATTTGCTTTATATGATTTCAGTTTAGTCAAATAATATAATTATGTTTCTATGCTTATGTGACAAAACTAAGACAGGTAGATGTTATGTAATTACATTGAAAAATTATTAATTATCATGTTTTACTACTTCGTATCATGTGATTTTGATATTATAATTTGGATAAATTTCCTCCGTTCATTTGTTTGTGACATAGGTACAATGCCCTCAGTGTGAATGAGAACATCATCAGAGAGGAGGAGATAGGTACGGACTACGAGTAGTAGAGAGATAATCCCATATAACGGGGTGTAATTATGACAAATAAGGACACATGCCTTCCCTATTTTGGCACGAGTACTAACATCAAGTTTGATGATTCATTGGGTTACTTAGCATTGCTTTGTCTTTTGTATTAGATTGTGGTTGTAGGTGCATTCATTAAGGATTTCTGGAAGTCATAATGATATATGCAACAATGAGTGTATCCATTACATTAATGTATGCTTGAAATGCCTTGTTTTCCGTCATGGAATCTAAGCGAATTTAGGTATATGTGTTTGGTCGACAAGTCTTGTCGACACACTTCATCGTATTTTGGGTTGTAGAAACCTTACACTATAGATCATTGGGTCCACAACTCAATAGACATATATGGGCCATTGTAATTAAACAACAAAAACTATTTACCCATCACATGTTTCACACATTTGTCTGACTTGGTCACAAATTGAAGTTTTAAGGTTGACTTTCCATGTTGTCTTTGTAGCGCGACATTTGGTAAGTAGATGTCAATGTGCAAATAGTGCATGATCTCCTATTGAGGTTTGCTTGTGACCAATTAGAGGTCTTTGAGACTGTAGGACTCTTTGAATTTTTAATAGGGTGACATCTCTATTGGTTTATAATTGGTCGACAAGATCTTCATCGAGCACCTAACCGTTTTATGGCTTTTCAAATTGTTGTATGCTAGAATGGTGTGATTAAGTTGTCTCAAAGTAGGCAAAACATAATTAAAATACATAAAACATAAATAAAAATTGAAAATGACAAAATTTTATGAAAATAAAATAATTTGAAATTGGAAGAGGATGGCGTAGCAAGTAAAACAAGTGGCAATTAACATTTTATATTTTATGATTTAGGCTTTGGTGAAGGATGGCGTGGCATTTACAAGTGACTTTGACATTGTATAGTTATGATAAAAACGTGGTATGTCTTTTTCATCATATGATTATAAATGAAGTGTTGGAAATGTGGGTGGTTATTCAATTTACTTCTACCACTAGGAAATCAATCCAACGTCTTCCTTTGACCACGTGTTGTCCTAGTTTTTGAAGGACAATATTGAATAGACAAAAATCATTAAAATTTTCACATGGGGTGATTAGGGGGAGTTTGTAAGCTGTTAAAACTCATCAAACATTGTTTTTCAACAAAAAGATTAAATGTTAAACCTTTCAATCATTGTGCAAGGCCGCTTTTATTTATTTGAATCAACTAAAAAATTGTCTATAGAAGAAGTGTGTAATGCCTTCCTAAAGGCTACATACTGAATGAGAAGAGAAATGCCAAGAGGAAGATGTTTTGCTTGATGGGAGGAAGCTAAAATACGACGCCTTGACACGTTGGAAGAAATAGAAGCTAAGATGCCAACAAGGAGAGAATAGTGCAATTTCTAGAGGTAGATGCCTTAATCAAGGGAGCATAATGAAACCAAAAGATGGGTGCTTAGAACCACAAAACACATCTCTTTGAGAAAACAATATGGCAGCAAAAGGATAAGACCAGGTTTTGTTTTCTGTTAGAAGAAATAGAAGCTAAGACGCCAAAGAAGAGAGAATGGTGCAATTTCTAGAGGTAGATGCCTTCTTCAAGGGAGCATAATGAAACTAGAAGATGGGCGCTTGAAACAACAAAACACATGCCTCTAAGAAAACAATATGGCAACACAAGGATAATACTAGGGTTTGTTTTCTGTTAGACAACTTCTGATTACCGCATGCCATAAAATGATAACAATAATTTGCCTTATGATTGTATTTTACATGACTATAAATTATGCTAGCTACAGGGCAAATTTTTGATTGTATTTGATTGTTGTAACACTATGCTTTGAGTAAATTTGATGTGCGATGATTAAATGTTGGTTGGAAAAACTATTTTTAGGTAGTAACATGCATACCTGAATTATATGATAAAAGAATGATGGTATACCTCTTGGCAGGTGCATTGCATCACAGGTTGTAGGATGCTCATAAAGAAGTTTTAATTCTTTAAAAAAAAAAAAAAAAATCTCTCTCTTAGATAGGATACCTCCTTGCCATGTCAGCGAACCCATTTTATCTATATCCTAAACCTTGGTGTCCCACAAGGTGACAACCGAGCAAAGGCTTTAATTAAAATGCCTTGAAGAATGTTTAGTTTCCTAAAGACCACTTTTCTTTGTGGTATTTCTTCAATACGCCTTGTGTATGCTTCAACATGTTCCATGCATGGCTATCAGGGTACTTGAAAACCTCTACATCTAGTAAATGGATCCCCTTCTATTTTGTTCTTTGACATACGCTGGCAAAGGCAAAGTAATTGCTTTTTGCAAAATAGAAACTATGTTTCTTCTTAGCTCATAAGCTTCCACGCTGACTATCCACCCAACTTTCACACTGGGGAAGCATATGCGGGTCTAAATTTGGCAGTTGACCCCGCATGTCATGAGTTCTCTGTGATGGTGGCTATCTGTTCAATGTTACCCCTCAAACAGTAATGTAATTTTTAATTGAAGAAAGAAACAATAGAAGAAACCTATAAATTTATCCCTTTATAAGTGTTGACAATTTACCTAAATGGTCTGCTAAAGCAAATTGAATATATAAATGCAACCATGTAGTCATCAAATCTACACCATATCCATCAAAATGCAAGATGGATTTATTCTTATACTTTTGTCATTACTAAGTTGGAATTTGAATGCAAATTAATTTTGGCAGTTGACCCCGCATGTCATGAGTTCTCTGTGATGGTGGCTATCTGTTCAATGTTACCCCTCAAACAGTAATGTAATTTTTAATTGAAGAAAGAAACAATAGAAGAAACCTATAAATTTATCCCTTTATAAGTGTTGACAATTTACCTAAATGGTCTGCTAAAGCAAATTGAATATATAAATGCAACCATGTAGTCATCAAATCTACACCATATCCATCAAAATGCAAGATGGATTTATTCTTATACTTTTGTCATTACTAAGTTGGAATTTGAATGCAAATTAATTTTGGCAGTTGACCCCGCATGTCATGAGTTCTCTGTGATGGTGGCTATCTGTTCAATGTTACCCCTCAAACAGTAATGTAATTTTTAATTGAAGAAAGAAACAATAGAAGAAACCTATAAATTTATCCCTTTATAAGTGTTGACAATTTACCTAAATGGTCTGCTAAAGCAAATTGAATATATAAATGCAACCATGTAGTCATCAAATCTACACCATATCCATCAAAATGCAAGATGGATTTATTCTTATACTTTTGTCATTACTAAGTTGGAATTTGAATGCAAATTAATTTTGGCAGTTGACCCCGCATGTCATGAGTTCTCTGTGATGGTGGCTATCTGTTCAATGTTACCCCTCAAACAGTAATGTAATTTTTAATTGAAGAAAGAAACAATAGAAGAAACCTATAAATTTATCCCTTTATAAGTGTTGACAATTTACCTAAATGGTCTGCTAAAGCAAATTGAATATATAAATGCAACCATGTAGTCATCAAATCTACACCATATCCATCAAAATGCAAGATGGATTTATTCTTATACTTTTGTCATTACTAAGTTGGAATTTGAATGCAAATTAATTTTGGCAGTTGACCCCGCATGTCATGAGTTCTCTGTGATGGTGGCTATCTGTTCAATGTTACCCCTCAAACAGTAATGTAATTTTTAATTGAAGAAAGAAACAATAGAAGAAACCTATAAATTTATCCCTTTATAAGTGTTGACAATTTACCTAAATGGTCTGCTAAAGCAAATTGAATATATAAATGCAACCATGTAGTCATCAAATCTACACCATATCCATCAAAATGCAAGATGGATTTATTCTTATACTTTTGTCATTACTAAGTTGGAATTTGAATGCAAATTAATTTTGGCAGTTGACCCCGCATGTCATGAGTTCTCTGTGATGGTGGCTATCTGTTCAATGTTACCCCTCAAACAGTAATGTAATTTTTAATTGAAGAAAGAAACAATAGAAGAAACCTATAAATTTATCCCTTTATAAGTGTTGACAATTTACCTAAATGGTCTGCTAAAGCAAATTGAATATATAAATGCAACCATGTAGTCATCAAATCTACACCATATCCATCAAAATGCAAGATGGATTTATTCTTATACTTTTGTCATTACTAAGTTGGAATTTGAATGCAAATTAATTTTGGCAGTTGACCCCGCATGTCATGAGTTCTCTGTGATGGTGGCTATCTGTTCAATGTTACCCCTCAAACAGTAATGTAATTTTTAATTGAAGAAAGAAACAATAGAAGAAACCTATAAATTTATCCCTTTATAAGTGTTGACAATTTACCTAAATGGTCTGCTAAAGCAAATTGAATATATAAATGCAACCATGTAGTCATCAAATCTACACCATATCCATCAAAATGCAAGATGGATTTATTCTTATACTTTTGTCATTACTAAGTTGGAATTTGAATGCAAATTAATTTTGGCAGTTGACCCCGCATGTCATGAGTTCTCTGTGATGGTGGCTATCTGTTCAATGTTACCCCTCAAACAGTAATGTAATTTTTAATTGAAGAAAGAAACAATAGAAGAAACCTATAAATTTATCCCTTTATAAGTGTTGACAATTTACCTAAATGGTCTGCTAAAGCAAATTGAATATATAAATGCAACCATGTAGTCATCAAATCTACACCATATCCATCAAAATGCAAGATGGATTTATTCTTATACTTTTGTCATTACTAAGTTGGAATTTGAATGCAAATTAATTTTGGCAGTTGACCCCGCATGTCATGAGTTCTCTGTGATGGTGGCTATCTGTTCAATGTTACCCCTCAAACAGTAATGTAATTTTTAATTGAAGAAAGAAACAATAGAAGAAACCTATAAATTTATCCCTTTATAAGTGTTGACAATTTACCTAAATGGTCTGCTAAAGCAAATTGAATATATAAATGCAACCATGTAGTCATCAAATCTACACCATATCCATCAAAATGCAAGATGGATTTATTCTTATACTTTTGTCATTACTAAGTTGGAATTTGAATGCAAATTAATTTTGGCAGTTGACCCCGCATGTCATGAGTTCTCTGTGATGGTGGCTATCTGTTCAATGTTACCCCTCAAACAGTAATGTAATTTTTAATTGAAGAAAGAAACAATAGAAGAAACCTATAAATTTATCCCTTTATAAGTGTTGACAATTTACCTAAATGGTCTGCTAAAGCAAATTGAATATATAAATGCAACCATGTAGTCATCAAATCTACACCATATCCATCAAAATGCAAGATGGATTTATTCTTATACTTTTGTCATTACTAAGTTGGAATTTGAATGCAAATTAATTTTGGCAGTTGACCCCGCATGTCATGAGTTCTCTGTGATGGTGGCTATCTGTTCAATGTTACCCCTCAAACAGTAATGTAATTTTTAATTGAAGAAAGAAACAATAGAAGAAACCTATAAATTTATCCCTTTATAAGTGTTGACAATTTACCTAAATGGTCTGCTAAAGCAAATTGAATATATAAATGCAACCATGTAGTCATCAAATCTACACCATATCCATCAAAATGCAAGATGGATTTATTCTTATACTTTTGTCATTACTAAGTTGGAATTTGAATGCAAATTAATTTTGGCAGTTGACCCCGCATGTCATGAGTTCTCTGTGATGGTGGCTATCTGTTCAATGTTACCCCTCAAACAGTAATGTAATTTTTAATTGAAGAAAGAAACAATAGAAGAAACCTATAAATTTATCCCTTTATAAGTGTTGACAATTTACCTAAATGGTCTGCTAAAGCAAATTGAATATATAAATGCAACCATGTAGTCATCAAATCTACACCATATCCATCAAAATGCAAGATGGATTTATTCTTATACTTTTGTCATTACTAAGTTGGAATTTGAATGCAAATTAATTTTGGCAGTTGACCTCGCATGTCATGAGTTCTCTGTGATGGTGGCTATCTGTTCAATGTTACCCCTCAAACAGTAATGTAATTTTTAATTGAAGAAAGAAACAATAGAAGAAACCTATAAATTTATCCCTTTATAAGTGTTGACAATTTACCTAAATGGTCTGCTAAAGCAAATTGAATATATAAATGCAACCATGTAGTCATCAAATCTACACCATATCCATCAAAATGCAAGATGGATTTATTCTTATACTTTTGTCATTACTAAGTTGGAATTTGAATGCAAATTAATTTTGGCAGTTGACCCCGCATGTCATGAGTTCTCTGTGATGGTGGCTATCTGTTCAATGTTACCCCTCAAACAGTAATGTAATTTTTAATTGAAGAAAGAAACAATAGAAGAAACCTATAAATTTATCCCTTTATAAGTGTTGACAATTTACCTAAATGGTCTGCTAAAGCAAATTGAATATATAAATGCAACCATGTAGTCATCAAATCTACACCATATCCATCAAAATGCAAGATGGATTTATTCTTATACTTTTGTCATTACTAAGTTGGAATTTGAATGCAAATTAATTTTGGCAGTTGACCCCGCATGTCATGAGTTCTCTGTGATGGTGGCTATCTGTTCAATGTTACCCCTCAAACAGTAATGTAATTTTTAATTGAAGAAAGAAACAATAGAAGAAACCTATAAATTTATCCCTTTATAAGTGTTGACAATTTACCTAAATGGTCTGCTAAAGCAAATTGAATATATAAATGCAACCATGTAGTCATCAAATCTACACCATATCCATCAAAATGCAAGATGGATTTATTCTTATACTTTTGTCATTACTAAGTTGGAATTTGAATGCAAATTAATTTTGGCAGTTGACCCCGCATGTCATGAGTTCTCTGTGATGGTGGCTATCTGTTCAATGTTACCCCTCAAACAGTAATGTAATTTTTAATTGAAGAAAGAAACAATAGAAGAAACCTATAAATTTATCCCTTTATAAGTGTTGACAATTTACCTAAATGGTCTGCTAAAGCAAATTGAATATATAAATGCAACCATGTAGTCATCAAATCTACACCATATCCATCAAAATGCAAGATGGATTTATTCTTATACTTTTGTCATTACTAAGTTGGAATTTGAATGCAAATTAATTTTGGCAGTTGACCCCGCATGTCATGAGTTCTCTGTGATGGTGGCTATCTGTTCAATGTTACCCCTCAAACAGTAATGTAATTTTTAATTGAAGAAAGAAACAATAGAAGAAACCTATAAATTTATCCCTTTATAAGTGTTGACAATTTACCTAAATGGTCTGCTAAAGCAAATTGAATATATAAATGCAACCATGTAGTCATCAAATCTACACCATATCCATCAAAATGCAAGATGGATTTATTCTTATACTTTTGTCATTACTAAGTTGGAATTTGAATGCAAATTAATTTTGGCAGTTGACCCCGCATGTCATGAGTTCTCTGTGATGGTGGCTATCTGTTCAATGTTACCCCTCAAACAGTAATGTAATTTTTAATTGAAGAAAGAAACAATAGAAGAAACCTATAAATTTATCCCTTTATAAGTGTTGACAATTTACCTAAATGGTCTGCTAAAGCAAATTGAATATATAAATGCAACCATGTAGTCATCAAATCTACACCATATCCATCAAAATGCAAGATGGATTTATTCTTATACTTTTGTCATTACTAAGTTGGAATTTGAATGCAAATTAATTTTGGCAGTTGACCCCGCATGTCATGAGTTCTCTGTGATGGTGGCTATCTGTTCAATGTTACCCCTCAAACAGTAATGTAATTTTTAATTGAAGAAAGAAACAATAGAAGAAACCTATAAATTTATCCCTTTATAAGTGTTGACAATTTACCTAAATGGTCTGCTAAAGCAAATTGAATATATAAATGCAACCATGTAGTCATCAAATCTACACCATATCCATCAAAATGCAAGATGGATTTATTCTTATACTTTTGTCATTACTAAGTTGGAATTTGAATGCAAATTAATTTTGGCAGTTGACCCCGCATGTCATGAGTTCTCTGTGATGGTGGCTATCTGTTCAATGTTACCCCTCAAACAGTAATGTAATTTTTAATTGAAGAAAGAAACAATAGAAGAAACCTATAAATTTATCCCTTTATAAGTGTTGACAATTTACCTAAATGGTCTGCTAAAGCAAATTGAATATATAAATGCAACCATGTAGTCATCAAATCTACACCATATCCATCAAAATGCAAGATGGATTTATTCTTATACTTTTGTCATTACTAAGTTGGAATTTGAATGCAAATTAATTTTGGCAGTTGACCCTGCATGTCATGAGTTCTCTGTGATGGTGGCTATCTGTTCAATGTTACCCCTCAAACAGTAATGTAATTTTTAATTGAAGAAAGAAACAATAGAAGAAACCTATAAATTTATCCCTTTATAAGTGTTGACAATTTACCTAAATGGTCTGCTAAAGCAAATTGAATATATAAATGCAACCATGTAGTCATCAAATCTACACCATATCCATCAAAATGCAAGATGGATTTATTCTTATACTTTTGTCATTACTAAGTTGGAATTTGAATGCAAATTAATTTTGGCAGTTGACCCCGCATGTCATGAGTTCTCTGTGATGGTGGCTATCTGTTCAATGTTACCCCTCAAACAGTAATGTAATTTTTAATTGAAGAAAGAAACAATAGAAGAAACCTATAAATTTATCCCTTTATAAGTGTTGACAATTTACCTAAATGGTCTGCTAAAGCAAATTGAATATATAAATGCAACCATGTAGTCATCAAATCTACACCATATCCATCAAAATGCAAGATGGATTTATTCTTATACTTTTGTCATTACTAAGTTGGAATTTGAATGCAAATTAATTTTGGCATTTGACCCCGCATGTCATGAGTTCTCTGTGATGGTGGCTATCTGTTCAATGTTACCCCTCAAACAGTAATGTAATTTTTAATTGAAGAAAGAAACAATAGAAGAAACCTATAAATTTATCCCTTTATAAGTGTTGACAATTTACCTAAATGGTCTGCTAAAGCAAATTGAATATATAAATGCAACCATGTAGTCATCAAATCTACACCATATCCATCAAAATGCAAGATGGATTTATTCTTATACTTTTGTCATTACTAAGTTGGAATTTGAATGCAAATTAATTTTGGCAGTTGACCCCGCATGTCATGAGTTCTCTGTGATGGTGGCTATCTGTTCAATGTTACCCCTCAAACAGTAATGTAATTTTTAATTGAAGAAAGAAACAATAGAAGAAACCTATAAATTTATCCCTTTATAAGTGTTGACAATTTACCTAAATGGTCTGCTAAAGCAAATTGAATATATAAATGCAACCATGTAGTCATCAAATCTACACCATATCCATCAAAATGCAAGATGGATTTATTCTTATACTTTTGTCATTACTAAGTTGGAATTTGAATGCAAATTAATTTTGGCAGTTGACCCCGCATGTCATGAGTTCTCTGTGATGGTGGCTATCTGTTCAATGTTACCCCTCAAACAGTAATGTAATTTTTAATTGAAGAAAGAAACAATAGAAGAAACCTATAAATTTATCCCTTTATAAGTGTTGACAATTTACCTAAATGGTCTGCTAAAGCAAATTGAATATATAAATGCAACCATGTAGTCATCAAATCTACACCATATCCATCAAAATGCAAGATGGATTTATTCTTATACTTTTGTCATTACTAAGTTGGAATTTGAATGCAAATTAATTTTGGCAGTTGACCCCGCATGTCATGAGTTCTCTGTGATGGCGGCTATCTGTTCAATGTTACCCCTCAAACAGTAATGTAATTTTTAATTGAAGAAAGAAACAATAGAAGAAACCTATAAATTTATCCCTTTATAAGTGTTGACAATTTACCTAAATGGTCTGCTAAAGCAAATTGAATATATAAATGCAACCATGTAGTCATCAAATCTACACCATATCCATCAAAATGCAAGATGGATTTATTCTTATACTTTTGTCATTACTAAGTTGGAATTTGAATGCAAATTAATTTTGGCAGTTGACCCCGCATGTCATGAGTTCTCTGTGATGGTGGCTATCTGTTCAATGTTACCCCTCAAACAGTAATGTAATTTTTAATTGAAGAAAGAAACAATAGAAGAAACCTATAAATTTATCCCTTTATAAGTGTTGACAATTTACCTAAATGGTCTGCTAAAGCAAATTGAATATATAAATGCAACCATGTAGTCATCAAATCTACACCATATCCATCAAAATGCAAGATGGATTTATTCTTATACTTTTGTCATTACTAAGTTGGAATTTGAATGCAAATTAATTTTGGCAGTTGACCCCGCATGTCATGAGTTCTCTGTGATGGTGGCTATCTGTTCAATGTTACCCCTCAAACAGTAATGTAATTTTTAATTGAAGAAAGAAACAATAGAAGAAACCTATAAATTTATCCCTTTATAAGTGTTGACAATTTACCTAAATGGTCTGCTAAAGCAAATTGAATATATAAATGCAACCATGTAGTCATCAAATCTACACCATATCCATCAAAATGCAAGATGGATTTATTCTTATACTTTTGTCATTACTAAGTTGGAATTTGAATGCAAATTAATTTTGGCAGTTGACCCCGCATGTCATGAGTTCTCTGTGATGGTGGCTATCTGTTCAATGTTACCCCTCAAACAGTAATGTAATTTTTAATTGAAGAAAGAAACAATAGAAGAAACCTATAAATTTATCCCTTTATAAGTGTTGACAATTTACCTAAATGGTCTGCTAAAGCAAATTGAATATATAAATGCAACCATGTAGTCATCAAATCTACACCATATCCATCAAAATGCAAGATGGATTTATTCTTATACTTTTGTCATTACTAAGTTGGAATTTGAATGCAAATTAATTTTGGCAGTTGACCCCGCATGTCATGAGTTCTCTGTGATGGTGGCTATCTGTTCAATGTTACCCCTCAAACAGTAATGTAATTTTTAATTGAAGAAAGAAACAATAGAAGAAACCTATAAATTTATCCCTTTATAAGTGTTGACAATTTACCTAAATGGTCTGCTAAAGCAAATTGAATATATAAATGCAACCATGTAGTCATCAAATCTACACCATATCCATCAAAATGCAAGATGGATTTATTCTTATACTTTTGTCATTACTAAGTTGGAATTTGAATGCAAATTAATTTTGGCAGTTGACCCCGCATGTCATGAGTTCTCTGTGATGGTGGCTATCTGTTCAATGTTACCCCTCAAACAGTAATGTAATTTTTAATTGAAGAAAGAAACAATAGAAGAAACCTATAAATTTATCCCTTTATAAGTGTTGACAATTTACCTAAATGGTCTGCTAAAGCAAATTGAATATATAAATGCAACCATGTAGTCATCAAATCTACACCATATCCATCAAAATGCAAGATGGATTTATTCTTATACTTTTGTCATTACTAAGTTGGAATTTGAATGCAAATTAATTTTGGCAGTTGACCCCGCATGTCATGAGTTCTCTGTGATGGTGGCTATCTGTTCAATGTTACCCCTCAAACAGTAATGTAATTTTTAATTGAAGAAAGAAACAATAGAAGAAACCTATAAATTTATCCCTTTATAAGTGTTGACAATTTACCTAAATGGTCTGCTAAAGCAAATTGAATATATAAATGCAACCATGTAGTCATCAAATCTACACCATATCCATCAAAATGCAAGATGGATTTATTCTTATACTTTTGTCATTACTCAGTTGGAATTTGAATGCAAATTAATTTTGGCAGTTGACCCCGCATGTCATGAGTTCTCTGTGATGGTGGCTATCTGTTCAATGTTACCCCTCAAACAGTAATGTAATTTTTAATTGAAGAAAGAAACAATAGAAGAAACCTATAAATTTATCCCTTTATAAGTGTTGACAATTTACCTAAATGGTCTGCTAAAGCAAATTGAATATATAAATGCAACCATGTAGTCATCAAATCTACACCATATCCATCAAAATGCAAGATGGATTTATTCTTATACTTTTGTCATTACTAAGTTGGAATTTGAATGCAAATTAATTTTGGCAGTTGACCCCGCATGTCATGAGTTCTCTGTGATGGTGGCTATCTGTTCAATGTTACCCCTCAAACAGTAATGTAATTTTTAATTGAAGAAAGAAACAATAGAAGAAACCTATAAATTTATCCCTTTATAAGTTTTGACAATTTACCTAAATGGTCTGCTAAAGCAAATTGAATATATAAATGCAACCATGTAGTCATCAAATCTACACCATATCCATCAAAATGCAAGATGGATTTATTCTTATACTTTTGTCATTACTCAGTTGGAATTTGAATGCAAATTAATTTTGGCAGTTGACCCCGCATGTCATGAGTTCTCTGTGATGGTGGCTATCTGTTCAATGTTACCCCTCAAACAGTAATGTAATTTTTAATTGAAGAAAGAAACAATAGAAGAAACCTATAAATTTATCCCTTTATAAGTGTTGACAATTTACCTAAATGGTCTGCTAAAGCAAATTGAATATATAAATGCAACCATGTAGTCATCAAATCTACACCATATCCATCAAAATGCAAGATGGATTTATTCTTATACTTTTGTCATTACTAAGTTGGAATTTGAATGCAAATTAATTTTGGCAGTTGACCCCGCATGTCATGAGTTCTCTGTGATGGTGGCTATCTGTTCAATGTTACCCCTCAAACAGTAATGTAATTTTTAATTGAAGAAAGAAACAATAGAAGAAACCTATAAATTTATCCCTTTATAAGTGTTGACAATTTACCTAAATGGTCTGCTAAAGCAAATTGAATATATAAATGCAACCATGTAGTCATCAAATCTACACCATATCCATCAAAATGCAAGATGGATTTATTCTTATACTTTTGTCATTACTAAGTTGGAATTTGAATGCAAATTAATTTTGGCAGTTGACCCCGCATGTCATGAGTTCTCTGTGATGGTGGCTATCTGTTCAATGTTACCCCTCAAACAGTAATGTAATTTTTAATTGAAGAAAGAAACAATAGAAGAAACCTATAAATTTATCCCTTTATAAGTGTTGACAATTTACCTAAATGGTCTGCTAAAGCAAATTGAATATATAAATGCAACCATGTAGTCATCAAATCTACACCATATCCATCAAAATGCAAGATGGATTTATTCTTATACTTTTGTCATTACTAAGTTGGAATTTGAATGCAAATTAATTTTGGCAGTTGACCCCGCATGTCATGAGTTCTCTGTGATGGTGGCTATCTGTTCAATGTTACCCCTCAAACAGTAATGTAATTTTTAATTGAAGAAAGAAACAATAGAAGAAACCTATAAATTTATCCCTTTATAAGTGTTGACAATTTACCTAAATGGTCTGCTAAAGCAAATTGAATATATAAATGCAACCATGTAGTCATCAAATCTACACCATATCCATCAAAATGCAAGATGGATTTATTCTTATACTTTTGTCATTACTAAGTTGGAATTTGAATGCAAATTAATTTTGGCAGTTGACCCCGCATGTCATGAGTTCTCTGTGATGGTGGCTATCTGTTCAATGTTACCCCTCAAACAGTAATGTAATTTTTAATTGAAGAAAGAAACAATAGAAGAAACCTATAAATTTATCCCTTTATAAGTGTTGACAATTTACCTAAATGGTCTGCTAAAGCAAATTGAATATATAAATGCAACCATGTAGTCATCAAATCTACACCATATCCATCAAAATGCAAGATGGATTTATTCTTATACTTTTGTCATTACTAAGTTGGAATTTGAATGCAAATTAATTTTGGCAGTTGACCCCGCATGTCATGAGTTCTCTGTGATGGTGGCTATCTGTTCAATGTTACCCCTCAAACAGTAATGTAATTTTTAATTGAAGAAAGAAACAATAGAAGAAACCTATAAATTTATCCCTTTATAAGTGTTGACAATTTACCTAAATGGTCTGCTAAAGCAAATTGAATATATAAATGCAACCATGTAGTCATCAAATCTACACCATATCCATCAAAATGCAAGATGGATTTATTCTTATACTTTTGTCATTACTAAGTTGGAATTTGAATGCAAATTAATTTTGGCAGTTGACCCCGCATGTCATGAGTTCTCTGTGATGGTGGCTATCTGTTCAATGTTACCCCTCAAACAGTAATGTAATTTTTAATTGAAGAAAGAAACAATAGAAGAAACCTATAAATTTATCCCTTTATAAGTGTTGACAATTTACCTAAATGGTCTGCTAAAGCAAATTGAATATATAAATGCAACCATGTAGTCATCAAATCTACACCATATCCATCAAAATGCAAGATGGATTTATTCTTATACTTTTGTCATTACTAAGTTGGAATTTGAATGCAAATTAATTTTGGCAGTTGACCCCGCATGTCATGAGTTCTCTGTGATGGTGGCTATCTGTTCAATGTTACCCCTCAAACAGTAATGTAATTTTTAATTGAAGAAAGAAACAATAGAAGAAACCTATAAATTTATCCCTTTATAAGTGTTGACAATTTACCTAAATGGTCTGCTAAAGCAAATTGAATATATAAATGCAACCATGTAGTCATCAAATCTACACCATATCCATCAAAATGCAAGATGGATTTATTCTTATACTTTTGTCATTACTAAGTTGGAATTTGAATGCAAATTAATTTTGGCAGTTGACCCCGCATGTCATGAGTTCTCTGTGATGGTGGCTATCTGTTCAATGTTACCCCTCAAACAGTAATGTAATTTTTAATTGAAGAAAGAAACAATAGAAGAAACCTATAAATTTATCCCTTTATAAGTGTTGACAATTTACCTAAATGGTCTGCTAAAGCAAATTGAATATATAAATGCAACCATGTAGTCATCAAATCTACACCATATCCATCAAAATGCAAGATGGATTTATTCTTATACTTTTGTCATTACTAAGTTGGAATTTGAATGCAAATTAATTTTGGCAGTTGACCCCGCATGTCATGAGTTCTCTGTGATGGTGGCTATCTGTTCAATGTTACCCCTCAAACAGTAATGTAATTTTTAATTGAAGAAAGAAACAATAGAAGAAACCTATAAATTTATCCCTTTATAAGTGTTGACAATTTACCTAAATGGTCTGCTAAAGCAAATTGAATATATAAATGCAACCATGTAGTCATCAAATCTACACCATATCCATCAAAATGCAAGATGGATTTATTCTTATACTTTTGTCATTACTAAGTTGGAATTTGAATGCAAATTAATTTTGGCAGTTGACCCCGCATGTCATGAGTTCTCTGTGATGGTGGCTATCTGTTCAATGTTACCCCTCAAACAGTAATGTAATTTTTAATTGAAGAAAGAAACAATAGAAGAAACCTATAAATTTATCCCTTTATAAGTGTTGACAATTTACCTAAATGGTCTGCTAAAGCAAATTGAATATATAAATGCAACCATGTAGTCATCAAATCTACACCATATCCATCAAAATGCAAGATGGATTTATTCTTATACTTTTGTCATTACTAAGTTGGAATTTGAATGCAAATTAATTTTGGCAGTTGACCCCGCATGTCATGAGTTCTCTGTGATGGTGGCTATCTGTTCAATGTTACCCCTCAAACAGTAATGTAATTTTTAATTGAAGAAAGAAACAATAGAAGAAACCTATAAATTTATCCCTTTATAAGTGTTGACAATTTACCTAAATGGTCTGCTAAAGCAAATTGAATATATAAATGCAACCATGTAGTCATCAAATCTACACCATATCCATCAAAATGCAAGATGGATTTATTCTTATACTTTTGTCATTACTAAGTTGGAATTTGAATGCAAATTAATTTTGGCAGTTGACCCCGCATGTCATGAGTTCTCTGTGATGGTGGCTATCTGTTCAATGTTACCCCTCAAACAGTAATGTAATTTTTAATTGAAGAAAGAAACAATAGAAGAAACCTATAAATTTATCCCTTTATAAGTGTTGACAATTTACCTAAATGGTCTGCTAAAGCAAATTGAATATATAAATGCAACCATGTAGTCATCAAATCTACACCATATCCATCAAAATGCAAGATGGATTTATTCTTATACTTTTGTCATTACTAAGTTGGAATTTGAATGCAAATTAATTTTGGCAGTTGACCCCGCATGTCATGAGTTCTTTGTGATGGTGGCTATCTGTTCAATGTTACCCCTCAAACAGTAATGTAATTTTTAATTGAAGAAAGAAACAATAGAAGAAACCTATAAATTTATCCCTTTATAAGTGTTGACAATTTACCTAAATGGTCTGCTCAAGCAAATTGAATATATAAATGCAACCATGTAGTCATCAAATCTACACCATATCCATCAAAATGCAAGATGGATTTATTCTTATACTTTTGTCATTACTAAGTTGGAATTTGAATGCAAATTAATCATCATCATCAAATATTGTACCACGTTAAATATAATACATAATAGAATTATTAAAATAAAGATATTTAAAGCGCTCGGTGGGTCAAAACTTATTTATATGTCTAGCAAGCATTAAAGTTTTATATATGTTGAATTAGTGTATTCATGTTATGATAACATTGGCACTTAAGGTTTTTGGATACCGAATGAGATGTGCATAACTTACCTTAAAAATCCTTATTAAGATGAATCAATACAAGTTAAAAGTATGTGTTATATGTATAGTACAAAAAGTGAATTTGAGAATCAAAGCCTAGTTGATAGTTAATATCACAAATTGATTCTTTTCTCAAACCATGAAGTCAAGTGCACTTGTTATTGAAAGAAATTAAATGATTAGGAAGTAACATTGGCACAAAAATGTTTGGGAATCATGAACTTAGTGGTCAATTATTAAAAGCTAGAACTTGGTGGTCTCATATTACTTGGACACAAACATTTAACATATATAGAAATATTCATGTTAACATAGAGTTTGCTTATCCTTTGGTATTTAATATATATAGAAATGTTCATGTTAACAGAGAGTTTGTAGACACATTATATTTTTAAACTTTATCATTTATTGATGCATTTTCTCTTGTAGGAACCCGTCGAGTTTCAATCTTTATGAGTGCACGCCTTAAAATCTGCACCGAGAAAAGGGTGGATAGACCTTTGGTGCTTCACAAAATTGTTGGTCTCTATACCATTACCTAAAAGTACTATAAGTTATTTTTATCCAACTCCCTAAGCAATTAAATCCATTCATCCACTCCTCTAAGCAATTAAATCCATTCATTCACTCATCTAAGCAATTCACTTTCCAAAATAGTCCTTGACTAAGCAAACACCCCTTTCTTCATTTTCCTACTATGTCAACGAAGTTGATCTTGTTAAGGATTGAACGCACAATTCAAAACTATGTTGACCCGACCAACCTAGATCGAGACCCAACGACCATCTTTCTCGCCTAACAAGATCAAGTCAGTCGATCTTGTCGACTAAATTCTTTCGAGGGTTTAAGGTCAATCCTTGGTTATAGATACCGCCTTCAATTTAATACAATAAGAACATTTATTTTTGCATTATTACAGTGCACAATTCTGCTATTTATACACTTGAAGAGTCATTGCTTAGGGTTTTGCCTTGGAAGGAAAGAATCTTGTTTTGTGGGAAAGTTTTGAATGTAAAGTAGGAATTTTTTAGCTTAGAGTTGATTTCTATAGTGTGATTCTTGCAAAGCCACAACATCTTGCAAAACACCATTAGCCAATAAAGACATTGAGACACGATAAGTTCATTCAAGGTAAGTATTCCTAACTTTTACTCTTTCATTTGGTAGATAGATATTGTACAAAGTAACAGGATGAATGTTTTACTCATTGCTTAGTTTACCTCTACATTGACTTGAGTAGAGTTATCTTTACATGTTTTGTTTTGTTTGTTTAACTATCCCTTTTTGTGCCACAAGCTTTAGTGAGCACTAGATTTAGATTTATTTTATGTATTGTAAACCTAGCTAGAATTATTGCATAATATCATTTGTCTAGAGGCTTTGGAACCTTCTCCTTTGGTATTGTGTAGTAAGAGATCATTTGGTTAGGTTTAACGGATCTGAATTGATCATGTCCTGGTATAAATAACTTTGCAATAAATTATTTTGGTAAGATTACCTTATCTGAGTGTAGAGTTCACTAAGTAGGACAAGTCATAGATCCATCCTATTTCATTGCATACATTCTGGTGAACTAGATGTGAATCAAACCCTTACAATTTTTAATTTTTCAATTACAATCAACTAGATCGAGTCTATTGATCCGATTTCATATTTTGTGGTGCGCAGTTTTCAACTAGATCGAGCCTATTAATCACGTTTTATCTTATTTGCATAGATTTTCAACTAGATCGACTGTGTCGATCTCATTTTGTTCTCTGTGCACAGAGCTTTCAGTTTCAACCAATTGAATAGAAACAGTCAATCTAATCATTTTTTCTACCTTTAATACCTAACTAAATCGACCTGCTTGATTTTGTTCATATATGTATTTCACTTGCAGCTAACAAAATCAATCTGATTGATCTAGTTTCATTCCCTATTTTTATTATATTAGTTTTATTCAGAGTAGATTGACCAATTTGATTCTATTTAATAACTATTTTTTTCCCTGTACAGGGTCAAAAACCCACCTTCAAACAAAAATTCATCACTCTTATACAAATAACTAAATTGATCTGGTTGATCTTGTTCTATCCTCTAAATTCATTCTTAACAACTTAGTATTTCCATTTTGTTAATCTTAATTGTATTGTATTCCTTGCTTTTCAGTTAAAATTTAAATTTTTCTCAATTTTTCAGTTTTATAAAACTGTACCCACACAATTAACTAGATCAACCTACTCGATCTAGTTCTACGCCTATCTTCTCCATCAAACTAAATCGACTTAGTCGTTTTATTTGTTTGGCTCTGTTTTGCATTAGACAGAGTTGACCAACTCGATTCCATTCTATATTGTTTGTTTAACTAGATCGCCATGCTCGATCCTATTCTGTATGTTTCATTTTCTAGTATAAGCACAGACAATTAACCTCTATTTTCATAGTAATTACAAAATCACTTTTACTTTTAAAACAAAATAGTTGCCTACTTATTTATTTGCTTTCAAAAATTGCAATTTATTTTTTGACAAATTGATTTTCGTCTTTATTTTTCATTTTGTTTGACTTTCCTTAGAAATTGTGTACTGACAAATTTACATTACGTATCTATTGTCGTGAAGGGAGTCAATATTCTATTCACGGTCTTTATCTGTCATTTATAGATATAATGGCATGAGGGGCTTGCCCCAATACTCAACGATAATACATAGCTAAACACAATCTTTGCATTCCACGTACCTCAGTGTTTCAGAAACGCCTAGGATTTCCCTTTGTATTGAATCTTAAGAATCCAATGATTTGTTTGAGTATGTGGTGCATTAGTTAGAGGTTAACGTAGAGAAGTTACTTCTAGCTTACCTTGAAAATTGGTTTTAATAGGCTATGAGATTGACACTTCTTCCATAATTAGCGCTCTGAAACATTGGGTCGTTAGTATGCAATGGACAAGCCAGTATCTTTGGAAGCTTACATCATCAAACACCTTTAGAACAATCTCATGATCTTCTTTTTGGATAATTAGTTAACATCAATAGTTACAAAAATTACACTTTTGCTATTTGTTTGTCATTCTATGATGTATTGTAGATTGTATTAGTCAGCATTGATACAAGTTATGTGTTGTGTGCTTCAACTAGATCAACCAACTTGATCAAGTTACTTGTGTACGTTTATTTTTAAACTAAATCATTTAGCTTAAGACAAGTTTGTTTTATCAGACTATAAAACAAGATTGACCAACTCGTTATAGTCAGTTTACAGACTATTCTATTTTCTTATCTTTTCAACTAGATCGACCAGCTTGATCTAGTCAAATTATAGATTGTCCTATTTTTTTGTCTTTCCAACTAGATCTCCAACTTGATTTAGTCAGTTTACAAACTATTATGTTATCCTGTCTTTTCAACTAGATCAACCAACTTGATTGTGTATTTATTGGCCAACATAGTTCATTATTAGACTGTTCTTTTTCTCCTGGGCAGAATCTAAGTAGATCGATCGGCTCAATTGCGTATCAATTGGCAGACATACTTTTATTTTCCCTGGCCAGAACCCAATTAGATTGACTAGCTTGATTGCATATCTATCGGCCCACATAGTTCATTATCAGACTATACTATTTTCCCTGTTCAGAGTCCAAATAAATCCACTGTTTCAATTGCGTATCTATTGGCCGACATAGTTCATTTTCTGACCAAAATTCATCTTTCCACATTACTTAACATCATGAAATCACCTATCAAAATTTTATTTGATAATCTTAACCTATTTAGAAAATACATGGGTTGTTGTTTCTTACCCACCTTAGCTACCCAAAAAGATAATTCCTCATGGTGCACTTATTCTCACTCTTTGTCGAAATCCTTTGACTGCAACATGGTTCAAATTACCCAAAGTGATGACTTAGATGGATCTAACCCATTTCACACTTTTCACGATAATACCCTATCCAAAATTCCTTATTATACCGTTGGAGCAATAGATACTAACATAACAAATACTACCACAAGGAATCCTCTTATAAGAAATATTTTAATCCCTAATCTTGGGAATGTTCCTCCTTCCAACACTAATTGTAGACACTAGAAAATCGCACACTACGGTTCCAAGTGTCAAAACACTCCTAGGCCCCCTAGGGACCAACCCTGACCTTTCGACTGCAAACCAAACCTAAGTCAAACTAACCCACCTTGACCAAACTTAACCTTTGATCCTCGACCACCGATGGTCACTCTAACCGTTGATAGTTAGTCCTGACCGTCGATGGTTAGGTTTCGCCCCCTGAACCACTAAACTCCAGTCAACTCTAGCTTTTTTATATTTAGCTTGTCTAATTCGTGTGCGAACTAATGCATGTAAAAGCTAAATTTGAACTGCTTGTTGAACCTCTTGTTAATATATTGTTACACCTCTCATTTCTTATAAAAAGAGAGGAGAGAGTGAAAGGGGCCAGATCTAGAATCGATTAATCATCGGCAACTATGAAGAGCTTCTTGTATTAGAGTTTATTTTGTAGGGTATTTCTTCCAGGAATCTAGCGAACCGACAAGTGCAGTAGAGATCCTAAGTGCTGCGGTCCATCGGCCAACAACCAAGTACCGTTACTTTG
Organism: Torreya grandis; assembly: GCA_037957365.1. Lineage (NCBI taxonomy): Eukaryota > Viridiplantae > Streptophyta > Pinopsida > Cupressales > Taxaceae > Torreya > Torreya grandis. The sequence goes on along the minus strand of JARHVA010005520.1, from coordinate 738,457 downwards.
TTGAAATTGCCCCAGACTCCATCAACAAGTTTATCAACAAACTCCCTCAATCGTTCATTAGATCAACAACCAACAAGCTAAATATATGTTTTCAATCATTCAATTACTTTGTTTCTATTTCTCAATCAACCCAGACCAAATCCATCTCTCAGAATTCCATTCTATGACCTCGTCAAAACAACCTTTTCTTGACTAGACCTAACCCACAATAAACGTCGATGGTCACCCCAATCGTCGACGGTCTGTCCCATCCATCGACGGTTACCCCAAACGTCGATGGTCACTCCAACCACAGACAGTCACTGTGTGACAAAATAACAAGCTATTTTCACTAACCAAACCTTAAACAAATCCAATTTTTTTTCCTCCACCTAATCACAAAGCCTTAACATATTTTCTGAACCATACCCAACCTATTTAGCATTAATATTGACTCATTTATTGCTATAATTAGTCAATTTCATCTATTTTTTTATCAAGCACTTCTTGTACTTCACTTTAGTACCTTCTATTATTTATGCAAATACTTTATCTTTTGATTTCTAAATTTAATTGTTTAAAAAACGTGGATTGACAACCTCCTAGGAAACGTGTGCTTTTCGGATCTAGCTCTCACTAGACAATCCACTCAACTATCTATCTAACCAACCATTTCTTTCAGTGCTTTCTTATCTATAAGTCATTCCTCCCTAGACAAAGAGGAGTCTCTACAATCATCTGATTCAATGCGTGCACAACATATCAGGTTCTACTAACCATACCCTTCTTGAGTTTCTTTTCTCTTCCAAAGAACACAAGCAAAATTTTTATGACACATTTTGGCACGCTCGATGGGACCCTTGTGTCTTTTCTTGGGTTCATGGTTGCATCTAGGTGTTTTCTTCTTATCTTTTTGCTCATACAATGAAATTAATTTTTTTTTGGGCTTAAAATTGATTGCATACATTGTTTTCTTGCTTATTTTGGCTCACATAAATTATTTAATCAAGTGAATCAATTGTAGTTTCACTCTTATTACACACATAAGACCAAACCACTCACACTTAATCAAACATAAAAACATTGACATAAGGCTCGACTGAGATTTTATTACCTAGCGGTCACCTTTCCTAGTTATCCTACTTGGATTTCATCACCAAGGGGAGAACCAACTCAGCTCTCTAGTTAAGTATAATCTTTGACAATTGGTATATCTTGGCTAAGCACCCAACACCCTTATTTTTGTGGTGTGTGAAGTAAGGGGGTAGGCCCCAATATCAAGCCACATACTGATTCCAATATAGATCCCTTTGAGAGCCTAAACGCAACCTGAAACCAACCATAGATTTCTTTTCTAGTACGCGCTCTACAAGCCAAGTTCAGTCACATAAGTCTTAAAGCTTAAGGCATAAGCCACAAGAGAGACTAAAAAGAACCTTAGGATTTAACGTGCTTTAGTGTCTATTTTTCTTCCTTGACTTTTCTTATCTTCTCTTTGTTTGAGTTGTGAGATTGTTTGTATCTTCTTCCTTTCTTTGAATGGTTTTGACTAGGCAACAACTAAGAAACCAAGCAAATCAGAACCCACCTCTTAATCATTCGTCTTCCTCTTCTCCCTTATCCATGGAGTACATCTCAGATCCAGAGAGTTCTCATCCCTCTGGGAGTCCTACCATCCCTTGGATATTTGCCCAAGGTGATGCAGATTTCACCACCTTTCTAGAAAACAATCCCGTAGCCCTCCAACATTACCTTAAGACCATATCCCGCCTTACCCATACTTCGATTCTGCCTACTGACCCGCCCTATGGCATGCCATCCCACCTTATGGGTGACACTTATGTTGCCATCATCTCCATTCAACCTTTAATTACCCAGGTATCATCCTCTACCAATAACCCCACCGACACTACCAACCAGAACCAACCCACTCAACCAAGCAACACCCAAGCACCTTCTTCCCCATCTAATAACCCTCCTAGTATAGGATCGACCCAATCTTTGGGCACCAGTACTTACCTTACTATAGGAGTACCCTTTACTAGTGCCACCACGATTCCTCCCATTTTCAACTTACCTACCTCCATTCCATTTTAGAGCTTGGTGGTTCCCATACCTTCCACCCTTCCACCTATTAGTATTAAAGTAACCACCTATCCTCTATCTACTAACCCAACCATACCTCCTACCCAACCTGTGTTAATGTCTCAACAAGCACCCATTCCACAGAACCTGAGCTACATCCCTAACCCACAAGGGTATGTACCTCTCTACCTTCCACCCAACCACCTATCTCCACATATTCATATGTGGCATCATTCCAACCACCCATGACCACATATCAACATGTGGCAGCCTCTCAATCCCCCACCAACTATACATATATTACGCCTACCCAAACCCAACACAACCTACCTTACAACTATGGGGGTACACAACCCCAAACCAACCTTGTCAAAATGTTGATGGACAAAATGACTACTTTGGAGTCATCCATTTTTGGAGCTCATAATATTTTGTCATATGGTCAAATCTGTAATGAACCAATTCACCCATCTGTCTCCATTAGACCATACCCTCCTCAATGGGAATTTCTGAAGTTTTTGAAGTTTCAGTGTATGGAGGACCCTCAACAACACCTAAAAGCATTTAGACATTCGTGCTATATGATTACCTACGATGATGCTCTCCTTCTTCATACCTTCCCCATGTCTCTATTAGGTCTGACACTAGATTAGTATAGTGTTATTACAAAGCACTCCCTTTTTTCTTTTGCCCAACTAGCTCAAATTTTCTTAGATCACTTTTCTATAAACATCTCTAAGAAAGTCTCCATCATTGATCTCTAATCCATTCGACAATTTGATGATGAATCCATTGCTGAATTCGTAGCCCATTGGAGAAGTTTGATAAACCAACTCTCCTTCTCTATACCCCAACCTGAACTAATTGAACTCTTTGTTTAGGTTTGTGCCAAACACATTTCCTCTATTTTATGGGTACAAAGATTCAAAACCTTTGACAAGGCTTTTACCATGGCACAAAAACTAGAGAACTGAGAAATTGAGGGGAAGTTGAAACTTAGAAACAAGAACTCTACCTTCAAATCAAATGAGGTTTCCTCTTCCAAACCCAACAACCAAACCAATACTAATTCCAAGAACAAGGGAACCACGAATGCGGTTGTCCTTAAGATCGCCCCTCCACTCATTGTCAACCAATCTAACTCCTCCAACTCCTCCAATCAAAACACTAGGAACCCAAACTGCAACACCCATAAATAATATACTTTGCTTGGGGAGTCATATGCTCGGTCTTAGAGAAATTTTTGAAATCCAATATCATACAACTCCCTCCAATCAAACCTCCACAACAATTTGATTCCTCTCGTCCTATCCCTGGTTGGTACAAGGAGAACGAATTGTGCGCCTTCCACTGAGTCATTGGACATGACGTTAGTAGGTGTAATACCTTCAAGAACATTGTCCAAACTCTTATTGACAAGGGGGAACTTGTGTTGGATAACCTCAATGCACCCCCAAACTAATCACTTGACATCTTCAGATAACCATTTCCCAACCACGCTCTTTCTGCCAATAGTGAAAACAAAGTATAATCTTCTCATGCTCACAAAGTCCATATTGTCAATATGGTTCTTGGTGAACTTACTGCTGAGAAGGCCATCGACCAAATCACCTCTTCCCCCACTCCACTTATTAAGGTAGTGGGGTCACCAACCTCTCATTTGATATGCACGTCAGAGGAGGAAACCCTTCCCACTTTATCAGTTTCCTCAATCATTCAACAATCCACCCTTCCTTTAGCAATCATGCCTAAAGAAGAAACCACTTTGCCTACACCTCCCACCGAGGAGTCACCCTCCTAGATATTGGAATCTTTTAATCAGGAAAAGGATGAGGTAATTGTTCCTTCCCCTCAACCCTTGGGTTTATCCTTTGAATCCACTACCAAGGGATTCAGACCCATCTATAAAACCTTCTCAAGATTGGTTAAAAACTTAGAATTCATATTCGATCCTAACCTGGATCGGTCCACCTTTTGGCAATAGCTTGGGCTCCCATATAAAACCAAGTAAGAGCTCTCTTTGTTAGAACAACCTACCCTTTCCATTATCAAATCCACTATCACCACAACCCAACCATCAAATGCCTCTGCCCATCAAACCATAACAACCCCACGAGAACCAAACTCGCCCAAAGTCATCAAATCACCTTTTATTGTTCTAACCAAATCCACCAAGAACCTTGGCACATTTCTTACCCACAACATTACTCACTTGTCAATAAAGTTGGACCTAAACCCACTGAACCTATCAAACAAACCCCAAGCTAAGCCAACAAAGAAGGTAAAACCACCTAGAAGCCTAAAAACCAAAACTCTCCCTCCCCTCTCCACCTTGCCCTCTATTTTATGACCTCATCCTTCTACCTTAATCGGGAAACCAATTGTGCCAGCAAAAACCCAACTACCACTTTTGGTTACACCATCACTCTTACTTTCATCCACACCTATTTTCACTGAGCCACCCATGAACAAACCTCCTATCTCCTAACTAGCTACACACAAACTTCTTATCTCCCGAATGTCTACCCCAAAACTTTCTAACCCCAAACCCTCAACCTCTCTACCAAAACCTAAACCATCCACCAAGGGCACCCCTTCACCCAAGTCTTTGACCATCAAAACCACTCCTAAAAGGGCTTCCACCCCCACTGCCAAACTTAAGCCCTCCACGCCTCTACCACCATTGTTTGAGTCTTACTCCACCATCCTATAGAGGTTATTACAAGCATCTTGCTTAACCTTGCCACCTATCAGACAATTTGACCCACACAGTCCTAAACCATCTTGGTACAATGACAAATTAGTATGTTCATACCATAGGACACCTGAGCATGACACAAAGAATTGTAAAGCTCTCCAAGTGATATCCCATCAGTTGTATCACAAGGATGACTTATTATCAAATGAGCTCCCTATGAGCCTGACACCGATCCAAGAACCAATAGCCATCGACCAACACCTACCTACTCCTTCACTCTCACCTCAGATTGAAGAGAAACCAAAACAATCACTTATCCTGACTCCTCCCCCAATCCATACCATCCATGTGGTCACATGATCAGAAGCCTAACCAAATGACAAGGGGAAGACAAAGGTGTCCATTCCATGGACATATCCCTCTTCCTCCACCCAACCACCTGGCCAACACCAAGCACCTTTACCTTCGACCAAACCCAAAGTGTCCTTTTTGGGACCCTCTCACTCCAATCCGTCTGAATCAATCTAGCGAGTAGTTCTGAAATAGCTTCACCAGATGTCGGTAAAGATGAGTTTGTATGAAATGATTAATACCTCACACCATCATCACCAAGCAATGATAGAAGCATTGAAATCTATAGAGGTTAGGCCAAAAGACCCACAACCTTAAGCAATTTTTGTTAGAGCTCTATAGTTTTCCAACCTTGTTACCTTCAAGGGTTTGGAAATACCCTCTATCCATCCAGATGATCCAGACCCTCCTCTCTTCATTACTGCCTATATCAATCAGACCCACATCAAGAGGGTTATGGTTGACGGAGGATCTAGTATCAACATCATCTCCTCCCACGCCTACAACTAACTCAAATTACCCGAGAACATTATTTCAGAAACCTCAATGGTGCTTTGATCATTCAACGATACCATGGCCATGACTTTAGGAACTGTTGTCCTTCACGTTCATCTAGGACCCCACACCCTTCCTAAGCTCTTTTATGTAATATAAGGAGAATTCCAGTATAACATCTTGTTGGGATGCCATTGGATTCTTTGCATGGGTTGTGTGCCATCCACCCTACATCAATGCATCAAATTTGAGCGTGAAGGTCAAGTTGTTACCATAGAAGATGACCCGATCCCTTTCACATCATGTAACATGATGTACTGACCAATGACGTTCTCTTTCCTCCATCCAACAAGCCTTCACCGGTAAAAGACGAGGCTACATCTTCTTTTGCCATTGAAACATCCACCAGTTCATCTATTCCTTCTACCCAGATCCCCACAATGAACCCTTTGGAATCAACATTCCAATGTCTTTCATTGGGGGAGTATCACCTTCTGACCCTTGACACTTTCCCTACTCCCCAAGAGTATGGAAAACTTGACCATCAACCTAGTTATGACCCCAATATTGGAACCATTGTTCCTTTTGGACCCTCAACATGGAAAACCAATTTTATCTATGGGGGACTTGATAAACCCCTCGACACTTCCGCCACCTCTTTTTCACTTCGACCATTCACCTCCACCTTCTCCTACCTAGATAAACCAGAGTTTACTAAGACATACTTCTATAGGTGTGCTTGGAAGGGATTTGGCCTTGGTCGATATGAACATGGGCCGCACGCGTTGCTTCCAATCAAAACTTGAGAACCTCACAAAAAACACAGCCTCAGTTTCATGCCACCTAAACAACAAAGCAACTCGCCTCCCATTACCATCATTGACGAGGAAATCTCATCCTCACCATCCACTCCACCATTGATAGCTGAGGGTTTCGATATCATCCCCCCTAACTTTTATTTATTTATTTTTTCCTCATCAAAATGATCAACGTCAAACCCCTCACTTATCAAAAGGACAAAGCAGTCATAACCATCCCTCTGGCCCATCTTGAGATGATAGGAGATGACTCTCCTTCCATTAATACCATTTAGTGTAAGGATGATGATTCCATTTTCACCTATCTTGGTGCACCAGATTCCTCTATCCACAAATCCCTTCCTCTTGAGACTTCAACCATGTTGAATGAATCCACCATAGATATCAACTTGGGCACTCCGGACAACACCCACATTGTCAAAATTGGCCAATCATTTAATTTTGAGGAGCTTCGGGACTTCCCCTCCTTCCTTCAAGACCACAACATAACATTTGCTTGGTCTTACAATGACATGTCAGGAAGCCACCCCTTCATCGCTACCCATAACATAGTCACCAACTGTGATCTTAAGCCTGTTAGGCAACAACTTTGATGAATGCACCCTCGCATAGCCCTTCTCGTCAAAGAAGAGCTTTAGTGTCTCCTATCCATCAATTTCATTCAACATAATGGGTATCAAATGTTGTTCCTATCACCAAAGCCACAGGGGGACTAAACATTTGTGTGGACTTTCGTGACCTCAACCTTGCTTGCCCAAAAGATGACTTTCCTCTACAAGCATTGACTAGCTAGTTGATCTTACAACCAACCATGAGATGTTATCTCTTATGGACAGATTCTTGAGTTATATCAGATCCTAATTGCCCCCGAAGAACAACACAAAACCACCATTATCACCCCATGGGGGACTTTATGTTATAGGGTCATGTTTTTTGGACTGAAGAACGTTGGTGCAACCTACCAATGCATTATGACCTACGTCTTCCATGACCTTATTCATAAAATCATCGAAGACTATGTCGATGACCTTCTTGGAAAATCTAAATGTCGTAAGGACCATTTGGTCATTCTCAAGATTATCTTTGAATGACTCATCCACTACCATGTTTGCCTTAACCCTAAGAAGTGTATTTTTAGGGTCTTATTAGGTAAGCTCCTTGGATTTATCGTCTCCCTTCGAGGAATCGAAGTCAATCCGACTAAAATCAAATCCATCCTTGACATGCCTCTTCCTACCCATCTCAATCAACTCCACAACTTGTAGGAGAAGCTCCAATCCATTCATCGCTTTATCTCTCAGCTCTTGGACCGATACCAACCATTCCATCACCTTCTGAAGAAGGATGTATCTTTTAAGTGGAATAATGACTGTCAAAAGACCTTTGATTTGCTTGAATTGTACCTTTTGTCTCCACCTATCCTCGTTCCTCCCAAGGAAGATCAACTTTTTATCTTTATATATCTGCCACCGACCACTTCTTAGGGGCAATGCTCGCTCATCTAGATGAATAACACAAAGAGAAAGTCGTCTACTACATTAGCCACACGCTTGTAGAGTACGAGACTCGGTATACCCATACTTAGGAAATTTGCCTAGCTTTGGTCTTTGTGGCCACCAAACTCCGACACTACCTTCTCAACCACAAAACTTATGTCATAACCAATATCGACCCACTCAAGTATATGCACTCCAAGCATACCAAAACCAATGTATGGACAAGTGGCTCATGTTTTTGACTAAGATTTACCTTGAGTTCCTTCAACAAAAGTCAATTAAAGGGAAAATCATTACCAACCAATTGACTGATGCATCATTAATAGATAATCAACCTCTTCCTCCTGAGTTCCCTGATGGGTCCATCACAACCTTCTCTTAGGTAGACTTCACCTATCAAGTAACCATGTTCTTTGATGGATCAAAGTGTGAACGTGGTAGGGTAGCCAACATTATCCTTATTTCCCTTCACGGTGAATCTCGTCCTTTATCCTTCAAGCTAGATTTCAAATGTACCAACAATATTGCTGAGTACGAAGCCCTAGTAATAGGACTTCAAACTACATTAGCCTTGGGAGTCAAAATGATCAACATCTTTGGTGACTCTCAACTAGTGGTCAATCAAATCAATGGCTCTTATCAATGGAAGAATGACATTTTATAACAATATAAACAATTAGTTGACATGCTCTTAGCATTATTTGAACACTACCATATCCAAACCACTCCATGATCGACCAACACGTTTGCCAATACAATGGCTTCCCTCGCTTATCACATCTTGTCTACACCCTCTGACTCTAAGCTATATGTCGTTATCCATAGGCTTACCCAACCCTCTTATGTCAAATTAGACTCCCACCATCTTTAATGTGAAGGAGACCCAACCTCACCTTTGGTATTAGCAAACTTTTGACTATCTTAACCTTGCAATCATTCCTTTCGATCTTTTCAGGAATGCTTAAAGAGCATTTATTTAGAGTACCTCAGTTTTACCATACTGGGGGGAATTCTTTATAAACGTGGTTTTGATGGTCTTCTCTTTCGCTACCTGCGTAGTCATAAAGCCTCTCATGCTATCAGAGAAATGCATGATGGGATTTATAGGGGCATTTTAGTGGCCTCATCGTCTTTAAATGCATCCTTCGTCTTGGCTATTACTAGCCTATCCTTAACCAAGACTACTGTGATTATGTGAAAAAGTGTGTCAAGTGTCAACAAGCCAATTTACATTACACACCTAGTCATAGTCTTCACGTCTCCAAAGATTTTTGGCCTTTCTCACAATGGGGTCTGGACCTTATTGATGAAATTAACCCTCATTCTTCACAATGACATCATTCTATCATCACTACAACCAAGTAATTTACTAAATGGGTAGAGGTTATTCCTCTTGTTTCAACCAAAGCAGAAAATATTGTCAACTTTATCAATCATCACATTATTTGTTGTTTCGATGTTCCTCACAAAATCATCACTAACAATGGCAAATCTTTAAAAAAACAAGTCCAAGGTTTTTGTGACATATTCGGTATCAAGTTAAGTTTCTCTTCACCCTATCATCCTCAAGCAAATGGACAGGCGAAAGCCTCCAACAAAACTCTCAATAACATGCTAACTAAAATGGTCAATGCTCTAGTTAGGACTGGTATTTACACATCTCCTTCGCCTTATGGGCATATCATACTAGCATTCAAACCCCAATGGTTGCTACCTCTTTCTCTCTTGTGTTTGGAGCGGAGGCTGTCTTGCCTCTTGAAGTCCAAATTCCTTCTCTTCGCATATCCATGCAAGATATCATTTCTAAATATGATTATCATAAAAAATGTTTAGCCTAGTTTGAGCTACTTGACAAGCATCATTTAACTGCTCTTACCCATATTCATGTCTATCAAGAGCACATCAAATGCGCTTATGACAAACACCTTAAAGTGTGAGAACTCAATATCGAAGATCTCATCTTAAAAGCAAATCAACATGTCACCAATATGGAGAAAAACAAGCGAGGCAAATTTACTTTCAATTGACTTGGACCTTATATCATAACGCATAAGTATGGATCAAGAACTTATCGGTTATCCTCCCTTGAGAGAAATCCAGAGCTTGAGCCCCTCAATGCTTTGCATCTACATCCTTTCTTTTGTTAAAAAGGATTAAACTCACCTTTTGTATAACTTAAGTTCATCCTTTGCTTTCAAACCACATTCATCTCCCTATTTTGGGGGCAATCGATTAAAACTGAATCATGTGATTATCCATCACAATCATAGCCTAATCTTGAACAATGGTTACCACAACTCTACCCATGGCATGATTCTCATGGTACTTTATACCCATGTTACAAAATGATTCTCATGGTTGTTGTCACCTAAACATCATTACACTTAATCAATCTTCTTGTGATTTTAGTTCTGCCTTCATAAAGGTGAACCTTTAAGCCTATATAAACAAGTCTATGTCAAGCAAAAAATCAAAAAAAAAAATCATAACCAAAAATAATCATGGGTCATTCCTAGTGTTTGTAGACTGCTCCCTTGAAGGACAACAGCCAAAAACATATCAAAATTACTCAAAGTAAGGTAGACCGCTCCCTTGAAGGATAGCAACCAAACTCATTAAACAAAGCATACAAACTTATACCACTCCCTTGAAGGATGACTGAGTAAAACATTTGTCAAAGCATAACAATTTATTGGAAGCTTACCTCATCGATCAGCTTCCCCAACCCTCCCAAACAATAACAAAATAACAAAAGACCCATTATCAAGCATCATAAAAAACAAAATAATTTTGAAAGCCATAATCCGCTCTCAAAAGCAAAATAATTTTGAAAGCCGCAATCGGCTCTCATGAGTAGACTTTTCACATCAATTAGTCTACAACTTATATGATATAGACTTGTTTATACTAAATCTTCAGTAACCTCCAGAAGAGGCATGCTAGTCTCACAAGAAGGTTCCATTTTCATCCATCTCCCCTTTATGCACTATAAGCAAGGGATTTTGAGCTTACTTGACATTATGTGATCAAGACACATTTTTAACCAACTAACGAATGCTAATGCGAAGCTTTCGAAGGGCTTATGTTTCTTAATCCAATCTAACTTCGGTTTGTATTAGTCCTTGCCAAAGAAGAAGCATTGTGCCATTTTCTTATGCTCTCACACTGGTTGGTATATTCACTTAGACATTTGTCTCTTGATTATCTTCTCTTTCTCACATCTGGTTTTGTTATTTAACTTACTTTATGTGCTTCACTTTAACCAAAATGACCATAATCATAACCACATCACATAACATCATCATAATCATCATCAAAATCCATAACATCAACATCATATTAACATCATAACATCCATGAACAATGAGCAATAAACCATTTTACCACATGTCTAAATATAAATGAGGAAGCATATGTTCATCAAATTTTAGCATAAACATCATCATCATATCAATGCCATAAATATGATCATCTCAAACATGAAATTAAATCATCACATCCATGCACAACATCATCAAAAACCATAATCATAAATGTCATAAACATCATCATAGCATAAGTCCATAACCAAACATTATCATAAAATGATTAAAGAGACATATCATCACATGCCTAGTTAGGTAATTCCACATTCACATCATTATGAGCATAACCATAATCAATATAGCATCATCAATAATCAACATGTACATCATAACCATGAACTGTAAGCCATAAAACATCTATGTCTCATAAATAAACATCATCATGTATAACTATATATATATATATACATATATATATATATATATATACATATATATATATATATACATATATATATATATATATATATACATATATATATATATATACATATATATATATATATATATATATATATATATATATATATATATATATATTTCAAAATATACATCACACTACATCGGCTCATAGGTTGGTGCCAAAAATCATATACATAATAAGTATAATGTCTCCTAAACAAACTAAGAACCTGAAGCACCACTACCTCCTAGAGCCTACCCTCCTACACCTATCTGTCCACCTGCAAAAGAAGTCCATTAACTTGGTGCCACTATGCCTATGCCTCCTACCATCTCAGCTCTACACTCACCCCATTGAGGCTCATCGAGGCAATGCCTGAAGACTAGGGCCTCATGATACTACAACTCCTCCATAGTTGCTACATATCTCTACATCGAGATAGTCCCTGTTGGTCCCCCTACAACTAGTACTCCACCTCCTACCTGCTAGAGAGAATCTCTTTCCTACATCACCAAGGCTAGCATAGCTCTACCCTGATCCCTCTCACTTGTGATAGTGGCTAATTGACCCTATGCCACTGCCAAGGATGCATGTAATGCTACCACAAAAACCTATGCCATGGCTAGTGTCGTTCATCCCTGATCCCTCTGAGCAGTCACTACATGTATATCTAGGGTAACCCCTTGTAATTGATCTTGCTAACCACCTCTACTAGTTGGGTCAACATCCATCACCTGTTGACCACCATCATCACCCCCAAAATCAATCACTGCATAGTGTCTGGTACCATATCGGGTAGGCCTGTGTAACACCTACACCATCCTTGTTTATCCTCACGAGCAACTCTTCGTGATCAATAAAAATGTGAACTGGTTGTGGCTCAAGTAGTAGGAACTCTATATTCTTCCACCTATATCTTGGGAATGGACCCAAAATATTCTGAACTAGGTTGAACTATCATTGCACCTTATCAAAAGGAATGAGCTCTATCTCACCATCCCTTCTATTGTATATCCATTAATAGCTCTATAATGATAGTGTCTATCTCCTGTAGTGTGCCCACTCTAGAAATTTGACATATGGTCTCCAAATCACATCTTCGATGACCAAGGCATCCAATAAATCTTTGAACTAGTCAATATCATGAACCCCTCCACCTAGTCCTGAGAGGGCAAAATCAGATCTCCATCGCATAAATCCAACTCAGAAGTCCATCTAAGCATACCCCTCCCATAATAGCCCCATCAACCTCAGTACCTGGATGTGCTCATAGACCTAGTAGTGGAGAACAAATCTGACACTAATCTCATACCTCTTGTGATCTCAGAATCCCCATAGCTCCCTATAAATTTGAACTAGTAACACAAACACCCACCCAAACACTGTGCGGCCCAAAAACATCTCAACTAGCACCCTCGACAACAAATAAGGGAACCTCCCATGCTCTAATCTGGGGTGACATAACACGAGACTGCTATCATCATCATCAGTAGTAGATACCTATCACCTCTAGCCCTCTGGTATAATAGAGTATCACTAAAGCTTCTTACATGTCACCTCACAAAGTCGAGGTCGTCTCCATACAAAAGCTCCATAAAATCATCTTACTCCTCCCTCTCAATATGCTAAATCAAGTCACCCCGTATGGGTAGCCGTGTAATCCTATGGATATCCTTAGGTAAGATGATCATCTCACCTATAGGTAGTAGGAAGGTGTTAGTGGCAGGATCCCATCTCTTAATGAGTGCCACTATCATCACCGCGTCCCGTGGCACATGCTGGTAATGCATCATACCACCAAGGCCTACTTCCTCCATATGGGCCCAGTCTGTTGTGGTCATCCCTTGATGAATCTCATTGAAGATTTGGGGCACCCAGTCTTGCATTTGGATCCTCTCCCGTGCCTACAAGGTTTGATAACAAAAGCCTTATTCCACTAACAAATTGTGCCTACAAACTATACCTTTTTTCCTAATTCACCTATACCTAGTGACACCATTTTTTTTCAACCTACCTTACATTACCCTTCACCCTACAACATAACTACTACCTTTCACGTCCAACCTTTAACCATTACCTATTAACCTACAATGTTACCCTTGACCTTAACCTTCACCATTAACCTTTAACTACTACCTATTAAACATAAAATAAAACCTTTGACATCACTTTTAACCAAACATTCATAACACTACCTAACATAAACCCTAACTCATTTAAAATCCCTAATTCACCAAATTTTCAAAAACTTATCCAACTTTTGATGACTACTGATGATCACGGTGACCGTCAATGGTTAGGAGACCAACCATCTACGATCACCACACAGTGACCTACGACGGTCCCTTATCGACTGTCGACGATCGATCTTAATCAACGATGGTTGGATATGATCATCGACGATCATTATAATATGACCGCCGATGATCCACCAAACCCTACCCTTCCCAAACACCCACCCAAAGACCATACTCAATAAAAAATACTTATACCTATACCTATTCAACCCTACCCTAACTACCATACCCTTTCCAATTTCAAAATTAACCTCAAATTTAACCTCAACTATCCAAAACCTAAACCTAGGTCAATCGCTACCCATAAAACAAAAATCAATGCACAACCAAATACCAAATATGATTGCATTTACCAAAATCAATCTACTCTACCAATTCAACATGGTACCTACCTCATTCCTCGACCATCATCGAGGAGGAACTCTAGGACCCACAACCTAGCCATGTGCCCTACCTCACCCATGTTGCATCCTCATTGATCCAACCTCCAATCCACTCAGTCAAATCAACAATCCAACTCAACCACTCAAACGCTAGCAACACCCTCAATGTTTTTCTTGCAAAATGCCAAACGCCAAAGTCAAATCACTCAAATGAGCAAATAAGACCCACGACAACATTTTTTGTCTCTACACTTTTAGGGTTGACCAAGGTGATGGTCAAGGTGATCGTCGATGGTCAGGGTGACCACCGATGATTGACTCCGAGGGTCAACCCTAACTGTCGATGATCAACCTTTTGGGTTCTCTCCCCCAACCAACTTTTTATATAATTTTTTTCACTCAAAACCAAATCAAGTGCACACCATAGGAGATTGCCTTCTCTGACAAACACTACACCACATCAACCTCACCATTAGTCATTTTGGACCGACTACTGCATACTTTGTGACAACCTTGCCTTGGTCCTTTTGACCGGACCAACTCAATTGCCATATTGAACAGTTTTTTGAACTTGTGTTACCTTGTGCACATTCGATCAATTTGTGTTTTTTTGGGAGCACTTCCTACCTTGTATACCTGTGACTACACTCACCTTGTCTAAGAGACTTGAGTTTGCAAGTGTAACCCAACCGTCACATACGGTCATGTGTTCCACTTATCACTTGTCCTTATAATATCGACATTAATGTTTACCAACAGTGGAAACCTAGTCAATACTTGATATTGACTATCGCACTTAATCAAACCTTGTGTGCATGTTTGCGTTTTAGTGCCCAACCTATCACCCACCTTCATCACCTTAACCAATCATCAAATGTGCACTCGATTCTATTTTACCTTATCACTTCCCAGTTTGAGGGAGAACACCTCCTCCCATACTTGGGGCAACCTAACCTTTGACCCACAATCCATTTTTGTTTTGCAGCTTATTGATACAAATTACATAACAAAAAGGGGCAAATGTAGACACTGGAAAACTGCACACTATGGTTCCAAGTGTCGAAACACCCCTAGACCCCCTAGGGACCAACCCTGAACTTTTGATCACAAACCAAACCTAAGTCAAACTAACTCACCTTGACCAAACTTAGCCTTTGATCCTTGATCACCGATGGTCACCTTAACCGTCGATGATTAGGCCTGACCATTGACGGTTAGGTTTCACCATTTGAACCACTAAACTCTAGTCAACTCTAGATTGCTTTTTTATATTTAGCTCGTCTAATTTATGTGCAAACCAATGCATGTGAAATCTAAATTTGAATTATTTATTGAACCTTTTTTTAACATATTGTTGCACCTCTCCTTTCCTATAAAAAAAGAGGAGAAAGTGAAAGAGGCTAGATCCAAAATCGATCAATCATCGATAACTATCAAGATCTTCTTGTATCAGAGTTTCTTTTATAGGTCATTTCTTCTAGTGATCAAATGAACCAAGTGTGATAGAGATCCGAAGTGTTGTCATCTATCAGCCAACAAATAAGTACTGTTACTCTACCGAAATTGCCCCAAACTCTATCAATGAGTTTATCAGCTAACCACCTCAACCATTCATCATATCAACAATCAACAAGCTAAGTATCTATTTTTAATCATTTAGTTACTTTGTTTCTATTTCAAAATCAAACCATCCCAAACCCATCTCTCAAAATTCCATTCTATGACCTCATTAAAACAACATTTTCTTAACTAGACCCAACCCATAGTAACTATCGATGGTCACCCTAACCGTCGACGGTCTGTCCCAAAGGGCAACGATTACCCTAACTGTCGATGACACTCCTACCACTGATGATTATTGTGTGACTAAATAACAAGCTATTTTCACCCACTAGACCTTAAACAAATCCAACTTTCTTTCCCTCTGCTTGATTACAGAGCCTTAACCTATTTTCTAAACCATACCCGACTTATTTAGCATTAATATTGACCCACTTATTTCTATAATTAGTTAATTTTGTCTATTCTTTTATCAAGCACTTCTTGTGCTTAACTTCAGTACGTTTTGTTATTTATGCAAGTATTTTATCTTTCTATTTCTAAACTCAATTGTTTAAAAAATGTGGATTAACAACCTCCTAGGAAGCGCATCCTTCCCAGATCTAGCTCTTGCTAGGCAATCCACCTAACTATCTATCTAACCAACCATTTCTTTTAGTGCTTTTTTATTTGCAATTCATTCTTCCCCAGACAAAGAGAAGTCTCTACAGTCATTTGATTCAATGCGTACACAACATATCAGGTTCTACTAACCATACCCTTCTCAAGTTTCTTTTCTTTTCCTTCCAAAGAACATAAGCAAAACTTATCTGAAACACTAATAATCAAACTCATCCACCTTCTCCCACCACTAACAACCAAAATACACCAATTGACACCACTTAGATTCTTGTTCAGATGGAGCCAACAATTCCCAAATGATGCAAATGCAACATCACATTTTATAAATGACTAATTAACCTTCTCTCATCATGCCTCAAAATAACCAAAATTTTATTCCTCTTAGAGATGCCAATGAGAATATCATTTCACAACCTCTTATGCAAAACAAGATGCTTGAACATCTTCAAAATGAACCATTAGCTCCATTCATAGTATCCGTCGATATTGAACATATATCTCCAACCATTAAATATGATGGAACTAAATATCATGCCTCTTCTTAAATCATTTGGTAATCTATATAAGGAATGGGTCCAAACCAATACTTTTTATAACACCAAACTTTTAGTCAAAACATTCACATATATTTTATAATAGTATAAGTAGCTCCCACAATATTCTATCTCACAATTAGACGATTTAGTCAATGCTTTAGTTAGAGTTTCAACAAAATGATCTCTTAGAAAATTGTCTTAGTCATTTCATTAATGCTGGGCAATTACCCTCAGAAATAACTCACACTTTCATCAAATGATAGAAATCATTAGCTCACAAATCAAATCACAACTTGAATGATGATGATCTTTTTAAATGATTTATTATCGCTTTAATACCTTCTCTTCAATACAAAGTTTGAACTTTTCCCCAAAAACTTAAAATGAGACATTTGATCAAGTTAAAAGATGACTTTCTTATGAAACAATTTGAGCTAGCCCGTAGTTCAATCAAGGAATAATTCTAAGCTTTAATTAATGCAATTACGAGCGTCAATCCACAATCTCAAACAAGAGTAGTTCAAAAAAATAATCAAATTGTTTCTCACCCACCATTAACGGTAACACAAATGAAACAATTACTATCTCCATCTAAACCCTTCATCTATAACAATAAATCCCCCATCATGGTATGATCCTAATAAATTTTGTTGGTTTCATGTTGATACTGGTCATTCTCATGAACATGTCATAGACTTATTAAATTTATAGTTTCTTTCATGTTAGGGGACACATTTGATCACGATGCTATGATCAAATTACGTCATCATGAATATCTCAAAGCCTCTCAAAAGAAACAGGTTACTAAACTCATACCCTCAAAACCTCAAAAATCCTATTCTACCTCAAAACCTAAAAAATCCTATTCTACTCCTAATGCACAACATTCAAATGATAATCTTTGTGCCATTGATGCTGATTATGATCAATATGAAACCAATTATCAGTATGTCAACATAGCAAAAGTTAACTATAGATGTAAACCTGTTCACATGGATCTCATCACTAAACCTAAGAAACTCTTTACTGATGAACAATTACTTAAAGATACTACAATTACTTTACCAACATCTTACAAACCAATTGATGAACCACTTCCACAACCAAAACCTCAACCTAATTCTCCCATCCCTACAAAAAAATGTCATCTCTCATAAACCTCATGTTGGTTCTTCATCTTCTAAATTGCATTAGAATTTATTAGAACTTAGCTTAACGCCTTGAAAAATTATCCTTATGGAATTAGTCCAAACTTCCCCTATCATCATAAATTCCTTATGATGCAACAATTGCACAATATTAAAGAACCACAATCTCACAATTCAAAACTCCCTTCTGATGGTCCTTCACTTACAAAAGTTCATAAATTGAAATAGTCTCCTCATCCACAAAAACCTCCATAGAATTTATTGAATAGGATATGATTAATGATGAGATCCTCTTTTGAGCAGATGATCCACCTCTCTTTATCAAAGTTGGAATCAACAATACCTTCATTTAAAAATTCCTAGTAGATGAAGGATCAGGATTAATGTAACTTCTCTTTGGTTAATTCAACAAATTAGATACATCTAAGAAAATCTCAAAAAAGCATACCTCACGTGTAGATGATTCAATAAAACTAATCAAAATCCACTTGGTTGCATTTGGCTACCACTCACCATTGGACCTAAGACAATTCACACTAAGCTTATGGTTCTTGATCTTCCCCTATCTTACATGCCATTTAGTCACCCATGGACCCATCGTATGCATGCCATTGCTTCTTCAGGTAGTCAAATGTATCAAATTTATACATAATGGAAAATGTTACAAACATGAAGTCGTTCCTAATCTGTGGAGTATTCAATTACCATATCCTAAATTTCAATATCACATTCTTATTACTTCTCACATCAACAATCCACATCTCATTGAGTTTGCTAACATGCATTTTGATTTACATGTTACTGTTGCAAATTTAGATTGTGATGAACCAAATGAATTGCAAAATACTTGTAATACCACTCGATTACCTCCTTATATAGAGGAATGGCTCCCTTATTTACTCCCACATGATTTCACCATTCCCTTACTTGATGATACTACTAATACTCCTCCCATGAAATGCATATGAAGCCTCTTACACAAAGGATGATTTCACTTGTAACAAATATGGAGTAGTTAAAATATTTCAAGATCCTTTAACTATGTCTCTTCATAAATTCAACATAGGTGTATCTACTACTGGCTCTCCTATGGAAACTAATGCATGCACTATTTTTCACACCTTTGATGATAGCTATATCATGGCTCAAGTTAAATCATGAGATTTAGATATACATCATTATCAAAAGACATTACTAAAAATACATGATATTCATGTAATTCATATCTCATTTGATAATTAATCAGAACTTGAAGCTTATGTGCCCCCTACTTATTTACCATTATTCAACACATCATGGTTTATCGAAGAAATACCTACTATTACATCTTCTGAATGTCCTATGCAACTTAATATATTACAATCCACTTTACCAACCATAAATATCATTTCTCTTTCTTATGATTGTATTGATCAATCCAAACCATTATCATCTGAATCTAGCCAACCAAACTCGATTGAAATAACTCTTCTTAAGTTATCACCTAAAATCACATCTATTAAATAAATCAATCCAATTACTATAGACCATGTTGATTACACTCAACCTTATCTCATCAATACAAAATATTATCCTCTACCTTACTTGAAATTACGTTAGATGCTAAATCTATTGTTTTGAGACAAATACATTATAAATATGATAACAAAGGCAATCAAATCATTGATATTGAAGTGGATGTCAAATATTATTGATTTTTACCCACGTTTCCCAATGATGAAGCTATACTAGAACTCTTCCATGCTAGAGAACCTCAATTCCCCTGCCAACATCATAATCTTGGCCACTTTAAACAAAATATTCCTTGTTTAAACAAGTTCATTGCTAGTGTGGACCCCCAAACACATCTTATTTATTCTCTCCTTGATATAGGAGCATCTAATATACAAATACCATTTTCAGTTGTTGAAACTCATATGCTAGTTAGGAGTCATACTTGATCTATTTTGGGGTATAAGTGTGTGTGAGTGATCCTCTAGGGTCAATTTTTTGTCTTAGGAGTCATCATGAGTCATTAGAAGTGTGTTTTGAATGTATTGGAGTTTCCCTCCAAAAGTATAAATTTGAAAATTCAAATTATAGACTTAAGACTATGACCATGGGCATAGTATGGAGTGGTTAGAAGAGAGAATTGTTTTACAAGGGTCCAAGAGGTCATGAAAAGAGTGTTTGAAGGAATTTTGATGTCCAAGTCCTTAAGTCTTGAAAATCAAGAGTCATGTTAAAAAAGTGTAACTACCACTCACATGTTGAGTTAGCCATGTAAGAGTCTTGATGGTAACTACCAAAACCAACATAGATGTTGGATGAGAATAGAAGTTGTAAGGTAGGTGGAGAAATTATTTAGAGAGTAGGGAGAGAGGAGAGAGCTCCGATAAGGAGAGAGAGGAAATAAAAAACAAGAAATATGTATGCTTTCCAAGAAGGTGACAGAGTCTAAGAATGGACTGTAAATGCAAAAGTTGATGGTTCATATGAATAAAGAAGAGTTGTTTATTGTGTATACTCTCACATGATAAGTATATGGACTGTCTTTGATTATAGATTGCCTTTGAAAATCCCTTGAGGCTATGAGTATGTATCATTCTTGTGTGTATTACAGGTCTGAGACAAAGAATGTAGGATTACAGTCAATATAGGATGATTTGGGGCTTCACAGGATTGTTAAGCCCAAAAATTCTATGGTACATTAATTCAAAAGACATGTGAATCATATAGACCTGAGACATGTGAATCATATGGACCTTATGATTATTTAATGTAGTGATTTGGAGTGGAGAAACTCAGGAAAAGACAGCTCTGCCCATGTACCCTGTTATACACTTGTGACTATCAAGAATGAAGGTAAGTTGATGTTTCTTGAGGTATAGACTATGGATGTGTTTGATATAATGGTCTGTAGATAAGATTATTCTTGATGGGATGGTATGTTAGTTGGTCTGAATGCAAGGTTAATGGTAAAATTTCAATGCACAGTCCACCAGAATGAACTCTGTTTGCACAGTCAAAACCCTATTTTTGCTCAGTCAAATATCAAGAAAAGAGTGTATGCATTTGAGAAAGTGAATGGGTGTGGAGTTAGTGAAGTATTGGTATGAGTGTAAAGGAAAAAAAATCTTGAAATTATCCCTTTGAAGTCTTTAAACCATTTGAAGTGTAACTGACTACTAAACCCTTACATAGTCCTTCATAAGGACACATAATTATGTGTTTTGTTGTTTATAAGCTATAACCAGATTGAATAAAGGTCATTAACCATTTGAAAAGGTGGATATTGATAGAATAGACCTTGGGAAGGTCTTAGAATAGTTTGAAGTGGTCTCAAAATACAAATATTTTAATTTGATCCCTCTTGGCCTACACAGTGTATTATGCAAGCTCAGAGTTTCATGTTTTTGTTTATTGTGGTCAACTGAGGAAAGAACTTGAAATACTAGTGATTGGAGATTGACAAGGGAGATAAAACATAAATTTTAAATTTTGTTTGAGGACTTGAAGTGGAATATGACTCTCTTTATCCTATTTTGACCCCTCTCAGCCATGTACAGGCCTACACAATCAACTAACTAGGGTTTGAAAACAATAACCCCGATAAGTTGAGTTATAACCATGGGAATTTGACAAAACTTTGTAATCCTATGTATTTTTCCATGAGGGAAAGGCTTCAAGTGGTTTTGACCTAGTACCATATGGTCTGGTACAGATTTGAAGTCTGAGCAAGTGTATGCAGGGCTAGAAGGCCTAATTGGTAAGGTGGTTATAAAGGAAGGTGTAATTTCACAAGGAGTTAAGTGATGAAACTTCATGTGAGGTAGTCAGAAGATAAAGGGTGCCCAAATCTATATTATATATTTAGGATGACTTTCATAATGTTCAAACAAAGGGATTTTGTGAAAAAAAAGGCTACAAGCAAGAAGGTGCACTATTCATGTTGTGGTGTGTCAGGGGATGATGGAGAGTGAGTGAGAGGTCCAATGGGGTTGAGGCAAGTATGTGATGCACATAAGAGATCATCCATGATAGCGAATTATTTTCATGAGACCTAATACAATATTTGATGTTGTAAGACTTAAGTTGTGAACCTAGTGTGAAGCTTGTGAGTGAATGAGTGAAAGGAGATGAATCAATGAATGTAATGAGTTGAGGGGATGAGTGAGAGACTTAAGTAGGGTCGAATGACATTGAAAAATATTTTCGAAAGGTGATTAATGATAGGTTCAAAGAAAAGGAGGATATTAAGCCTAGTGAGCAATTGAAAGATGATTGGTGAAGCTTTAAGTTTGTGAACAAAGCAAAGCATCTTGAGTTGATTCAAGCTAGTTCAGAGCCAGAGATGGTGGAATTAGACTTTTATCATAACCCTCTGCATCATTTGGTATCAGAACAAGGTAAGATTTTGGTTAAATCTATTTTGAGTTAGTTATTTAAGATTGTTCATTTGAGATAGGCAAAAAATGTTATGAAGTTTGCATGATGTGACATTATAGGGGTATTGCGGGAAGAGAGTGTGGTGTAGGTATGACCTATTGAGGTCAATACAAATAAATTGAATATTAGTGAAGAGATGAACTAAAGCCCCTAAGTCCCATGTGGAGGACTTGAAAATAGACAAAAGAGATCTAGAGGAGATAAAGTGAAAAGAGCATTG
The DNA here is from genome assembly GCA_037957365.1 of Torreya grandis. Taxonomy (NCBI): domain Eukaryota; kingdom Viridiplantae; phylum Streptophyta; class Pinopsida; order Cupressales; family Taxaceae; genus Torreya; species Torreya grandis. The sequence continues at coordinate 715,574 of JARHVA010005520.1, read as the reverse complement.
AAGCTCAAGAGAGAGAAGAGGACTCCATGTGAGATTTAAGAGACATAAGAAAGTTCTAGACAAAGGACTAGAGAAAGATAAGAAGATACAAGAGAGGTCTAAGAGGCAAGCTAGGTAGGCCTCGAAAGTGAAGGAAAAGAGAGAATATGGATGTAGTAGAGGAAGTAAAAGAGATTAGAAGAGAATTAGGGCATAGTTTTAAGAAGATAGAGCTCATGGTGAATCTCATGAAGGATCAAGGAAGCCAATGGCTTGGCTATAGTGTGAGGAAGAGGGTGAAGTGGCCACTAGAGTTACTTATGAGACAAAGAAGGCATAAGATGAATGCCTTGGGGAAAGATAAAAACAAAGAGGGTACAACCCATAAATGCATGAGGGATGAAGAGTTGCTAAGAGAACAACATGAAAGATAAGTGGTGAAAAGAGTTCTCATTAAGGAGAACATGGAGAGAGAAGTGCCAAGAGAAGCACTTGAGAAAGAAAGTAATGAGAAGAGGAGAAGGTCTATGAAAGAGACATTCATGGAGACTTGTTGGTCTCTTATTTTATGTTCTATTATTGCATTTGAGTGTGTGTATGCAGATATAAAGGAAAGGTGGGTGAAGGTCAAGAATGCGACCTTAAATTTTGTGAGAAATGGATCAAGCAGAGTACCCATCAAGAAAGATGAAGATGATAAAGTGAAGGAATAGGTTGAAGAAGACAACATGATGAAGATTGAAGAATATCAACATGCTAAATATGAGATAGAAGAGGAGTTCCATGATGCTTTGACAAGCATTTCAGCTAAAGCAAGAGAGGAAGCTCCCAAAGAACTCATAAATGCAAACTATGAATATTTGAGAGAAGAAATGGCCTTGCAGCAATCCTTTAATGAGGTAAATGAATGCTTAGGACACGAGTTTAACTGTGCATATGGGAAGGAAGAAGCTAATATAGAGGTTGACAAAGTAAAGAGGAAAGTATATCCCTCAAAGAGAGTACAAGGGCATGGGTATTAGTGCCTAAGTGGCTCAAGCCATCAATTGGTGAGATGGAAAAGACAAACCTCAAGTAAGATTCCATTCAAAGGAAGAATTCAAGTAAAAAACAAGAGAAAATACGGAGAAAAGAAATAAAGGGCGGGTTGCATCAAGTTAGCATGATAAGATATCAAGCAAAGAAGTATGAAGAAGATGAGACAAGAAACAAATTTCAGTCTAAGCATGTGCAAGGTAGAAAATGGGTCGTAAAAAACATGGAAAGAGTACAAAAAGATAGTCTTGAAGGTACACTCCAAAAATTTGTGAAAATAAGAGAATATTGTAAGCCTAAGAAGCAAATATAAAAATGGTGAAAGTAAACAAAGACAAAGAGATGAAGATGCAACTGAATAACTGAATGAGGAAATAAGATGAAAAGTGTGAAGAGAGCACAAACACATGGAAAGGTAAGCAAGTCATCTATGATAAGTATGATGATAAATTCTTTGAATCAATGAGTGTGATCATGGAAAGAGACTATAAAACATGGAAAAGAATGCCAATGAGCATAAGTGGGAAGCAAGGTGACAATTCAAATGCACATATAGATGAATCATTAATAAAAAATGAAGACATAATGACTATACATGTTGGTATAAAACATAATTTTTAAGAAGATGAAGGACAACATGGTCCCAAATTTGATGAAGTTGATGGAGAGATAGATGCTCTCATATTGAAAGAGGAATTGGAGGTGCCAGAAAAGTTCTCTACTCCATTAAAAGGGTTGCATATAGGCGAAGGGCAACATGAGAATCTCATGAATGAGATCAAAGAGGAGTCAAATGAGGAAAAGATTAATGGCCTAGGTGCTAATAGCTATGAAGACACTAACAAAACTCTTGAACAATAAAAACTAAGTATGGATAATATGAATAGTGCAGGTATGGAGCAGCACGAAGGAGATGAGCCATAAGAGCTCATGATCAAACATCACAAGGGTCAGCAAATGAAATATCTCTTTTATGATATCTCCTTAAAAATCAAAAAAATTACTAAAAACCCTCAAAATTGAAAACTGATTTTTCAAAACAGCAAGGTACATAATTCTAAAATGATTAATATTTCTCAAAATATTCACTTTTGACAATACTCAGATGCTTCAAATGATGTAGAAAAATAAGTAGAATATTAAATAATTGAAAAAAAAAATTTATGGTCAAAAGTTGAATTTATTTCTTTATTTTCATGACTGCAAATGGGGAAAATTATAGCTAATTGTAAACTTTGAAATATAAAGAGAAATTGTCTGGAATGAATCCCTAGGGCATTAAGGTGATGGCAACAAGCTCTAGATCTAAAATCTTTGGAAAATACCCACAAAAACCCCTCCTAAAATCCTCCTAAATCTCCCAAATGAGTTGCCTTATGGGAGACACCCAATAATTCCAAATTAGAAAATAGATGAGCCTGAATGATGAATGGTTGTCCCTATCCTCTAGATTTGAATTCTCTAATGTATCCTTTGACTATACTCCAAATCTGAACCAAATGAACCACAAGCTAGGGATATGGGTTTGAAAATCTCACTGAATAATGTTCTTTCAACTAGGAGTGGATCTCTTACCATCAAAGCTAGGGATCCTGTAGAATTTAACCTCCACAAGCAAAAAGACTGAAAATAGTGGTAGCTGAAAATGATTGAGTGAATGAATATCCTCAAAAATGACCACAAGGGGATATATATAATCATCCTAAAAAAAAAAATTATAATCTCCACCATTGGATTAATCCATATCCAACACCCACCATAAAGAAGCCTTTAATATCTCAAAAGAGGCAAAGAAACCCTAACGCCCCATTTTGGGAAATTGTCATGTGTATAAATATAACTTAACTGACTCTATTGTTCACATGCTAAAAAAAACACTTAAGTTTTCCCAATGAAAGAATATAACATAAAGTACCACCTTTTCACCCATCACTTAAGTCAATGACGAATTATAACATAAAGTGAAGGTGGTAATGAAAATCCATAGCCAATAACCCCCAAAGTCTCTAGCCTTTGGGATATGACTAAGGCTAAGACTGAATTAAGCCTTCCAAGCCTCTTGCATATGAATGGGGACATTACAACAAATGAATCCAAGACAAGGCAAGCATATGAGTCGTTTGCATGATGATATTAAAGCAGAGTTGGAGGAACAAAGGAATGAGAAAGATATTGGAACAAGTTTCCAAAAAGTGAATTCAAGAGGTGAGCTAATTGAAGATAATGAAAAAACTAACATGGAGAAAGGTACAATTGAAAAGAAGTCTAAAACAAGCATACAAGCTCAATGAGCTAGTGAAGAGGCAATTTAGTCTCATGACACTCACAAAATGCATATGGAGGATGCTATTTATACAAGTGTAGCTAAAGAGAAGGATGAAGAAGAGTATGAGAACCATGATTTGACTAAGAATGAAATGAAAACATGGATACTTATAGCTAAGAGCGAATTGAGGAGAAGAAAGTGGAAAGAGAAACCAAGGAATAGAATAATGAAGACTAAGCAAAAAAAGATTGAGAAAGATGGACTTGAGAAAGACAAAGAGGAAGGCGGACAAGAAAGACAAGTAAAGGATAATTGGAAAAAGAGAAAGAATAATGTTATGTTACCATTCAAATTTTCTCCCTCCTGGGGAGTATGATGCAGGAGCATCTAGTATACAAATACCATTTTCAGTTGTTGAAACTCATATGCTAGTTAGGAGTCATAGTTGATCTATTTTTGGGTATAGGGGTGTGTGAGGGATCCTCTAGGGTTCATTTTTTGTCTTAGGAGTCATCATGAGTCATTAGAAGTGTGTTCTAAATGTAATGGAGTTTTCCCTCCAAAAGTATAAATTTGAAAATTTAAATTTCTAGACTTAAGCCTAGAAGGACCATGGGCATAGTATGAAGTGGTTAGGAGAGAGAATGTTTGTACAAGGGTCCAAGAGGTCATGAAAAAGAGTGTTTGAATTAATTTTGATGTCTTAGTTCTTAAGTCTTGAAAATCAAGAGTCGTGATAAAAAAGTGTAACTACCACTCACATGCTAAGTTGACCATGTAAGAGTCTTGATGGTAACTACCAAAACCAACGTAGATGTTGGATGACAATAAAAGTTGTAAGGTAGGTGGAGATAGTATTTAGAGATTAGGGAGAGAGGAAATAGATCTGAGAAGGAGAGAGGAAACAAAAACAAGAAATCTGGATGCTTTCCAAGAAGGTGGCAGAGTCCAAGAATGGATTGTCTATGTAAAAGTTGATAGTTCATATGAATAAAAAAGAGTTGTTTATTGTGTTTACTCTCACATGATAAGTATATGGACTGACTTTGATTACATATTTCCTTTTAAAATCCCTTGAGGCTATGAATATGCATCATTCTTGTGTGTATTGTAGGTCTGAGACAAAGAATGCAGGATTACAATCAACAAAGGATGATTTAGGGCTTCACAAGATTGTTAAGGCCAAAAATTCTATGGTACATTAATTCAAGAGACACATGTGAATAATACATAATTTATGATTATTCAATGTAGTGATTTGGAGTGGATAAACTCAGGAAAAGATAGCTTTGCCCATGTACCCTGTTATACGCCTTTGACTATCAAGAATGAAGATAAGTTCGTGTTTCTTGAGGTATAAACTATGGATGTATTTGAGATAATGGTCTATAGATAAGAGTATGCTTGATGGCATGGTATATTAGTTAGTTTTAATGAAAGGTTAATGGTAAAATTTCAATGCACAATCCATAGGAATGAAGGAACCACGTTTGCACAGTCAAACCCCTGTTCTTGCTTAGTCAAATATCAAGAAAAGAGTGTATGTGCTTGAGAAAGTGAATGGGTGTGGATTTAGTGAAGTATTGGTATGAGTGTAAAGGAAAACAAGTCTTGAGATTAGCCCTTTGAAGTCTTGGAACCTTTTGAAGTGTGAGTGACTACTAAACCCTTACACAATCCTTCCTAAGGACACATAATTCTGTGGTTTATTGATTATAAGCTATAAATGGATTGAATAAAGGTCATTAACCATTTGGAAAGTTGGAAACTGATAACATATACTTTGGGAAGGTCTTATAATATTTTGAAGTGGTCTCAAAACAAAAATATTATAATTTGACCCCTCTCAGCCTACAGAGTTTATTATGCAAGCTTAGAGTATCATGTTTTTTGTTTTTTTTGGTCAACTGAGGAAAGAACTTGAAATACTAGTTATTTGAGATTGGCAAAGGAGATACAACCTAACTTTTAAAATTGGTTTTATGAATCTAAGTGGAATATAACTCTCTTTATCTTATTTTGACCCCTCTTGGCCATGTACATGCCTACACAGTCAACTAACTAGGGTTTGGAAACAATAACGCCAATAAGTTGAGTTCTAATCGTGAGAATTTGATAAAACTTTATAATCCTATGTATTTTAACATAAGGTAAAGTATTCAAGTGGTTTTGACCTAGTATCATACGGTCTAGTACAGATTTGAGGTCTAAGCAAGTGCATGGAGGGCTAGAAGGCCTAATTAGTAAGGTGGTTATAAAGGAAGGTGTACTTTCACAAAGAATTAAGTGATGAAAATTCATGTGAGGTAGTAAGGAGATAGAGGGTGCCCAAATATGGGCTTAGATATTTAGGAGTACTTTCAAAATGTTCAAACAAAGGGTATTTGTGAAAAAAAAAGCTACAAGCAAGAAGGTGCACTATTGAGGTTGAGGTGTGTTAGTCGATAATAGAGAGTGAGTGAGAGGTCCAAAGGGGTTAAGGCAAGTATGTGATGCACATAAGAGATCATCCATGATAGCATATTATTTTCATGATACCTAATACATGATTTGATGTTGTAAGACTTAAGTTGTGAACCTAATGTGAAGCTAGTGAGTGAATGAGTGAAAGGAGATGAATCAATGAATGGAATGAGTTGAGGGGATGAGTGAAAGACTTAATCAGGGTCTAATGACATTAATAAATGTTTTCAAAAGGTGATTAGTGATAGGTTCAAATAAAAGGAGGCTATTAAGCCTAGTGAGCAATTGAAAGACTATTGGTGAAGCTTGAAGTTTGTGAACAAAGCAAATCATCTTGAGTTGATTTAAGAAAGTTAAGAGCCAGGGATGGTGGAATTAGACTTTTTTGATAACCCTCTGCATCACTCACTCACGCTCCATATCACTTCCAAGATTGAAACACTATGTTTAAAGAGCTCACCCCCGAAGAACATGATAAGTTTAGTCTCTTCTTTGATAAATATCGTGAAGATTTTGCTTGGTCATATGAAGACATGATTGAAATTGATCCTAACATTATTGTACACAATATAATTACCTACCAAGATGCCAAACCCATACAAAAAAAGCAATGAAAAATTCCTTCCGAGATTTCTAATCTATGCCATGAAGAAATCATCAAACTTTTGGATGCTAAATTCATTAAACCTGTGGATTACTCAGAATGGGTTTCAAACATTGTCCTTGTTCATAAAAAAGTCACCATAGTTATTCACATATGCATCAAATTTCGAAACCTAAATTTAGCACATCCAAAAGATAATTTCCCCCTACCATCAATTGATACCATTGTCAATTTTACTACCGGTTACGAAATGTTATCATTCATGGATAACTTTTTGAGATATAATCAAATTCACATAGCTCTCGAGGATCAACATAAAAAAACATTGACAACAAAATGGGGAACCTATTGCTACATTAAAATGCCTTTTGATCTTAAAAATTTCGGAGCTAAGCTACCTATCAATGCACAATGACCCATATTTTTCATGATCTCATTCATAAAATCATCGAAACATATGTGGATGATCTTATTTCCAAATCTAAACATAGTGACACTCATCTTCATGATTTAACTATCATATTTTATTGACTCATTAAATACACATTTATACTTAACCCCTTCAAATGTTTGTTCGGTGTTGTCTCTGGTAAACTAATAGTATTTCTAGTCTCCCATCGGGGAATTGATGTCGATCCAGCTAAAATCAAAGCTATTATCAACATGCCTATCTCTCGCTCCATTCTAGACATTCGAAAATGCCTTGAGAAGCTTAGAACAATATTTCTCTTTTTGTTCTATAAATTGCTTACTGTATCTACTCCATTAATTCCCTTATTAAGAAATTTAATGCTCTAGAATTGATAGATTCATGCCAAAAATCATTTGATAGCATGAATGAATCCTTACTTCATCCTCTTACTCTTCGACCACCTTCAAATGATCATCTAGTAATCTTATATACATCCTATACCCCCTTACCAGTTGGGGGAATGTTTACTCAACAAGATGAAATTGGTAGAGAATATGCCATCTACTACATCAGTCGAGCCTTAATCAATTAAAAAAATTGTTATACAAAATTAGAATGTGATTGTTTAGCCATTTATTTCACAGCTAAAAATCTCTGCAATTATATGCTCTATCAAATTACTTATGTCATTATTCATTCTGATCCACTTCATTATTTTTTCTCCAAAGCTTTCTTATCTACAGATAGAATCGACAAATAAATGGTCTTATTGATGGAATTTGATCTCCAAATTGTTACACAAATATCTGTTAAAGGACAAATCATTGCAGATCAACTTGTGGTTGTCTCCTTACCAATGAGTAATCACCTTTAGGATACTCTTCTTGATGAAGAGATTCTTTATATCAAAGGTCTTAACCAAACAATTTCACTTAAAGATTACTTTCACAACTTCACAACTGATCTGGAAGAAAATAACCAGGGAAAATCTGACCCTCCTACCGCTAAAACAATCATTAAATAATTACTAAAAATTACTATTGACTTGCATGAAGAAACTTAGACACTTCACTTTGATTATAATGCCCCCAAAAACACTCGTTAACAAATCTCATAAAAATAACTTATATATAAATTAAATTAAATTAAATAATTTAAATTAAATAAAAGGAGCTTCCCACTTGCAAGTGGTAGGACAAATCCCCACCATAAGATCAAATCTTCCTACACCTTTGGATATAGGGCTTCAAAAACTCTGCCTTACGTTTTCTTTATGGCGAGATAAAAGTCAAATTTCAAAATAAATTCTCAATTCATCTTTGTTTCATTTCGACGTTGAAGTCTGGGATGGGAAAACTCAAAGAGAGAAGAATGTTAGAGATCATTCTTTTTTATATATACTTATGTATACCACATACATTCTCTTTTGTTTTTGACTTTTAAATTTATTTATTCTTAAATTTCGAATTTAAATTCTTCAAAGAAAATATTTAAACTCTCAAAACCTATATATCTTAAATATATATTAAAAGAAAATCCAAATATTATATTTAACTTAATTTAATTTAATTTAATTATTTTTGTTTATTTATTTTTTAATACTATGATTTCCTTTTTCTTCTTTTATTTTTATATTTTTAACATGGTTTATATATATAATAAAAAGATTAACATGTTAATCTTTCTGCCCCCTTTTTTTCATTTATTTAATTTATTATGATTTCCTTTTTCTTCTTTTATTTTTATATTTTTAACATGGTTTATATATATAATAAAAATATTAACATGTTAATCTTTCTCCCCCCTTTTTTTCATTTATTTAATTTATTATAATATTTCTATTTAGTAAAGACTAACATATCAACCTTTCTCCCCCCTCTTTTTTTTTTTTTAATTTAATTTATTACAATATTTATATTTAGTAATGCACACACATATATATGTATGTATATATAAGTATAATTTATTTGGTATGACTAATTATTAATTAATGAATATATACACAAATATATATTCCTTTAAACACATTTCAAATAGAGTTTTAAAGTTAATAGTTTCCATAATTGGGTTTGAATACACAAACTTAAAATATCTAATTGTCATTACCAATTCAAATTTGCAACAAGGGGAGATTGAAGAGGTGAGGAGATCCACATTTGACACTTATAATTGTATTTGCAAAGTATAAACTAAATCAAGTGAGCATTGCAATTTCTTTTATGGTGAACAATTTCAAGCACATGATTTATCTTTATTACAAATTTATTTTTCTTAAAAAAAAAAGAAATCAAGAGATAGAGAAATGTAGGGAAATGCAATAAACAAGAGTCATTCCAAAAAAAAACTTAGCGTATGGGAGAGAGAGTGAGTGATTATCTAGTTCCACAAATGATTCATTTACATCATATCCCAAAGAAGGAAGAACCTTCATTTCAAAGAAGAAGATCTATAAATTAGTATGCATATCTCATTCACAATCTATAGACTTTCAACAATTTCATGGAGTAACTTAAGAGAGTAGGAATAATGTAAGTTTCTTGTTCCCAACAATATTCGTTCGCAACCTAAAACAAACTACTTGCATATAATGACAACAAAATGAGAAGAGAAGGATAGGGGTTAAAAGCATTCCTACACATGATTATTGCATTTACACAATACACACAACATTCTATTTCAAAGAATGATTCTTAATCATTATAACTTGTAAACATTGTCTCATATATACTCATTACAAGAGTTCATAAGAGAGGTATACAATGTTATAATTCTTCACAATACTTTCACAACAATCAAATCCTCAACAATGAGTATAGATTTTCTCAATTTTCAACTAGTAATTTTTTTCATATTGAGCAAGATAATTTAGAAGGAAGAGGAGGTAGAAACATTTATTCATTCAAAAAGATTCAAACACTTCCAACAAGATATAAAAGGGATAGATCTTAAGTCCACATGGCTAGGATCATTGTCTCATTACAACCTATTTACAAGAGTTCAAAAAAATGATATCCTAGGCTACAAGTCTTAACAAGACTTCATCAAAAATCTCATCCCTCAAACAATGATTATAATAGAGAATAATCTCCACAAAAACATGAGAGGCTTGAGATGCCAAAAGAACATATGAGATCAACCGTCATGCCACAACATCAAGCTCCAAGCTCCAAGCTTCAAGAAGGAAAACCTACACACAAGTAGTCAAGCTCCAAGGACACTTCAAGAAAGTACCAAAATAAGCCAAAGGAAGATGCTTGACCACCTAACATATAGGTATTATCACATGCAAATCTCACCAATTGAGGTTTATGCATAGCCTCCCCCAAGCTCAAAGAAAAGAGGCATGCCTCAACTCATATGCACAATTAAAGAATCTAAAAAAGGCAATGGTTATAAGTGCCAATAATTAAGAATAAAAAATAGAAAATTATTCACAATGAAAACATAAACAACAAGGAAGTTACCAAGACTTCACTAAGGGGAAGAGAAGATGACACTTGCTTTTTTTGTTACATAATTTCATTAATGAACACAAGAGATTTCAAAGCTAAATAAAAGAGTGCTTATCAAGCAATAATTTTCCTCCTTAGACCTCCCAAAATATATCATGCCTCCTCAAGTCTCCCATAGCCCTCCTTAGACCTCCCATATTTCATAAAAGAGAGTGGCTTTTCAACCTTCTTAAAAGGTTCCACTTCTCGTAAGCAAGTTCATACCTATAAAGCTAGAGTGGGTTTGTCCACCAAGTCATGAGCAAGAGCTCCACTCTCTTATTCCTCAAATACAAACATTTATGCCAACCCTACATATATGGCATAAAGGTGCTCCCAATTCTCATACCCAACATTCACACAAAAACAAAATAAGAATACAACAAGAAAGGGAAAAAACATAGCAACAATATAAAATGTAAAGAACTTTAAAACAAGGGTCTCAAAGTCAAGCAAAAAACTTGATCACTTGCATTTAAAATATAATCATTCAAGAGAAAATAAGAGAAGAGGAAGCCTTCAAACATAAATATTTACAAGTAAAAAGGCCTACCTCAACCAAAATCTTCACCTTTCAATCTTTCTTCAAGCACACAAGTTCTCTCAAAATCAAAATGCATAAACACAAAAAAGGAAAATAAGGTCCTTAAAAGGAAAAAGTAAGAAAAATAATGACCAATAGGAGGGTGACATGTGGCCATCTCCATCCTAAGGATACAACCACCCTCCATAAATTTATCTTACAAATATCATAAATATCCTCACATACTCACATGTGTGTTTCTTCCACTCAAATACAAAATACAACTTTTTTGTACAAAAATGAGGGTTACTTGTAGGAGAAAAATCTAGGCCATAAAGAGGGCCATTCTATGACAAAAAAGTAGTCAAAGTCCTTAATAAATACACTATAGACATGGACCCAAAAAAAAACTTGTAAGACAATGTTTACTTGTCAAACACTCAAAGAAAAAGGTGGTTGAAAGGATAATTTTGGGATTGCACACAAGAGTTGGGTTTGTGGTTCAACCCAACACTCACAATTAGGTTGGTTAACCTCATAGAGGCTTAATTTAAATTTAAGTTTATTAGACTAAAACAAATGGTTTAGGTTAAAACATCATAATTCTAAATAATAATTAAAAAATGAAATATAAAATAGTATAAAATATTACATTTAATAATTTACAAAATGAATGGGTATGATATTTAAAGGTTTGGAAGGGTCTAAGGTGTGCATATGGTCCATTGAGACATGTTTGAATTCCTCATAGTCCCGTCTTTGGCCCCCCTTAACCTGCACACTTAATATAAACATCAAATATATCCATGGAAATATAATTGATATCAAGAAGATTATAAAGCATGTGCATATATAAATAATTATTTCACCACAAGAACATCATAAGACTAGTCACATATCTTGATTAGTTCAATAATATCAATAGTAAAACTATGATATTAATCATGTCAATAAATAACAATATACCCAGATAAGAAAAATACATCCACTCAAGATAGTCATGCTAAGTAACCACACATGTAAATAAGATTTGTTGAACTAGCTAACCAAGGTCCATAATGAAACATAATATAAAGTGTGGACACCACACTTCATTCCTCCATATAATCCAACACATCCATAAAGTCTGGAAAATTTAACAAAACATATAGTAGAGAGTTATATCAAAATGGGGTCTCATATCGATGGTGAAAAATGCCTTCAAGGAGCTGGGGTAGGCCGTGTTTTAACAAACTTTATGGTTAAATCATACCTATAGCATTTCAATTAACTTTTGATGTCACCAATAATATGACTGAATATGAAACCCTTATATTAGGCATGCAAGTCGTGACTGATTTAGATATCTTATATTTACATGCTTTAGGTGATTCATAACTCATATGTCATCAAGTTAGTGGAGATTATCAATGTAAAAGTAAAAATCTTATTATATATCATCAAATTGCCACTACACTTGCCAAGGAATTCAATTCATTTATCATTGAACCAATCCCACAAGAGCAAAATGCTATAGTTTATTATTTCACTTCATCATCTCTATTTCATCCTCATCAAGTTCTCCATGATTACTGATTCCTTATCCAAATGAGGAAGTCACCTTATTCTATATAAAATAAATTTGATTCCCTTATCTATCACATAGAAGATGTCACTATTCGATAGAGCTTATGATACAAAAATATCATCCAATTCATTGAAAATCATACTTACCCCCCAAAAGTAGATTTTCATGAAAAGAACTGAATTTGCAAACAAGCATGCAAACATGTACTTTGATATAACACCCTCTATTATCTTAATGCAAAAGGTACTTTACTCTGTTGTGTAATGCTAAAATAAGTTGCTACTCTCCTTGAACAAGCACATGGCGGCATTTGCATTGGTCATTGTAGTAGCCACACCACAACCCTTAAATACTTGTGCATGGGTTAATTTTAGCCTACTCTTGAAAAATATGTTATTAATTTTGCTAAAAAGTGTAATCCTTGTCAACTTCATGATGATCTCATTCACTCTCCTCTGATCGAACTCCAAATGTTGGAATCTACTTGACCATTTTATATGTAACGATTATATTTCATTAGTAAATTACCTAGATCATAATATGGTCATGTATTCATAATCACCACCACTAAATATTTTACCAAGTGGGTGGAAGTTTTGTCACTTGTTAAAATTAGAGGCATTACTATTTATAAATTCATTCTCAATCAAATCATATCATTTTGGAATTCCTCATACCATCATTTCTGACAATGCTGGCAATTTAAAAAACAAAGATATGAAACAACTGTGTAAAATTCAAAATTATGCATAAATTTTCAACACCTTATCATCCTCAATTCAATGGCCAAATAGAAGCCACTAATAAAATTCTTAACAAAATATTGCAAAAGACTATTATAGAATCTCATACTGATTGACACTTACAACTCTACCCTACACTCTAGGCTTATCACACCAACATACATACTTCTATTGGGGCAACACCATTTTCGTTAGTATATGGGTTTGAATTAGTATTACCTCTAGAATTTGAATTACCATCCTTATGCATTTCACTTCATGGTATTATTCCTGATGAAGAATTATGTGAAAAACGTCGTCATGCTTTAGATTTCATTGATGAACGACATATGACTGCTTTAAAACATAATTACCAATACAAAGTTTGCATTGCCAAAAAAATAACAAGTCAAACTACGTACTTTCAATATTGGTGACATAGTCCTAAAACTAGATTATACACATAAAGAAGGCAAGTATGCCTAAAAATGGTGGGGTCCTTACTTTTTCAAAGATATCCTTGGTCCCAGTATTTATAGATTGTAAACTAATGAAGGACATATTTTTAAAGAACCCACTAATGCTCAATTTTTAAAGAGATATTTTACTTAAATATTTACTATTATACATGTTTCTCACATATTTCCATATACTGTAAACACTAAAAAAATTTACATTTTTTTTTTCAAAAGATTCCTAATGTGTAGCATTACATTACTCTCAATAGCCTTAGTTTTTATCGTTGGTCCTTCAGTCTATCCATGTTTCTTCATTTAATTCATGATTTTTAGGAAGAGACCATGGATAGGACCTGACCGTCCTCATGAATATATATATATATATATATATATATATATATATATATATATATATATATATATATATATATATATATATATATATATATATATAATTTTTTAGTCAAATCTTGATGTTTCTTTTTATCATTAGTTTTTCATTTTTTAAAATTTACTTTCACCTATTCGGTTTATTTTTTGTGAGTTACAGTATAAGACCTTGGATAGGACTAGGTCTTCCTTACAAAACAGTCTTATAGTCTTCATTTTTTTTGGTTTCTCTTTTGCGAGTTACAGTGTAAGACCTCAGATAGGACCAAACTTTCCTCATAATTTTTTATTTTCATTAACTTCTTTCTATTTAACTGGTTTCCATGAAAAATAAGGCAATGGTTCAAGATTGTGACTTTATAATCTCATAATCAGTTATATTATTTTGTGGTTAAAATTTTACTAAACTATTTCTCATGTCTCCCTACACTTACATTATTTCTTATTTTTGGACCTAAATTTTGTAATGCATTCTAAGTATTTTGGAGCCATAAATGCAGAAGAACAAGGGCACAAGAATATGTGAAGAGGACTACAATGCGAGAGAGAATGACACAAAAGAGAGAAACATGGGAGAACAACACAAAATACCTTGGTGCATATGGGTGAGTTGTGAAAGATAAGAAAATAATGAATGAGGAGCATAAGATGCAAGACTTGAAAAAGTGCAAGGCTAAGACAAGGGTGCAGGGAGTAGAGGTGGTTCCAAGGCAGTTCATGGAAGTATTGTAGATAAATGGAAGCGCAAATCTAGTATCGGATAAAGAAAGTAAATATCTAGCATAAAGAGTATATAGGGGTTGTTAGGTCCAAATCAAAAGGAACTTAATTGTAATGACTTGCCACAACTTCTTTTTATGAAAAAATCATTAGCTTGTCATCTATAATGTATTAATGATTCAACTCAAGAAGGGGTTTGCTTGTGTATAAATACCCCTTAGATTTGATTAGAAAGTGTTTTTGGATGTAGATGTATTGTTGCTGTCAAGATAGAGATCTAAAGAGATTATGTACTAAATGAAGTACCTTTGTAAACTTATCAAATGAGATCAATAGAACTAATACTTTATGAATATTAATGTGTTAAATCTCTTTGGTGTTAATTATGCCTTTATGATACTAAATAAGTATATGCACTGTGTGAATACATTAAATAGTAACTCTAAAATGAACCAATGTGAATTGGTCTAGATTGCATGCCTTGGGTGAGTGCACAAGATCACTCGCATGATATGTTGGTGCGCTAGCACATTGGCTTCTTCCTTCCTCTTGGCATGAGACTAGTACTTAGTCATGTGAAACTAAGGATGAAAAGAAACCTAATATTTTGATTTTGTTGCCAAGACCCATTGTACTTTTTATGATGATGGATAAATATGCCTGAATGACTATCTTTAGAAAACATCGAGAGTTGGGTGGTACCATAGAGGATAACTTTACACTTCAACATCTTTTACCATGAGTTTCTATGTAGACATGAGTAGAAAAACACTTATATTATTCTCTCTATGAATCATTCTTTGTAGAATTATCCATTCACTTGCATGTTTGGTTTTTATCATATGCATAAGACTATTCAAGAAATTACAGATGGAAGGTTCCTTGGTCAGTAGATCGTCAAACAACCTTAGTGAATTTGAAAACTACTTAGAATGTGCAATGGCCATGTGGTGGAAAAGGGCGCTCAATAACTACATTTAAAAAAATATTTTCTCTACATACTCTTGTCTAAAGGAAGCACATCAACTTTATGAGGGAATTGTGTGGGAGGTATTCATGAAATTTACTTTAGAGATTAAGAAGCTTATGGTTGATTTTGGACTTGAAAACTTTTCTATGGACAGTTAAAATCTCTTGTGCATGAGCAATGCGACTGGTAGGGAAATGGAGGGGTATGCATTGGTATGGGATTCGTAGTTCAACATGGAAGTTAGAAATCAAGAACTATGGAAGCATAAGTATGATGATGCTAAGCATAAGGCTATGAGAGACAATGACCCTAGGGGTAAACATGAGGATACTGGAAATGTTTCAAGAATCTGTAGGAGGATAGAAAGACATGGTGAGTGCTCCCTAACCATGGGCCAGTTCCCTTCACTAGAATGGGTATGTGTGAAAGAAGTTGGACAATCATTGATAGTGGAACCGAATCTAAATAAACCCAATTCCCCCACAATTGTGCATGCTCATGCATTTGAGTTTGACAAATTTTTTGTTAGAAATCAGGATACTAATAGTGCAAAATCTAAAGCTGAGATCATAGAATCTCTAGAAATGCAAGTTTAAGATAATAATTTACCATTAATTTCCACCTTTCCTTTAAAATTAAGACCTATGGTTCACCTTAGAATGCCTAGTAGACCAAATCTAAATAGTGGGCAGACTACGAGCCCAACAATAATTAATCAACCTCCCTCAGTGCCCAACATTTTAGGTGCTCCTATTGCTATGAGAGGTGCGAGAGGTGGTACCAGTGGTGATTCTACTGGAGGAAGATCAACCAGTAGCTCAGGAGGCATTGGAAGACCTCCCCCACAAGTTTTAGGAGGAATTAGAGGAGTGCCACAATAGGGTCTTCTAAAACCACCCAGTGCACTTGCAATCTATTACGAGATGACACTTCACTTCCTGAATATCAAGGTGTCAACAATGTAGCAGAACATGTTCACAAGTGTGAACTTATCTGGCAAGTGGGGGGTATAAATTCTACCGAGAAAAAGGTAACTCAATTTTCCACTACTTTATTGAGTTGCACACATAAATGGTACCAAAAATTTGATCCTCAACAAGCAGTTGTGAATTATGTATTGTTGAAGATTACTTTTCTCCAAGAATTTGATATCCTTGAGTTTGGGCAACAAATTATTTCTACCTTAAAAGATATCAAGCAAAAGCTCATTGAGAGTGTGTCCATGTATGATACACATTTCAAAGTGCTTCTTTCAAAGCTATCATTTTAGATTAACCTGATGCAACATGTTCAGTGGTTTGTGGGAGGTTTATTACTTTCATTCCAATGAACTTTATCCTAAAAGACTTCCATTAAACAACATGAGAAACTGGAAGCTACCCTCCATGCTAAAGTTGTGGGAAGTATAGATACGAGGATCAATCCCTTTATGGAGGTTTAGATAGATACTATGGCTTCTTATCTGGAGAAGCTTACATCCAATACTTCTCATGAAACTCGTAACGACTTGTGGTGTATTGACTATAAATTAAAAGGCCATAACAGAAACAAATGGCCATGAAGGAATGTTCATGCTTTATTAAAATAGTCTTATGAGATTTACAAAGAAGATGACGATGAAAGGATTTGTCCCTTGCTTCAACATACCACCCAAGCCAAAGTGTCACAATACTATAAAATATGTGATGCATATACGCATGATACCACTGATTATCAAGTCATCAATAAGATTCATGAAGCATGCATATGAAGTACATGCCAAACTTACATAGATAACAACTAGGAGGCTGATGAAATTTGATCTTTCAGAGGTCAAGGGCATGGAAATGGATACACAGGAGATCATTTTCCACATAGGACATGTTATAAGTGCAGCTCTCTAGACCACCACCAACATGATCACACAATTTATCCAACATGCACCTTTTATAAAAATGAGCAAAGCTTGGAAGAATGTACTAATTTATATTATACTATTACTAAAGAATGAAATGAGAAGGGCATCAGAATGATATGTGTTGAAAAAAATTTAAATGCTCAATAGAGATTGTAACCTACCTCTCCACTAGCTAGACCCAAGGTCAATATTACTACACAAAGTGGTGCTCATTCCCAACCAATTTCAAATCCATGTGCTAAAAAGGTTTATCATGAAGAACCTTGTATGCAACACTCTACTAATGCTCAACACTAGAAAGAAGTGTTGCATGACACAATGGCCGTAGTCAAAGAACGTGACGGCAAAATTGAGTTTTGAAAGGACAAAGATGCTAACATGTGGGGTGAGATGCAAAGAAATGAGGTATCCACAGACCTAGGGTATGACGAGTTCTAAGAGCTATGTAAACTCTTCCTTAATGATGACATCATCCCTCTTCTTAATAATTGGTTATGATAACAAATGACAAAGTCTTGAGAGGATCATCGTTTGAACCATACAATATGACAAGAGACCCGTATTCAACCAAATCTGTAATGTGACAAAGAGGTCCTTGTCAATGCATCCATTGATGGATGGATGATTTGTGATATCCTAGTAGACATTGGTGCAGAGGTTAATGTTCTACCCAAAGATGCTTGGAAAAAGATGGGGAGCCCAAATTTGTAACTCTCCCCACATGTCTTGTTCATGGCCAACAAGACTTGCACACTATGCATATGTATTCTTAAGGATGCCAGCATCAACATCTTAGGAATCACATTCAAGGGTGATTTTGAGGTGATCAAGCTTGTTGAAGTTGATGACTTCCCTAATCTTTTAGGTCAACCTTGGTGCTATGTAAAAAATGTTGACTTATATTTCAAGATGACATTCAAAGCATAGTCATTCCTTTAAATAACAATAAATAACCCCATGTAAATTCTTTTTGAGTGCCGATGAAACATTCTTACCATAATTCTTATGAGTTCATGCATTATATGGTATTCTGCATGCCTGGCTAGGGTGTGGTACATTCACCAAGAAACATGTAGAGACAAATACTTGGCATCTCATCAAACATGTTCTACTTACCACATTTGCATTTGTTTCATCATGAACAAATTTGAATGTCTCTGCAAGTAATCTGTCAGGTAGTTGTAGGAGATCAAACACCGATTGAAGAATAAATATGGCACATGAATGGCGTAATTGAGGATAGTTTAGATATCCTTCAAGAACTTGATACACCTACCATGGATTTGCTGGAGTTTAACTTTCAACTAGGCCATACACATAGGGAATAGATACAAAAGGGCAAACAGAAGGTTGTGTACCAAGTTGAGGGCACTAGTTCTTATCCACTAGAGCATTTTTTCGACCACTTAAATATACAAATGGAATGTGGGGTGCATGATGTTAGAGATAAAATATAGTTTGAGCAAAAAATGTATTCTGCACCACTATAAATGGTTCAACGGACCATTGGAATGAAAGATGCACCTAAACTAGCCACTGTGGGAAATTACTGGTATGATGTTGAGATAACCAAAATATTTGAAATATTGTATAAATACTAGTACATTTTTTCATGTAACTACATGTAAATTAAAGGAATGCATCCATCATTGGGAAAGATGCACATCAAGTTAATTTAAGGCATTTAAACGGTAAGGAAATGGTCATATCAAATGAACTCAAATTTGTGCATTTGTATTAAAGAGGAAATTGATAGCATGTTGCATGCTAGAGTTATTACTACCATTGATGAATCTAAATGGGTTAGTCCAATGGTGATAAACATCAAGAAGGATGGTCACATTTGAAGTTGTGTGGATTATAGGATATTCAACACTATATGTGTAATGGACCCTTTCTTGAAGCCTTTCATAGAAGAAATTATAGAGGGTATTATCAGGTGTGAAATTTACACCTTCACCGATGGATTGTCTAGATATCACCAAGTACAAATTACTGAAGAAGACAAGGCAAAAACAACCTTTGCAACTGAATGGTGTTCTTTTGTATATAATGTTATGAGTTTTAGCCTCAAGAATGTGCTAACGATGTTCTCATGCATTGTGGTGTAATCCTTCAAGGATTTCATCCACAAGTTCCTTAAGGTGTCCTTAGATGATTAGACTATGTAAGGTTTAGTGTGTGACCACTGTGATAATCTATGACTCATGCTCAAATGTTTCCACTAGCTTCATATTTCCTTGAATTTGAAGAAGTGTATCTTTTCCATCCCATTTATTCTATTGGTACATATTACTTTCTAGGATGGAATATTGGTGGATCCCATTAAAATTACAATAATTGTCCAACTCCCAGCACCAACCACTCAATGTGAAGTCTATGCCTTCTTAGGTCACATAGGATACTATCAAAAGTTCATTCAGGTTTATGCTAACATATCCATGTCAATGGAATAACTACTCAAGCATAATGGCCTATTCTTATGGATAGCTCAATATCAACAAGCATTTGAAGCCTTGAAACAAAAACTAGTGATTACATCCATTCTCTAGTTCCTGAACTAGAACCTCCTATTTCATGTACATGTTGATGCTTCATGGATGATAGTAGTGTTGACCATTTTGCCCAACAGGGCAAAAAATTGGTCAACTTCTCCCCCTATTGTTTAAGGCCATTTTTATTTTTTTGATTTTGCACAAGTCCAAGAGTTTCTACGGACTCTGTAGGTGCTTGGTTCGAGCTTCAAATTCTTTGGCTTTGGTCTAATCAGCCATGTTCAATGTAGATTTCAATCGACAAAAAATTCAAACGGTTCAGCGGCCTTTAGGTTCAACAAAGAGTTCATCGCTCGGTTCAAACGCCTCGATTCAAGAACGTTGAACCATTGAACCGTTGAACCAATCTTGGTTCAATGGCTTGGTTCAAGGAGCCTGAAGAAAAGACAAAGCGAAAAAGGAAAAGCCCGAAGCTCAAAAAAGTAACATAGGAAAGGCCCGATGACATTTGCCGAGGACGATGACGGCTACATGAACATCAAAGTTAACACAGTGAAATAACCGTTTGCTTTCAAACTAAAAAGATGCCAACCATGCGACCCATTTCCCTTTATTTCAAATTTATGAGCAGATGAAGCAATCCAAGTAATGCAGGGAGGTGTCAGGAAGTTATCTTAGTGGTTGACATAGTGCCTGCCATGTAATCATCAAGGAGGCACGACAGTGGTCAATGCGACTAGTTTTTCTTCATTATGCACTGCAGAGTAGGAAAACGGCACAACTCATCAATACAGTTCTTGACAGCAAAATGGCCATCACTCAGAAGCAGACAGAGTGATCCAAGTAATGCAGGAAGGTGTCGATTCAAGAAGTTATTTCAGTGGTTGGCACAGTGCCTACCTTGGGGTCACTTGTAAAAGGGGTGCCAAAAGGCCTCCTTTCTTCTTCTATATATTGGAGACTTGTCTTTGGGGAAAGGATCTTCCACATTTTGTAAGGCGTAGCCCTGGCAAAATTTCATCTAAATCAATACAATGCAATTTTACCTCTATCTTGGATAGATATTTCTAAGTATGTCTCGAGTGTTAGTTTGTGTTTAGTCATTGTTTCTTGATGCTTACACAGGTTCGACACCAACATACCTGTTGTCTACAAGGTGACATTTCTGTAGCTGACAAGGTGAGCTATATTTGGAAGTGTAGAATCAGAAGAAATTACTACATAAGTGTGCATCTCACAGCACCTTTAGTGATCTCTATTTTTTGTATTTTCCATTAAAGCTTCCCTGCCATGTTTCTTACAGCCTGGTCCTTCTGCCAAGTTTGAAGTGTATGTATGCTTGTTTGATTTAAGTGTGAAAGTGAGAAGGTCAACCTTATTTTGGTGCATCACCTATTTGGAGTAGGTTTGTTTCCCTGTAATCTTTCTCCCTTTTCATCCCCCCCATTATATATGTGTGTGTGTGTGTGTGTGTATTAGCACTTACTGGAATGGACATGATGCATCAAAGGGAGCTAGCCCTTATCTAGAGACTCTCCCCTCTAGCTTCGCCAGTCCCACATGCAAGAGGGGAGTTTCCATTGTTGTGTGTGGAAGGGCGGGAGCTAGGCGTCCTGCCCCCGGGTGCAATCCACTATGTCAACAGTTTTTGGCATGCCCGGTGGGACCAACTGAGACAAGTTTTGTCTAAAGAGTTGAAGAATTTTTAGTGTGTTCTTCAACTGACTAGTCTTTGGAGGCTTCTGCATTAAACACTAATGGTGACTTCGAGTTAAATCAACTGGTTAAGCAGTTCTAGTACCATACCATCAAGAAACAACATTCTGGTATGTATAATCCCATCGTTCAAAGCCATGGACCCTGTTTTCCTTGGCCAGCATGGCTATGATCCTTACCAGTCTTATGTTGATCCTTATCAGGTTCAATATGGCCAGTCCCAACCCATTCATGATCTATATCAACCTTATGCCCAGTCTTCTCAATATGTCATTGCTCCCACTCAACCCAGTCTCTTTGCCAATCAACCCGTTTCTGCCTTCAAGCGAGCACTGCTGGGATACAAAAAATATGTAATAGATATTGACACCAGAAGGGGATGTGGCCAAAAAATTCTTGATCATAACGTCCATCAAGTGAGGAATGCACTGGATCAGGTTAAGAAGGAATGGGTTCCTATTGAAAGAGCCAATTGGCACAGGCTTACAAATGAGATGTTGGATGTGAGTGGTTTGATTGCATCTGTGGAGGAGAAGCTGAGTATTTATGAGAGGCAGCCTTACCAAGTCTATCAACCTACATACTCGCTACCCCAAGCATCATATCAGTCATATACAGCCCCTGCTTATGAGCCAAGTCAAGCCTGTCAAAGTCCTTTCCCCAATTATGTTGAGGAGAGTTCCAAAACAACAAACCTTGTGTTTAAGGCTAATCTTGATAAACAGATTGAATTGGCAAACCTTCAAATGCAACAGTCCATTTTGGTAGTGAGGGAAATGGAATCTAAATCTTTGCTACCCTCTCACATTGTGGCCCCATCAACCCCAAAGGAGATGCCCAATCCGATTTTCTTGTGCTGGAATCAAGTGGTTGAGTCACGAAACAACAAGGGGGTGAAAGACATTATCCAAGAGTGCGAGGTACAAGATTAGGTTAGTCCTTTTCAAGTTCCCCCCACCCTTCCTCAGGAAGCTCCTTGCACTTCATGGAACTCTTCATGTACTACCCATCTCTATGGTGTTTCCCACGAGCTCCAAGAAGTACAAAGTGAGGATTATCTGGCTAAGCAAGTTGAGGAATTGGAAGCTAGGATGAGACTGCTTAGAGAAAGTGAGATGGAGCTTTCAGACCTTGTAAAGGAGCCGATGCTAAAAGACACCCCTTCCACCAATCCACAAGCTAATTTCAATATTGATGAAGTGTTGGTAAAGTGGAGGGACGAAAATCAAGAAATTTTGGCCCAAAGTCTGCCCTCTCCTATTCTAGAGAAAAATCCCTCTTGTATGCCAAATCCTTTCTATCAGATGGCACTTGCTCATTTTGATTCATCTGATGCATCAATCGATCCTACCCTCAATCCCATGCACCTAGCTTTTTAGCATGCCTCTTTTCAGATAGCTCTTCCTGTACATGAGTATACCCTCCCAAATCTTCCTCAACCTCCTCAAGTCTTTCAACATGATCTCCAATTTCCAAGCTAGAAGAAGGAACATCATCGACCAGCTCAAGACTTGGAAGAGGATAAAGTCACTACTTGTTCACGAGAGCAAGATTCCAATCCCAAGTTCATGAGTTGGAAGCAAACAGTGGAATCTTGGGGCAGAAAGGAAGAAGAAGAGAAAGGTTTTGCTCAAAACCTTAAAGAAGATGGGGCTACTTCTGCCCCTGATGATGATTGTGACTTTCGAGAAAGGCTCTTCCAAGAGGATATAGACAAGTAGATTGCAAAGTTGGAATCCAAAGAGAGATTCCTCAGCCAGCGTGTGATGGATGGTTCAGACCCAACAACACATTCCATGTCTAAACACACCCCACCTACACATCCCCAAGAGAGCTATTAGGCCATGCCTGATATAGGTGAAGTGCTGACTAAATGGAAAGAGGAGAATCATTTGATTCTAGTTCAGGGACTGCCTCCTCTTTCACATGAGTTCGTCCGTCAGCCTTCCACTTCACCCCTTCTCGAGGAGGAACCTATTTTGAGGGAAGCAAGTGAAGAGGAGTATGCTCAATTTATGACTGATTAGGGAGACTTCATGAGTACGGATGAGGAGGAGATCACCTTTAGTGACATGGAGGAGCATGGACAATCTCTTGTTCATGCTTTGAATGATTTGTTTGAAGTCATTGAGGCAGGCTGCACTGTTCTTCAAGGAGGCTATGAGCCAGTTAGGAGCAGAGAAGGCAACATTGGGGTTCAAACAAGCATGCAAAGAGGCTGCAGTTTTTCAGATTTATCCCTCCAAGAGGCTGGCAAATCTGAAGATACTTTTTTAAAAATCATCAATGAGGATGGTCATGTTAGGTTGTGGAGCTAAAATCTTCACTGATGCAGACATGGAGAAGGCCATTGGAGGAGTTGCTGGAGTGTCATAGACACCGGCGTCAGTCAGGCCAACCGATGTCGATAGGATAAGGCAGGAGAAAAACTGACGTCTGTTAGAGATCAGCCGGTGTCGGCGACCCCCAGGCAGACAGGGATCGACGTCGATCACCTGTGTGGTTTGACTGCGAGTATATTATGGGCAGTTAGTTGATGAACCATGTGTTTGCATGTTTAGAGCTAATTTTAGACTGAGAGCTGCAGATCTAATTATTGTATTAGGTGTCTAATTATTGTTTGGATGAGTTCTATATAATAGACTCATGGTTGTATTGTAAACTTGTGCTAGAGAGTAAGAGAGAAATATTATAAGCTCCTTCTGTGTGTGAGGTGAGCAATGGTGTGTTCCTCCTAGTACCACAGTACCAAGTGTGGGTGCTGGATTGGAGAATCAATAGGGTTCTTCATGTATGTATGATCTTGGTCATCAGGTGAGCATGGCTTCTATAGGAGATCTACATGGTAAGTAAGATCATTGATATGCAAGTGTATGTGTGTGCAAGGTCAAGGTTCACAGGTGTGCAAAACTAGGTTGATTTGCAGGTGTGCAAGATCAGATAGGACAACAACACAACAGGGAGCAGAATCAGGCAGGATCTACTTGGAGTATAGTGTGTACTCAGATAGAGCAAGAGAGGAAGGCAAGGAAGATCCTTCCATAAGTAAGGTCTATTGAGGTGCAGGTTGTTGCAGGTTCAGGGGAGATCTATTTGGAGTACATTGAGTACTTGTGGAGTGCGTGGAGTACTTGTGGAGTGCGTGGAGCACAGGTATAAGGTGAACACCAACTCAGTGTTTGAGTTGGGTGTTGGGACCTAAGAGAGAGAGCTTTGAGGAGAGAGTTACTATTCACTTGAGGTGTGGGAAGCCTCTGAAGAGGTGGTGGAGAAGAAGTGGCATCTTCTTTATTGTATTCTTTTCTGCAAGAGTTTTAATACAAGTTGTGTATTGTCTCTCATATCATGTGTTATTTTTGGATTTTATTTACTTGTTGATTCTGGTTATTTCCGCATATTAAGTTGCTTGTATTTTGGTAATCAATTGTGTGCTTCCAGTGTTTCATATTCCCAACACGTGGTATCAGCGCTGAGGTTGCAGGAAGCGGTTTTGTGTTTGGTTACAGGTCACTCTCAGGGGTTTCTGATTGAGTAGGAGTAGAGCAATGGCAGATCAAAGTAAGCTAAGAATGGACGAGTTGAAAAGCACAGATGGTCACTTATGGTCCAATGGAAAGAAAGAGCAGGTAAAAGAACATTGTTGGTTGGTAGCAGATCAACATGAAGGAACTGAAGATGCAGATGTAGCAGGTGTTGTTGCACAGGATGCTCTGGGAGGTTTCTTGGATAAAGTAGAATTTTGGATAACATATTTGGTTGCCTCTTTTCATGCAGCCCCAGGTAGAGGAGCTGGTGAACCTTGCCAAAGAATAGGCAAAGGGAAAGTGAAGTTGAAATTGCAGGCGGAGGCCAACACACGGGTGTTGAAGGAGGTCATGCAGGTCCCAGGTTTGGAGATGTGGCTAATTTCTTCAGAAAAGTTGGGCGATGAGAGATGCACAAGAACTCTCACAGCGGGTGCACTTGAATTAGCTGGTGGTAAGAAAATAGGTACTCTTTATCCACTTGTTTATATTACTGATTCTTCTTTTGTTGCGGAGACGTGGCTTTGTAGGCTTGGTCACATGAGTAGGAAGGAGATGCATGTTCTTAAGCAGAAGATAGATATATTTGACAGGCTTAAGAACTGGAAAGCCTTGGTGTTCTTAGAGGAGATGGCAGACAGAGACCAATGGATGGGGCTGGATACTTCTGAGCAGGGCAGTTTGGACATGGGAGTTGATTCAAAGGAGCTCGCGGGTAAAAAAGTCATCACTCACAAGAAACACAGGTACTGGCGTCGGCAAAAAAATCGACGTCAGCAGTATATAAGACCGACATCGGTCAGAAGGACCGACGTCGGTAGCAGGATGACACCGACGTCGACATGGTTGGTAGTCAGGACAGGTGCAGGAACCGACGTTGGTCGGATGTAAACTGTGTGGTGACTGAGGTCGGTCACTGTAATGGATTTTGGGTGGACAGCAAGCTGTCAAGAAGTCTCAAACACCCATACAGAGGACTGAAGACGTAAGTAGGCCTCAAATTCATTGTTCCTCTTCTTTATACTAGTTGCTGACTGCAGAGCAGGAAGGATCCAGGAAACAGTGGGGCGTGGCATGGAGAGATTGCAGAACCAGACGGGAGATTTGGTAGAGTTGCCAGCCGGTATGGTAGCACTGCAAGACGAATGGATTCCTTAGTTGAAGAATAGAGAGAACGGACACGTGAGATGGAAGACCAAGTTATATGGTCTTGAGGAGCTGCAGGATAGTGGTACAGGTTTTGACAGGTGGAGGACGAAGCATGGCTTTAGTCAATGTCAGGTAACTACCGTGGTTTGCCTTACCAGGTGGATGATGAGTCATGACATCATTCTATTACTGTATGTGGATGGTATGTTTGCTAGCAGGATTTGTACATATAGGGTTATGCTGAGCTAAGGGTAAAATTAGTTCAGTGGTTTGCTATGAAGAATTTGGAGCAGCAAAATTCTTTGGCATGGGAGACATGGAGATCACAGGTTGATTTTATTTCCATCGGGAGCTGATGTGAATCAGGTGTTGGTGAGATTCATTATGCAGGATGCAAAATTGGAGCACACTAAGAGCTGGACAGTTTAGCGTCCAAAATCACATGAGGTCTAGTATAGACCTGAGTTTGCCCAAGCAGTGGTGTTGTCAGAGAGTTAGAAGCCAATTCAGAGAAGTGAGTTCTCAGGGATGTGAGAGGGACCAGCAGTAGGGATTCATGCTATTCAGGGTCAGGACTTCACTACATGTGTTTGTAGGTTCAGATGCGACAGGGTACTCGAATGACAGGAGGTACACCACAAGTTGTGTGGTGGGTTGTCTTCAAGATTGAACTTGAAGAGGGATACAAGCTAGGAAATAGATTAGACAGAGTACAGGTATAGGTACAGTGCAGTTGTTTATCTCCAAGTGGGAGATTGTTAGGTTGTGGAGCTAAAAGCTTCACTGATGCAGACATGGAGAAGGCCATTGGAGGAGTTGCTGGAGTGTCACAGACACTGACGTCAGTCAGGCCAACCGGCATCGACAGGATAAGGCAGGAGAAAAACTGACGTCGATCAGAGATCAGCCGGCGTCGGTGACCCCCATGCAAATAGGGATCGACGTCGGTCACCTGTGTGGTTCGGCTGTGAGTATATTACGGGCAGTTAGTTGATGAACCATGTGTTTGCATGTTTAGAGCTAATTTTAGACTAAGAGCTGCGGATCTAATTATTGTATTAGGTGTCTAATTATTGTTTGGATGAGTTCTATATAATAGACTCATGGTTGTATTGTAAACTTGTGCTAGAGAGTAAGAGAGCAATATTATAAGCTCCTTCTGTGTGTGAGGTGGGAAATGGTGTGTTCCTCCTAGTGCCATAGTACCAAGTGTGGGTGCTGGATTGGAGAATCAGCAGGGTTCTTCATGTATGTATGATCTTGGTCATCAGGTGAGCATGGCTTCTATAGGAGATCTACATGGTAAGTACGATCACTGATATGCAGGTGTATGTGTGTGTAAGGTCAAGGTTCACAGGTGTGCAGAACCAGGTTGATTTGCAGGTGTGGAAGATCAGATAGGATAGCAACACAACAGGGAGCAAAATCAGGCAGGATCTACTTGGAGTACAGTGTGTACTCAGATAGAGCAAGAGAGGAAGGCAAGGAAGATCCTTCCATAAGTAAGGTCTATTGAGGTGCAGGTTGTTGTGAGTTCAGGGGAGATCTACTTGGAGTACATTGAGTACTTGTGGAGTGCGTGGAACACTTGTGGAGTGCGTGGAGCATATGTATAAGGTGAACACCAACTCAGTGTTTGAGTTGGGTGTTGGGACCTAAGAGAGAGAGCTTTGAGGAGAGAGTTACTATTCACTTGAGGTGTGGGAAGCCTCTGAAGAGGTGGTGGAGAAGAAGTGGCATCTTCTTTATTGTATTCTTTTCTGCAAGAGTTTTAATACAAGTTGTGTATTGTGTCTCATATCATGTATTATTTCTGTATTCTAGTTACTTGTTGATTCTAGTTATTTTCGCATATTAAGTTGCTTGTATTTTGGTAATCAATTGTGTGCTTTCGGTGTTTCATATTCCCAACAGGTCATACCATGAAACCCGAGCATGAGGCAGAAGAGAGCAAGCCAGTCAAGGGTGCATATCAAGGGGCTTCTGGTGATGAGCTAATAGTAATTGATTTATTGATGAGATACACCAACCTAAAGAACCAATAGGAGGCAAGATTCCAAGAACAAACAGAGTACGTATACATTGGAAGCATGTTTGAATCTCCACTCGGGTACAAGCCAAATCAGGTGATAGGCAAGAGGAGCAGGTCACCAGCTCTCCTTTTCATTCAGCTACTTGCCTGGCACCATAAGTCTTCTTGCCAGGAAAGAGAGGTTAGAAGTTTTCCCTTTGATCCAGGAGGGAATCAAAAATACCTGGTTAGATATATTTAGTAGGTTGCTTTCAGTTTTCTTTCTTTGTTTTCCTTAAGTGATGCTTTGCACAAGTAGTTTTCTTAGCTTTGTATGTGTTTTTCTTTTCCTCTTAGGAGTAAATCTGCGTGACTAGTTTTAGACTTATCAGAGCTATTGCTATTTTTTTTTTAAGTGACCATCTGAATCCATACCTAATGGACTATAAGGCAACTAGTCTTCTAAGCATAACAGGCATGCTTCCCAAGGGAGGTGCCCTAATTTGTTGACCATTTTTGCCCAACAGGCCAAAATCGGTCCCCTTCTTCCCTTGCTATTAGAAGCCATTCAATTTCTGGTTGCAAAAGTTTAATGCCATGGTTCTTTAGCTTGGTTCAGCACATTGGTTCAATGCCTAGTTCAATATACCACTTGGTTCATTGGCCTTCAAACGGTTCAATCGGCCTAGTTTGATCAGTTAGCTCATTGGCAAGTTCATCGGTGCACAACGTTGAACCATTGAACCAATCTTGGTTCAACGACTTGGTTCAAGGAGCCTAAAGAAAAGACAAAGCGAAAAAGGAAAAGCCTAAAGCTCAAAAAAGTAACGCAGGAAAGTCCTGATGACACTTGTCGAGGATGATGACGGCCACGTGAACGTCAAAGTTAACATAGTGAAATATCTATTTGCTTTCAAACTAAAAGGATGCCAACCATGCGACCCATTTCCCTTTATTTCACATTTATGAGTAGATGAAGCAATCCAAGTAATGCAGGGAGGTGTCAGGAAGTTATCTCAGTGGTTGACACAGTGCCTGTTGTGCAATCATCAAGGAGGCATGACAGTGGTCAGTGCGACTGGTTTTTCTTCATTATGCACTGCAGATTAGGAAAATGGCATGGTTCATCAATACAGTTCCTGATAGCAGAATGGCCATCACTCAGAAGTAGATGAAGTGATCTAAGTAATGCAGGAAGGTGTCGATTCAAGAAGTTATTTCAGTGGTTGGCACAGTGCCTACCTTGGGGTCACTTGTAAAAGAGGTGCCAAAAGGCCTCCTTTCTTCTTCTATATATTGGAGACTTGTCTTTGGAGAAAGGATCTTCCACATTTTGTAAGGCGTAGCCCTAGCAAAATTTCACCTGAATCAATACAACGCAATTTTACCTCTATCTTGGATAGATATTTCTGAGTATGTCTCGAGTGTTAGTTTGTGTTTAGTCATTGTTTCTTGATGCTTGCATAGGTTCGACACCAACATACCTGTTGTCTACAAGGTGCCATTTCTACAGCTGACAAGGTGAGCTGTATTTGGAAGTGTAGAAGCAGAAGAAATTACTACATAAGTGTGCATCTCACAGCACCTTTGGTGATCTCTATTTTTTGTATTTTCCATTAAAGCCTCCCTGCCATGTTTCTTGCAGCCTGGTCCTTCTGCCAAGTTTGAAGTGTATGTATGCTTGTTTGATTTAAGTGTGAAAGTGAGAAGGTCAACTTTATTTTGGTGCATCACCTCTTTGGAGTAGGTATGTTTTCCTGTAATCTTTTTCCTTTTTCATCCCCCCCATTATATATATATAAAATGTATGTATTAGCACTTACTGGAATGAACATGATGCATCAAAGGGAGCTATCCCTTATCTAAAGACTCTCCCCTCCAGCTTCGTCGGTCCCACAGGCGAGAGGGGAGTTTCTATTGTTGCATGTGGAAGGGCAGGAGCTAGGCGTCCTACCCCCGGGTGCAATCCACTGCGTCAACAAGTAGGTGATATCATTACACAACCCAATGAGGGAAACCTTGATCATCTTATTTATTTTGCTAATTGGAAGCTCACGTCAGTAGAATAAAACTACTCCATGACAAACCATGAGGCCTTATCTATGGTTTATGTGCTTAATAAGTTTCAACAATATTTGTTGGCCACCCCATTTGTCTTCTATATGGATCATGAAGCTCTCAATTATTTGGTAAATAAATAGGTATTTCATGGATGCATTTGTCTATGGATTGTCATTTTTTAGGAGTTTTAGTTCTCTGAGGTTATAAAACTAATCAAAATTAATTGTAGACCCGAAAATCTTTCACATGTTCGAATTAATGAATCAACAGACATTATAAAGGATGATTTATCTAATGTACAACTTTTTAAAGTTACACACATACCTAAATAATTGGAGTAAACTATAGTTTTTATTACAATAGGGTCTATGCCAGACCACCTTAGCAATCAAAAGAAAAATAACCAGCTATACATGCTACCCCTTTCCAAATTATTAGAGGAGACATGTATAAACTTGGTTGGGATGAACTATTATGAAGGTGTGTAATGTAGCACGAGCACATGGAATCCTTTAAGAGGTCCATGAAGGTGTCATAGGAGGACATTATATTGGTGATGAAATAACATGAAAGGTTATACTAACTGGGTTGTGGTGGTCCACCTTATTCAAAGATGCCAAAATTTATGCATGTCAATGTGATATCTATCAACACGTAGGTAAACCAAACTGAAAGGAAGATATGCCTCTTCATCCAGTACTTGATCATGAACTATTTGAGAAATGGGATATTGATTTTGTTGGGCCTATTTAGTCAGTGGTGAGATGGACTGGTACGCGCTCCATCATTGCTGACACATACTATCTCATATGCTAGGCTGAAGCAACATCCACATGTGATTGTATTATTGCAACCACCACCATATTTTTATGCAAAAATATAATCACAAGTCATGGATGCCATTTAAGTTTAACGAGTGATCATGTCACTCACATTCTCAATGAAATAATAGGCATATTCTTGGCCGAGTTCATGATTGTGCACCATAAGACCATGCCATACCACCCTCAAGCTAATGACACAATTGAAGCCTTCAACAAGATCTTAGTTAATATACTGACCAGGGTTTGCATTATTGATCACACTAATTGGGATGATCGAGTTTTCATAGTCTTATGGGCATATCGAACCACATACAAAATGTCAAACAAGAGTACTCCTTTTAATCTTATCTTTGGAACTGAAGTAGTTTTACCAGTGGAGTTCCTTGTGCCCTCTTTGTGTATTGGGGACATTGGTAGATTAGATGACAAGGATTCCATAAAAATGTACCTAGATGCTCTACTTTAGATGGATGAAACACACTTTCTCATACACTAGAGCCCATGAGTTGAGAAGCAAAAATAGAAACCCTGGTATGATCGACATATCAAAACCAAAGTTTTTCATCTTGGTGTGCATGTCCTAGTCTATAATTCAAAGTTTACATGTTATTTAGGCAAACTACGAATTTGGTGGGATGGTTCATTTATTTTTCATGTTATTCATCTGACAGGTTCTTGAAAATTGAAAAGGTTAGATGACTAAATCCTACTAGGCCATTTCAATGGTA
The DNA here is from genome assembly GCA_037957365.1 of Torreya grandis. Classification (NCBI taxonomy): domain Eukaryota; kingdom Viridiplantae; phylum Streptophyta; class Pinopsida; order Cupressales; family Taxaceae; genus Torreya; species Torreya grandis. The sequence goes on along the minus strand of JARHVA010005520.1, from coordinate 683,569 downwards.
GTTGGATTCATCCCTACCATTCTATGTAATTCTTCAATTTAGTGAATAAGGTGTATACCACTAGGTTAGTCTAGGACTTTGTTTCATTTTCAAATAATCATGGCATTGGTTGTGTGCCTTTTTAAAAAAAAATTGGCACTTTTTGATGATATTTATTTATTGCCATGAATTTCAATAAGTTATGATGTGGAGGACCACACACCTATTTTAATGTGGTATAGGTTTTAATGGTGGATAATTACTTAAGATAAACACATGTAAGAAGAGGCATGTAAAGGAAATGCACAAGAGGAGATGCATGAAGGAGGCACACAAGAGAGGGCACATAACCTAGGAATGTATAACAAAGATGACAAAAGAAACATTGTTATAAAAATGGGTTAAAATAGAAAAGATAGTTTCCCATGAACAAACTAGGAAATTTAATTTTTTACAGCAGCCCTACATTTCAAGAAAGGCACAAAAAATCTTGGGGGAAGGATGAGACACACATTTATTAATGATGGAGTGGTATAAATGGAAAACATTTCAAATAGACACCAAGGTATGTCATTAAATCATTAAATGGTTGAAATGATGGACATCGATGTGGAGAAGAGTTAATGTGAAAATTTGGGATATCTTATAAAAGACCACGAGGCTTCTCATTTTCATTTTTTTACTAATAGAAACTTGATTATTATAGATCTCAAATAAATGAAAACACACAGTGAAAAATATGTCTACTTAGTGATTTCATTTACATGAGTGAAGTAGAGATCGAGGCGATGTGCATTAAAGAAAAGAGGAGTAGAAACACGTCCATGAAAGTAGGAGAAAAAGAAGTTATATGTTACATGCATTAATTCTGCTATTAGAGGAGGTTGAAGTAGGAAGCCAAAGAATTTTAGGTCTACAAAAAGGAGTTAAAATGTATTCATTTGAAAGGATTGGTTGTACGTGGGTTAACCTTTGGGGACCTCGATTGGTGATGCAACCAAAATAGAAAGGTATGAAAAGAGATCCACTTCCAGTTATTCTCGAAGTAGAAGAGCATGAGGCCATAGGAGGAGAAATTCCCATTTATATCCAAGAAAAAGGATCTAGTGAATATGATGCATGAGGCAAGGACCCCACAAAGCTAGCATAAGAAACATCTAGTGGAGAGGCACCATAAATGGCATGTGTGGGAAAAGAATGTTACTAAAACACCACCCCATCCCCTATTTTGATTAAGGAAATGTAACACCTAGAGACAATTTTACGTGCGGGTGATTGGGAATCTAAGGTTTCAACCTATCAGGTCCTTGATTACAATCATTGATAGACTAAAAATGAAGGTGACATACAACATGACTACTGGGTGGAGCGCCAGAACACCAGGAATGAGATCACCTATGATCTCACAATTTAAAACTTATTGGAGGATGCATAGGTGCTCCAACTCTTCCAACTATCATATTTTAGGAAACCATAGGAGACATTTCACTTTCTAATTTTGAACATTCATGAAGACTAACTCTAATTTACCAGATGCAAAATGAGGATTACCCCTAAATGAATTAATAAAGTAACTGGGTTAATTTATTGTGGAGTTGATGTCAGTGTAGATCTTGAGAATCAAGAAGTAATTGATAAAATGTTAGTGACACTAAAATATAAAAAGGAAGGCCATGCCATGTATATCATGAGTATTTTTTATCCTGTAATTCAAGTAACTACGTGCTTAGCCATAACCAAGCTAGGGGGCATAGATAGGTGGAAGGAGGTGGATATGGCCCATCTCCATGTCGCCAACCAAATGGTTAAGTGCACATAGTACAATTACTCCCTGTAATTCATTGAGAAAATTGAAAAAGATGTAGAGAAGGCACATCATTTTCCCAACTAAAAGTTTCCTTAGGATGTAATTTTGTTGTTGTTAGTTTTTTATGAGATTGGCATCTTGAAATATTCTAGTAAGGAATTGAAGTGGGTTTACCCATCAAATCATAAGTCTCCCTTCAAGAGGTTAAAACAATTCACATGCACCATCACCATCACCATCACACACTCCTACAAAACAAAGATGAAGGGTTGGTTTGGTGGCATGAGGGAAGAATTTATGAATGAATGACACATACCAAAGGAATTATCCACAAAGATGGGAACCTATGCCAAGTTTTTTGTAAAAAACACCATTATCTCATGCGAGTCTGGATGGAAAGCACTGACAACTTGTCAATATGGCTCAAATTTCTGTATGCATTCATTACCAAATATTTTATGGACTCTATGAATCACATTGAGGATGCACGCCATGTAACTATTATTGTAGACAAGATTGATGTTGAGAGTCACACTCTTCACAATCTTTACATCTATCCAGGGAGGCAAGCATATGTAGAGCAACGTGAGTATGATAAGACTAATATCAACCCTTACAAGATTGTGCAATGAAAGATTTAGGTGATATTATATATGCTCAAGCCTCGTAAAAGAACACTAGGAAGATGGGATGTGAAAAAGGAACTAATCCCCTATCAACTATGAACACACGCATAAGAAAGGGTGTAAATAAATGAGAAGAAGTTGAGACTTTAGGTCACCAACTCATTCAGGGTGTAGGAAGAATATCCCAGGGCTGAGCCCAAATAACAAAGGTGATTCCCATTGACAATAAGATCCTATGGGCTACCTATAGATCAAAAAAATTATGCTACTTCACACCCAACTACCCAAGTAGAGCCTGAACATGAATCATCCTAAGTGATGATTCCAGACATAGGTGAGGTGTCTCTAAAATCACAACTTGTAAAGGAACCCACTCTTGAGCCCAATGAAGAACACCCTACTATCAAGTAGTAAATGGAAATTGGAAGTCCAAAACCTGAATAAACATATAGAGGGGAAGGCCCCAACATGGAGGACCTTAGTGTCAGTACCAATGGACAATAGGAAAAGAGACCCAAAGTTATTGATCAAGAGTACAACCATCAAAATGGAAAATAACTTATGTAGGAGGCAATGCAACAACAACAAACCAATCATGACCTTCTCATTCTTTCCCTATGCTAACATGATACACTAGACAAGTAACTGTATTTATGGGATTATTTTCTAGAACATGAGTCCACATAACAAACTCGGTGCGAAATGTCTTTTGTGATGGAATTATATCATGATAAAGGCAATTTTGAGCTTCTGAAGCCCAACACCAATATAAGCCTAGAGATGGCAGATGTTCTGGACATGCTTTAGGTAAATCCCTTAAATTGCTCTCTAGTAGAAGCAGGCATAACCCTTATAAAGTTTGCCCTAGAGGTTTCTAGTAAAATTATTCTCAACAACCATGATGTGGGCCAACTTCACTACAAACATTGGTAGGTTATTCAGTTGTATAAGGAAGAGCATGAAATGAGGCACAAACTCAAAGAAGAAATTGAAGAACTCAAGCACATATCGGATGCAGCTAAAACATCCCAACTTAGGACTTTGGCCTTTGATAGACAATTTTGAAGAGTGAACCAGTGCTCATAGATGGTATTTTTGTTACTAGTGAGGATATTAATACACTCGTGGACCTCTTGTTAAAGAAATGTAAAAACATGGTCAATCCTCAACAGAGGAAGCTATGGGCCACTGAGTAGTTCACTGATGCCATGGATGTATGCTACACATTTTTTATTAAACTAAGCATCACTATTTACATCATTGATAGTGTTTTTATCAACTTGGTGTGATGAAGTAAAATTTTATAAATGTGATTGCTACTTGAGGAATAATAATTCCAATAATTGGTTGAGAACACACTCAATATCAAGGACATGGCTTAATGCACGACAGTGTTTTAGGACTTTGAATAATTAGACAAATAAATAAGCACCCTTTCATAGTAGCTGAATGTTAGTTTCTCAACGCTTCGAAGATAGGTTTTGGTGAAGGTTTAGGCCCTTGAGAATGATAAAAAATTGCAACTACTCAACTTGATATTTTGACAACTCAAGCAAACATTTTTATAGAGCAACCTAAAGAGACGAAAATATTGAGAGGCAAAGTAGAAATTATTACTTCTAATCTTTAGATGACCCTCAATCAGTGGGAGGAGCTCAAGTGCAAAGTGAAATAAGTGGGCCACATATTATTTTTATCTAAGGAGACTTGAGCATATTCTGAGATGGACTATGGGTTTAATCAAGGGTGATATTGGATCCAAATTTCATAATTTATTCCAAGTATTTTGGAACCATAAATGTAGAAGAGTAAGGGTTTAAGAATATGCATGGAGGATCATAATGAGGAAGAGAATGGCATAGAAGAGAGAAACATAGGAGAACAATGTGGAAGACCTTGGCATGGATGGGTGAGTTTCAAAAGACAAGGAAACAAAGATTGAGGAGCATAAGATATATGACTAAAAAAAGTACAAGATTAGGACAAGGGCGTAGGGAGTGGAGGCAATTACACAATAGTTCATAGAAGTATCAGAGATTAATAAAAGTGAAAATCTAGCACCAAATCATGAAGGAAGAGGAACATAAAAGCAAAATATCTAGCATAAAGAGACTATATAGGGGCTATTATGATTGAATAAAAAAGAACTTAATTGTAATGGCTCGTCACGACTTATTTTTTTGAAATAGTCATTGGATTATCATCTATAATGTATTAATGATACAACTCGAGAAGGGGTTCACTTTTGTATAAATACCCCTTAGCTTTGATTAGAAAGTGTTGTTAGATGTATATGTGTTGTTTCTATCAAGATAGAGATCTGGAGAGATTATGCACTGAATGAAGTACCTTTGTAAACTTATCAAATAAGTTTAATGGAATTAATACTTTGTGAATCATGATGTGTTAAATCTCTTTGGTGGTAATTCTGCCTTTAATACTAGATAAGTACATGCATTGTGTGAAGGTGTCAAGTGGTTAACTCTAGAATGATATTTGTAGTAACAATGATTAAATGTGTTAACTCATGTCCCTAAGTAACATTTATCTCTTCACCATCAAATGATAGAACAATGGGAACTGATCTAGGCTACATGCCTTAGGTGAGCCTACAAGGTCACTCACATGATATACTGGCGCACTATCATGTTGGTTTCTTCCTTCCTCTAGGTGCATGACTAGTACTTAGTCATGCAAAACTAAGGATAAAAAGAAACCCAACACTTATGATATGGATTCATGCTTCCCTTTCATTATACCATTTTCACATTTCACATTTTTTGCAATTTGAGGTAACTCAATCATACCACGTTCATTTTCATCTTCTCCCTTATTTTCATTCCACTTTGGGTACACTAAGGTCATTTTCAACATAACACTCTTATTAAATATGCAAGCAAAACAATCTTAAACACCATGCTCTATGAGTTCTTTTCCTTAATTATCAAGTCTAAATTCTTTAGTGATAGTCATTGTAAACACCCATGTATTATTTTTTGAATCCGTATGGAAGAGGAATATAAAAATCCAAATCATTTAAAATAAAAATTAATGTTAAAAATACATCTATAAAATCAAAACTCAGTATCACACAAAAAGACATGATTATCAAGCACATCTCCTATTCTAGTCGAAGCTCAAACTCCATGATTGGCTTCATGATAGAGTCAAGGTCCATTGGGGTGCGACAGGTCAATAGACTAGATAGGAGGTCTCAAACTTATCTATAGTGCTACCTAATTTTTCATGCAAGTACCCAATAAACAGCTCTGTAAAGGCCCATGAGGAACAGGGAATAAGTTGTGGGAAGTTAGGTCCAATTTACTTTTCATGCATATAGCCTTCATGGGATGATTTCTATACTTCACTAGATAACCTAAATTTGTGTGGCTAAGACAAGTTCTCTAGATTCCTTAATGTCAAAAGTCTTCTTGTGTGGCTTTGAGTGTCTTGTTTATGATAAAAGTTATTTAACTTAGTACCACCTGCATTTCCCCCACCAACCATTTCATACTTCTCCTTAATAGTCTTTTTTTTCCAACTTTTATATTCTTTATTTTTCATCCCTTGTCAGACATGCTCATAATAAGTTTGTTTTAGTTTATCTATCTCAAGAATGGAAGATGCATCTTTGAGCAACTATTCATTACTTCCTTAATTACTATGTAATTCTTTTTGGATTTCCTTGGTTATAATTAAGATTCTAAAATTAATTTTCACCCTTTTTGTATTCAGTTTTTGCATTGTTGAGTGAGTTTGGATTGTTATTTATTTTTCATCAATGTTTTTTACATTTTTATTATTTTTCCATCTTTGTTTAAGTATGGTTTATTACTTATTTTACATTGATGTTAGATCTATTATTTTATTTTCATATGTTCTTTGTTTGATCTAGTTTGTTGCTTTTCTTACTTAGGTATATTTATTTGAGTTTATCGGTCATTTAATACCCTTAACTTTTTTATTACCTGATTTACTATCTTTTTATCAATTTTCCTTGGTCTTTTGGTTCTAACTTAACATTAGTCATCCTAGCTTACCAATTGTCCAAGTGACTTATTTAATTGTGTAAAGTTTATTTATTTTGATTTCCATGCAATTATTTGTTCTTGCCCTTTAGTGTTGTATCCTTAAGGTTTGTCCAAAGTAGTTAATGCACCCTCCACAATCTAGATTACAAATAAAATAGATAACCATTAAATGATAAAGGTAAGTCAAGTTATTCATATGATACTTTCAATTATTTCCAAAACTTTTCCACTATCATTTTATTTTCAAAATTTTTATTTTTAGATCAATATTGTACGTTACTATGTTCTTTCTTGAATCACCATCACATGTTATAACTGCATGACATGTGATAAGCTTTGAGTGAGACATATACACAATATTTTTAAATTTTATCATTTATTGATGCTTTCTCTCTTGTGGGAACCTATCGAGTTTAAATATTTTTGAGTGCATGCCTTAAAAGGTGCACTAGGAAAGGGGTGGGTAGACCTTTGGTGCTTCAAAAAAATATTGGTCCCTATACCATTATCTAAACCCACTACAAGTTACTTTTATCCAACTCCTTAAGCAATTAAAATTCATTCATTCCTCTGATCAATTCACCTTCCAAAATAGACCCTAACTAAGTAAACTCCTTTCTTCTTCAATTTTTACTATGTCAACCTAAATGACCTAGTTCGATACCTAACAACTATCCTTCCTACCCAACAAGATCGAGTCGGTAAATCTTGTCAGTTAAATTCTCAAAAAGGTTTAGGGTTAATCATTGGGTATAAATACCACCTTCACGTCAATCCAATAATAGAAATATTCATATTCACAATATTATAGCTCACAATTCTACTATTTCATCACTTCAGGTGTCATTGCTTAGGGTTTTGCCTTGGAAGGAAAAAAGTTTGTTTTGTGAGGAAGTCTTGGATGAAAATTATGAGTCTCTTATCCTAACGTTGATTTCTATAATGTGATCCTTAAAAAGCCACAACAATCTCTTGTAAAGCACCATTGTCCAAGGGAGAGATCGAGGCACGACAAGTTCATTAGATGTAAGTATTCCTAAATTTTACTCTTTCATTTGGTAGATAGATATTGCAAAAATTAATAGGATGAATGTTTTAGTTCTTACTTAGTTTACTTCTACATTGGATTAAGTAGAGTTATCTTTACATGTTTTATTTTTTTTGTTTAACTATCCCCCTTTGTGCCACAAGCTTTAGTGAGCACTAAATTTAGATTTATTTTATGTATTGTAAGCCTAGATAGTGTTATTGCATAATATCATTTGCCTAGAGGCTTTGGAACCCTCTCCTTTGGTATTGTGTAGTAAGATATCCCTTTGTTAGGTTTAGTGGATTTGAATTTAGTCATGTCCCAATATAAATAGCTGCAATGAATTATTTTGGTAAGTTTACCTTCTCCGAACTTGAAATTCACTAAATAGAACAAGTTACATATCCATCCTAATTCATTACACACATAGTTTGCATATGCTTTGATATGATGGATTTATATCCATAATAGATTATAAATGTGACGTTAATATGAGAATTATAAGATATGCCTCTCATCATTTATTGAAGCAAGGAATTAAAGATTGCTTATTTAATTTCTCACTGTTACAAATAACATGACTATGCAATAAAGTCCTTTGAATTGACAATGTTTAATGGGAAATGATGATGTTTCTTTATAGTTCTCTTTGTGATATTTTTTATATGGATAGTATCATTGTTTTATTCTTTTGTAAGACAGGTAAAGGGTTCTTTTGTCTATTTTTGTAAATGACATTCTAAATAAGAGGTACAACCTCACATATTTTGCTCTTGATTAAATTCACATTAAGAAAACCTATTGCTCATATGTGTTAAATTATGTAAATTATAAGCATTTGAATTGTTTTTACTAGATAGTTATATATGTGATTTTTTCATAGTATGTTGACCTCATTATCTAGAGCCTTGTCTCAGATTGAGTACATTTTCTTGAACTTGAGACTTTGGAAACTCCTAGACCTTGATCTTAATAATATAAAGATCGCAAGTAGACTTGATTCATAAATTGAAGTCTTTGGAATGAATTCTGGGGAATAAATTCAATTGAACATGTTCACCACCTTTTAATTTTTTAAATATTGGGAAAATATAAGGTTGTGAATTATTAGTACTTATTGTAAGCATTTTCAATCTTATTTGGATGAATAATAAATCCTTGTTCATAAATGACATTAATTTTTTATGAAAAATATTATCATCTGATTGCCTTAATCTAATATCAAACTACATAAAACTTAAATCTTGGTCATAAACAACCCAATGCATTTGAGTGAATTAATAACTAAGAATTAGGCATCGTTAGATGTACGTGGAATTTTTAATCCTTGTTGGGTATTAAACTTACTTCAATAATTTTGAGACTTCAACTAATAATCAAATCATGGTTTGGGTTGATGATAAGTTGGTGCAAACACGAGGAGGGGGAGACCATTTAAGGCTTGCCATTTACTCCCATGTTTTAGGTGTTCACAATTCCAAATAGATACATGTATTTTGTGAAAGAATTGACAACAAACCATAAAGACTAAAACACTTACATTTACACAGTGGACTACAATTCAAAATTATACCACAATCAAGGTTATTGCATACATGAAAGCATTGAGGAAATAAACACTAAACTACTAGTTTATACACATACCTCTGCCTTCAATTGGCAGTCTTACAATCAATATTTAGATAGAGAAAATACAAAGCATTACCATTATAGTCTTTTAATACAAACCCCAAAAATAAACCTCAAATTGAATTCCATTATGTTTATATAAGAATAATGGATGACCTCTACATATTTCCCAACATCCTTTCACCTTCTCCCATCATTTCAACTTCTATCTCAGGCATTACATGATTCAAATTGCACAAGAGAAGTGTCAAATCCCAATACAAATATCTATGCAATGAATTGTTTTGGTAAGCTTACCTTCTTTGAACTTGAAATTCACTAAGTAGGACAAGTTGTAGATTCATCTTAATTCGTTGCATACAAAGTTATCCTATGCTTTTGTATGATGGATTTATATCCATACTAGATTATAAATTTGACCTTAATATGAGAACCATAAGATATGTCTCTCATAATTTATTGAAACAAGGAACTAAAGATCATTCAATTAATTTTTCACTGTTGCAAATAATGTGACTGTGCAATAAAGTCCTTTGAATTGAGAATGTTTAATGGAAAATGATGATGTCTCTTTGTAGTTATTTTTGTGATGTTTTTTATATGGATAACATCATTGTTTTATTCTTTCATAAGATAGGTAAAGGGTTCTTTTGTCTATTTTTGTAAATGATGTTCTAGATAAGAGGTTAAAATTATACATATGTTGCTTTTGATTAAGTTCGCATTAGGAAAATTTATTGCTCATATGTGTTAAATTATGTAAACTATAAGTACTTGAATCATATTTACTAGATAGTTTTAAATGTGGTTTTTTCATAGTATGTTGACCTCATTATCTAGAGCCTTGTTTCAAATTGATTACATTTTCTTGAACTCAAGACTTTGTAAATTCCTAGACCTTGATCTTAATAATCTAAAGATCACAAGTAGACTTGATTCACAAATTGAAGTCTTTGGAATGATTATAATTCTGGAGAATTGTAGATACCTAAATTTTATTTAGTGTTGAAATGCACCTTAACACTAACTCTTCTTCCTCCCTAAGTTCAAATTCAAACTAACACCATTTCCCTTCACAATTCAAATAATTGAATAATTCAAAATTAATAAATTGTGCACACCCTTTATTGAAATTTATTTAATAAATATAGATTTTTCATCTCATCTAGACATTCTCCACCTATATCTCCCTCACATGTCTCACCCAACCAATCCCTTAATTTCATCAACCACTTTATGAGTCACCCCTTGACTTTTCAACCAATTTTACCCTTTCCTGATGACTCATTCAACCAACTCCCCTTTTATTTCAGAGTATGGAATTGGTCATCATTCTCCTGGACGAGGACTAATTCTCCATCGTTGATTAGTTGAATAATTAGAAATATCTAAATAATCCTCCATAGTTTGATCGATCTCCCATAAACCTATAAATAGATGTGTAAGCCATCACTTTCATTCATCTTGACTTTTACTAACGAAGTGTTATCGAATTCATGAGCAAATCCCAAACGAATCAAAGCCATACAAAGAGTATTTGCATACCAAAACACTACCTATTTTTATTGCATTGGAGAAGAGTGAGCAACCACATTTTAGAGAGAAAATAAATTCAAATCGTAATGGAGGAAACTCATGGTACTAAGGTATAAGTTTGTGTTATTTTTTCTTTCATTTGTATCTATATTCTATGTTGATTTAGTTTAGATTATAATTCAGTTTTTAGTTAATTTTTTAGCTTAATATGTATCTAAATTTCCTTCACACATTTTAGGCCCAGTGGAACCCTCCCTCATCTTTTGCATATCACAATCATCATAGGTGCATTTAAACATATTTTTTAGTTGATTTTTATATTTTTTCTTGTGTAGATACATTTGAACTTGGTTTTGGTAGTTTTATTTGCAGTTATAATTTTTTTTAGTGTTTTCAGGTTTGTTGTACATAATCTCTACGTAATAATGAAATTAAAGAGTTTAGCAATGAAATTATAGTTGATAACTATGAAATCATCATTTCTTTGTTCTTATTGTCTTTTTAGCTATTTTCTCATTTCTAACATCTTTCTATTTCAATTTTGGTCTCTCTTATCTTTTATATTTTCTATAATTTTTTTGTTTCTATAAAATTAAAAAATCAAATAGTTTGGTAACAAATTTGTAGTAGTTAATTGAGAAATTGTTGTTTCTCTGGTTTTTTGGGGTCTTTTAATAGTTTGGTTACTTCTATCATATTTTTGTTTCAATTTTGGTCTTTGTTGTTTTTTCTATTTTTTGTAAATTTTTGTTTCTAAAAAACTATGAAATCGGAGAGATTAATAGAGAAAATGAAGGTGGTAACTACGAAATTAGAGAGATTAATAGTGAAATTGAAACCTAACTACAAATTTGTTCAACCTATTGTTTTGTATTTTTTTAGCCATTAGCAAAATTGGAATATATATTGTTAAATTGTCTAACCTAATTTCAAAATCATTTTGTTAGGTTTTATTGTTTCTTTTTTTTAGTATTAACAATGAAATCACATAGACTTTTAGTGAAATCATGGTCTTAAATAGCAAAATCGTTGTAACCATCAACAAAATTGTGCCACATAACGGTGAAATTGGTAAACATATCAACAAAATCATTTGGTAGTGCTTTCTATTTTCTATTTAATTTTTCATTTTTGATCAGCTAAGAATTTCACAATTTTCTCTAATTGCGTATATGTGAAATCATTTTAGAGACTTGTTTTTTTGTGTTTTTATTGATTTTTTATAACTTTTTACAGGTTGTCTTGATTTTCAGCCAAACACAAACCTTCTAACAGTTTATTTGTAGGCTTCAAGTGAAAGAAAAATTGACAAAAAGGTAAAAAAAAATTAAAATTTTGTATTTTTATTACTATTTTTTAAATTTTTGTTTATGCTTTCTTTAAAAATTTAGTTTTTCTTGTTTCCTTATTAATTAACATTTGGTTTCTTAAAATTAATCATTTTTTTATTTTCAATATTTTTGTGTTTTTTGTTTGTGTTGCATATGCTTTTCTCTCGGTGTCACATTGGTGACGATACTTAAGAATAAGAAACAACAATTTTATGTTGTGGTTCTCAAGAAAATACTTATATTAAGCTCTTCTCTTGGCATCACATTAGTCATAATACTTGAAAATTAGAAGCAAGTGTTTTTTTTAATTTTTTTTTCTTAAAATCTCTATAGATCATGGATTTCACCACCACATGGTAGGCCAAACCTCATTTACTGGTGAGATATATAAATTGAATTAGAACTATATTTTTTAGCTAAGCAATTGTGTGTTTTAAACATACTATGAAGTCAGGGGCTTCCACGCTTCAATACCTAGGCCCTAGAGAACATAACTTGAAGTACAATTTTATTGACAGCAACATACTAAGACCCCTATGGTTGTGTTGTGCACATTCAAGCTAAATTCAATATTATGCATCTACTTGTTCAACTTCTTCCATAAGATTGGGCCTCATCATCCCAAAAGGTATATTGAAGACTCCCTTAGACGAACTTATAAAAATCATAATCCAAGATAAGTTTTTTTACTATTCAATTTTGGTGCATCGATTAGTGGTTAGTGCTGAGAAGTTACCTTCCACACACCTTTGAAATCAAACTTAGTGGCTCATGAGAATGATAGGATCTCCATGGTTAGTGTCTTGAAATATTAAGCTGCAACAAAGGGTACAAACAAGTGAGTAATAATGGAAGGCCTAAAAGTTGTTCAACACCTAAAGCCTAGATTTCCACTTTTTTATACTACATGTTTATTTAGAGTACAATTTATTTGTTTGTTTCCTTGTGCTGTACCATGTGCTGAAAATCCTTGAGTATAAATAAAAATAATTTTTGAGTCTATTATCCAAAAATATTCAAAATTAATATTTTCAAAGAAAAAATCAAAAGCATTTCATTATCAATCAATTTTTTGGTCACTTTGGTCCTTTAGTAGTTTAATGTCAAGTTTTTCTTGTGTCAAGTCCATTCCCTAGAAATGTCACTCATAACAAGGCACATGGTTATGCTCAACAATCCTACGACAAGGGCAGAGCCTTTTGGTAATAATCATTTCCAATTTAATGGCAAAGACCATCAAACTCATCATGTATAAATACATGAAATCAATGATCATGAGGAAGAAGAAGGGGGAGCATACCAAGAAGAGGGTAACCCCAAAGCCATTTTACCCCTAATTCATTTATCCAATACATCATAACCAACAAAGATGAGGTTTTTCTCCAAGATTTGAGTTTAGGAGCTATATTTCCACCTAACTTTGATGTCCAAAATTTGTAATATTTGATTAAAAAGAAAGAGTCTTTATCCTCTATTCATGAACAATCCATTTCACAAATCTCTTTAGATGGTGGTAATGCCCTCATAGGTTCCTCTAATCCTAATCTCCAAGTCTCCCAAGACAAGAGAAAATGCATCCTTTGTGAAGAATCCTCTCAAGTGAGCCATGGGTTTTCTATAGAAACCCATGCTCATCATGTTAGCCAAGATATTAAAAATCTCCAAACCCATCACCCAAAGACAATATTTTGGTTAATTCCAACCCCCATAGCAATTTGAGTGTGGATACCAATTCACCCTCATCCATCCATCCATATAATTCAAACTTGAATCTTAATTTAAGTTTGTCTAATGCCAATCCACCCAATTTGAACATGAATTTTCATTCAAATTCACTCATCACAAATCCTTTTAATCCTAGCTTAAATGTGCATTCAAGTTCACCTATCACAGATCCTTTTAATCATAACTTGAATGCGTATTCAAGCTTACCCATCATAAATCCTTTTAATTCTAACTTGAATGTGCATTCAAGTTTAACCATATACAATTAAACCAATCTGAGATTGAAAATACATTCAAGCTCACTAATCAATCCAAATCTAAGCCTTCATGGCTCACTAATCAACAACATCATCGATCTAAATTTTAGTACGAGATTGAGTATCCATTCTCGCTCACCAATTAATCAATCCATATCAAATCATATGTTTTGTTAGTGTGAATGTTCCTAAAGAATCCATGTGTGAACAATAAATTGGAATTATTTATCAAATTTTTTCATTCATGATCATTTGTCCAATCAAGGTTGTTCATATTGTTTGCTCCATCTAACCATATGAAGCCCTGCACATGTGGTGAAACTATAAGCATGAAATAACTAAGAGAGGGGGGTGAATCAGTATATTATATATATCTTTTTACTTAATCAAATTCCTTTTCTTTAACAACTTAACCACACATTCAAGATATGCAATAAAACTAAAACAATAATATGCACCACACAAGAGAGAAATAAAGACACCAAATTTTTATGTGAAAACTCAAAGTGCGAAAAACCATGGAGAACAATATCAAGTATATGAATGAACACCAACTCAAATTACAAAATTCGTAAGCACCAACTTACAGGAGCACCAACCCCTTGCAAATATTTGTGAGCACCAAACCACAGGAGCACCAACCCCTCTTGTGTATAAAATAAAACTATCTCTCAATGTTGCTTACTCAACAAATGATAGAACTCTCCAATATCTCTTGATTTTCTCTCTTCAAAAACAAATACAAACCATGCACTCTCTTACACACACTTGCATGTTATAAATGGCTTCTCAAGCCTTTATTTATAGCTTTCCAAATGACCTTTGGCATTCACCCTTTGTGACCCTTCAATCTTCATGAAAAATAGTGCCAAACTTACATGACCCTTCGTATCCTTGCATTTAAAAAGTCATATGGTGACCCTTCATAAGTAAATGCATCCTTTCCTCTTTTGTCTTTATCTTGGTGACTTTTCATATTCCTCAAAGTGTCCCTTCATGAAAAAATATGCCATACCCTCTTTTGTCTTCACATGGTGACTCTTAAAATTTCTCAAGGTGACTCTTCATGAGAAAATGCATCCCATTCCTCTTTTGTCTTTATCCCGTGACTCTTTGACTTCTTCATGGGCCCTTTTTTAACTTATTAGCAACTAAAAATATATTCATTAATATTAAATAAATATTAACACATATTAGCCAAGATATGAATATTAAAAATATCATTAAATTCTTTATGGGACCTTTGACATCAATGACAATATTTTTAATAATCTCCCCCTTTGTCATTGATGTCAACCTCAAACTAAAACTGCCACATCTTGAAACTTGCACATACTGCCATCTAAAAAATATACAATGACTCCCCCTTACTATAGCAACATGTTTCCTATACTTAGTTATGCACCTGTACCTAAACTTGTACTTGTTTTTATTCTTCTTCCCCTTTGACATCAATGGCAAAGGGCCTACCTGGAGATAACACTTAGCTCCCCCTCAACTGATGTTGAACCTCAATGGTAGGAAGTAAAATAAATTACTCCCAACTTCTCCTACAGATACTCAAATATGTATTTTGGTAGTGCCTTTGTAAAAATATTTATAATCTATTCTATAGTACTTATATATTCCATCTTAACCTATTGATCTGCAACTTACTCTCTCAAAAAGTGATATCTAATGGGAATATGTTTTGATCTTGAATGCATCACTAGATTCTTCAAAATATTAATAGAACTTATGTTGTCACAAAAAATAAAAATAGGTTCATCATAATTTACCTTGATATCTTTCAAAGTTTGCTTCATCCAAAGCACTTGAGTACAACATAATACCACTGTAATATATTCTACTTCAGCTGTAGAAAGTGATATTGAATTATGCTTCTTGCTTAGCTATGATACTAAGCTATCACTAAGGAAGAAAGCTCTTCCACTTGTACTCTTGCTGTCATCCAAGCACTCTGCTCAATCTAAATCTGTATAAGCAACCAAAGTGAAATCTCTACCTGTGGGATACCACAATCCATAATCCAATGTCTCCTTGATATATATAAATATTCTTTTCATCAACTGAACATGACTATCTTTTAGAGTTGACTAGTATCTTGCAACCATATCTACTGCATGCATGATGTCTGGCTTCAATGCTGTCAAATATAAAAGACTACTAATCATAGATCTATATAAAGATTGATCTGCAACAGGTGAATCTTCATCCTTGCTTACTTTATTTTCTATACACATTGGTGTGCCAACTGATCCACAATCATCAAAACTAAACTTCTTCAAACATTTCCTTGGCATATTTACTTTGAGATATAAAAATTCTTTTATCTGATTGAAATATTTACAACCCTAAAAAAAATGACAATTCTTCAAGCATAAATATCTCAATTTTTTTTGCATATTATCAAAAAAAAATTGTCATCTTTTCAATGTTTTCTCTAAAAATGATGTCATCAACATATACCACAACAATAAATTGGTGCTCATCTTCTATTTTGATGTAGAGATTACTATCAGTAAATCTTCTCTTGAAACTTTGATCCTGCAGGTACTTATCAAGTCTTGCATACCAAGCTCTAAGAGCTTATTTCAATCCATAAAATGCTTTCTTCAATCTACATACATGGCTACTAATATTTTAGAGAATAAATCCCTCAGAATGCTCAATGTAGACTTCTTCTTCTAAATTCTCATTTAAGAAGGAAAATTTGACATCCATCTAAAATATTTTGAAATTTTTAAACATTGTATATGCAAGAAACATTCTAATAGCCTTTATCCTTACCATTGGTGCAAAAGTTTTTTCAAAATATATTCTCTCAATATGAACATATCCTTTACATACTAATCTTGTTTTGTTCCTGGTCACTTCTCTATTTTCATTCAACTTATTTCTATCAACCCATTTTGTTCCTATCACATTGTGATCCTTTGGTCTAGGCACTAATTCCCAAGTATCATTCTTTTCTATTTGATTTAATTCATCTATTGCCTTAATCCAATACTTATCATGTCTAGTTTCTGAAAATGTTCTAGGCTAAATTTTGAATAACAAAGAGAAATTAACTTGCTCAGATTCACTTACCATCATTCTTCTGATGTGAATTCCTTCATTTATGTCTTTGATGATGTCATTTTTATTATGATTTTTTTGGACATATTTGGATGGGTTTTTGGTGTTTTTTTTCTCCTTTTTCTCATCTTCATCTGATTCTTCAAAATCTTTCTCTTCAATGATTTTAAGAATGTCTACTGGATTACTGATTTTTTATGTTCTATTTTCTTCTATCTTGACACTTGCACTTTCAACAAGTTTCTTGGTTCTTTTGTTATAACATTTATAAGATTTATTTTTTCAAGAATAACCAAAAAATATACCTTTATCTACTCTGGATTCAAATTTACTAAGTTTTTTATCGGTTCTCTTTATAAAGCATCTGCTACCAAAAACTCTAAAATAATCAACTATTGTTGGTTTGTCTTTCCATAACTCATAAGGAGTCTTGTCACTATTGACTCACAATAATGCTTTAATATGAATATGCACTACTATAGCAACTGTCTCTCTCCAATATTTATCTGGTATCTTAGATTCATTTAGCATTGTCCTCACCATCTCCTAAACTATTCTATTTTTTTACTTAACTACTCTATTTTGCTATGGAGTCTTGGCTATTGAATAATGTCTCTGTATTTCATGGTCTTCAAAAATCTCAATAAACTAATCTGACATGAATTCTCCTCCTTGATCTGATTTTAGACACTTAATCTTTAAACTGGTTTCATTCTCAACTAATGCTTTGAATGCTTTGTTATGTTTGAAAGCTTCCATTTTTTTCTTTAAAAATATTACCCAAGTTATACGTGAAAAATTATCAATAAGCAACATGAAATATTTTTCATCTTGAGTACTTTGAGTTCTCATAGGTCCACATAGATCAGTGTGAACAAGCTCTAGCACTGAGTGGTCGAGTACTCTTTTGTTTTGAACTACCTTCTACCCTGCTTTCCATGCTGACAAGGTTTACAAAGCGTGTCAAATGGCTTTGTAATCTTTGGAATATTTTTGACTGCTTGCTTCTTGCTGATGTTGAAAAGATTTTCAAAATTTATGTGTTCCATTCTCTTGTACCATAGCCAACTTTCTTCAATTTGACTCAAACAACATCTTTAACCTTTGATGTCTGATAACATATATAAATTATTACCTGTTCTCTGAGCATCTACAACAACACATCTAAATCTTTTCTCCCAATTTCATAACCTTTTGCATAAAACTTTAGTGTGTGCCCCTAATCACACATTTAACTTACACTCAAAATATTATGCTTAAGACTTTCTACATATAAAATATTTTTAATTTTAGTTATACCATTATCTAAACTTAGTGTACCTTTTTTGACAATTATGACAGTAGTATTATCTCTTAATTTAATTATGCCACCATTGATCTTCAAAGTTATGAACTTGATTTTGTCTCATGTCATGTGCTTCAAACATCCACTGTCAATGAACCATCACTTTTATTTAATTCTTATATGCAAAGTTGTCTGTACCAATATAGATTTTTCAGGTTGTTTCTTCTATCATGAACATGTCTGAACTTTTTTCTTGATGAATAAAGCCTTGAAACTATGGTCCTTCTTGACCGACTCGAACATGCTTCTATAGTACTGGGCTATATGTCTAAATTTGTTGCACTTGTAACATATTATGTCCTCTTCATTAAAGTTTGTTAGAGGAGCAAAAGAGTTGTGGCTTCTGCTTGACTCCTTTTCATTTTTTTCGATCTAGATTTTTAATCGTCGATTCTTCTTTTCAAGAGATTTTAACTCTTCTAAGGCACAAACAAGTTCTCCTTCCACATTTACTTTGGCTTCATCTTGTTCTTATTTTTGATCATCTGTACTTTTGCTTGTGGAGGCATATTCATGTATGGTCATAAATAGAATCTCTTCTTTTTCTGAATCACTGACTCCACTATCTTCGGCTAAACTAGGATCTTTAGAATATAAACTCTTCTTCTCGAATCCCTTTTTGAATTTTCCTTTGAAATTATTCTTGTATGTAGACTTTCTTTTTTCATTGTCACCATTGCCCTTATTTGAGCACTTAGCTGCAAAATATCCAATCTTTCCACAATTAAAATATTTAAAAGATAATTTTCCTTGATATTTATCTATGCTCTTATTTGGCTTGCAAATGAATAGAGATCTGTTGTCATCTTCATCATCACTAGAACTGTCACTTAATTATTGAATCTTAGCCTTCTCTTTCTTTGAAATCTTGAAAGCAACTTCTCTCTTTGAGGGTTTCTCTTGTTTGTTCTGCATCTCATATGTCATAGGAATACCTTGTAGTTCATCCATCTTTAGCTTGGCTAAATTCTTCATCTCTTTAATTGCCAAAATTTTTGCATCATATCTCAATGGTAGATATCTCAAAAAAATTTGAACCACAATTGATTCTTCTAAATTTTTTTCAAGACCTTGAATCTGATTAACTATTTGATCAACCCATAAAATATAACTTTCTATATTTTCTTCCTCTTCCATCTTCAAACTCTTAAACTATCTTCTGAAAGTCTGAAGCTTAGCCTGCTAAACCTTTTCATCACCTTTGTAAATATTATCAAGTTTTACCCAAGTTTCATGAGCAAATTTACATTGCATAACTTTAACAAATTTTGATTCACATAAACCACATAAAATAGCATTTAAAGCTTTTGTATTATTTTCACTTGCCTACTTTTTCGTCGGAGTAGTTACATGTGTATGTGGCTCTTCATATTCTTTCATCACTACTTGTCAAATGTTGAATCTAAGGGCTATCAAATAAGTCTTCATCTTTATTCTCCAAAAATCATAATTTGCCCCATCAAACAAAGGTGTCTTATTTGTAGAAAAACCTTCATGTGATCTAACCATCATGATTTCTTGATCTACCTTCAAACTGTAAATTTTTTTCCAAAGAAACTTGCTCTGATACCAATTGTTAAGCATGAAATATACTGAGAGGAGGGGGTGAATCAATATATTATATATATCTTTTTACTTAATGAAATTCCTTTTATTCAACCACTTAACCACACATTCAAGATATGCAATAAAACTGAAACAATAATATGCACCACACAAGATAGAAAGAGAGACACCAAATTTTTACGTGAAAACTCAAAGTGAAAAAAACCATGGAGAATAATCTCAAGTATGTGAATGAGCACCAACTCAAATTACAAATTTCACAAGCACCAACTTGCAGGAGCACCAACCTCTTTTTCGTGCACTAACACAACTATTTGTGAGCACCAACCCCTCTTGTATATAAAACACAACTATCTCTCAATGTTGCTTACTCAACAAATGATATAACTCTAGAATATCTCTTGTTTTTCTCTCTTCAAAAAAAAATACAAACCATGCACTCTCTTCCACACACTTGCATGTTACAAATGGCTTCTTAAGCCTTTATTTATATCTTTCCAAATGACCTTTGACATTCACCCTTTGTGACCTTTCAATCCTCATGGAAAATGGTGCCAAACTTGAATGACCCTTTGTATCCTTGCATTTGAAAATTCATATGGTGACCCTTCATAAGCAAATGCATCCTTTCCTCTTTTCTCTTTATCTTTGTGACTTTTCGTATTCCTCAAAGTGTCCTTTCATAAAAAAATATGCCATACCCTCTATTTGTATTCACATGGTGACCCTTGGAATTTCTCAAGGTGACTCTTCATGAGAAAATGCATCCCATTCCTCTTTTGTCTTTAACCCGTGACTCTTTGACTTCTTCATGGGCCCTCTTTTGACTTATATGCAACCAAAAATATATTCATTAATATTAAATAAATATTAACACACATTAGCCAATATATGAATATTAAAAACATCATTAAATGCAATGGGGCCTTTATGGGACCTTTGACATCAATGACAATATTTTCAACAAACTCTATGTTTCCATTCATATCTAGATTAGTAATCTTTTACATTCATTATTTTTTTGCAGTATATGCTTTCAAAAAAATTATGTTGCAAGTTCATATGGTGCTAATATATGAGGATAATAAATAAGATTTTGTCTTTTCCAATTTTGGGCTTCTTGTGGATTTTTTGTGTTCTTGAAACTAACACATGTAGATCAAACCAATACACATTAGTTTCACTCAAAGTGAAGAAAATGGTAGGTGATTCAATTTAATGCAATATGCCAATTAATTCATTATGATTTTTTTTTCAATATGAGCTTTTTGTTAGAGGTACAATCACTGAGAGGGGGTGAATCAATGAGCCCAGATATTTCAATTACAATTGTAGTCCTTTAAAACTATTAAGCAATCAACATATATCAACTTGATCAAGCAACATTAAAAAGAGAACACATTCATTCAATACATATACAAGATCAAACACATAACACATAGTTCCTGTGGGAAACCCTCATGGGAAATAAAACTCACTCTCAAGCCTACAAAACATGGACTATTGTCTTATAAAAAATTACAACCAATAGATTGGTCAACTCCTTTAAACCAACAAACCTTGATCATATCCTCCTGACCAAAGGCATTTAGTCAAACAACTATTTTACAAGGAGTAATTGCCCCTAAAGAAGATCAACTCCTTTAGACCCTCATTTGAACACCTCCACCTTAGAACTGATGTATTCAACACTTGATAATGGATCTCTATTTATCTAACCTTTGCAAAACCTTCCTCCCTATCTCATACAAGCCTCTCACATAGGCATGCCACAATCTCTCTCATTCTTCACTCAAACTGTCCTCATATACACACTCATACCTCTTCGCATATCTTCAAACTACAAGGGCACTTTTATGACATCAAAAATATGACCTATATGTCATACACATAGTCATCAATCTTCTCTACTTATCAACTCATCTAGCTAGGCACTGTTAGGTTGTGGAGATAAAAGATTCACTGATGCAAATAGAGGAGGAGGTTTCAGAAAGGTTGCTGAGTGTTACAGACGTCGGCGTCGGTCAGGCCAATCGACGTCGGTAGAGAACAGATAGAAGGCAACTGACGTCGATCAAAAGTCAGCCAGCGTCAGCACCCCCCAGGCAAACAAGGATCGACGTCGGTCACCTATGTGGTTCGAGCTGTGAATATTACGGGCAGTTAGTTAACGAACCAAGTGTTTGTTAGGTTGTGGAGCTAAAAGCTTCACTAGGATGCAAACAAGAGGAGTTACAGAGGTTACGGAGATTGCAGAGAGTTGCAAGGAAACTGACGTCAGTCTAATCAACTGACGTCGGTCAGACAGCAGTGAAGAAGCAACCGACGTCAGTTACCAGTCGACTGACATCGGTCAGGAAGGTGCCGACGTTGGCAGCGTGTACGTGAACATGCAGTTTGCATGTTGATTTTGGAGAGTCTATTTTTAGACTGTTAGTTTACATGTTAAAGGCTAGTTACAGTCTTGAGTTGCACATCTAATTATTGTAATTAAGATAGTCTAATTATTGTAAGCATGAGATCTATTTATGGACTCATGGGCTGTATTGTAAATTAGTGCTAGAGAGTAAGAGAGCAAACAAGCTCCTTCAGAGAGAGGAGAGTAATAGTGTGTTCCTCCTAGTGCCACAGTACCAAGGTGGGTGCTGGTTTGGAGAATCAGAAGGGTTCTTCATATATGTAGGATCTTGGTCAGCAGGTGTGCATGGCTTCTTTTAGAGATCTACAATGGTGAGTAAGGTCTAGTGATTTGCAGGTAGCAGCAGAGAGTAGGAGATCTACTTGGAGTACGATTGTGTACTTAGTGTACTGGCAGCGTGTTTCTGACTGGTGGAGGTGAACATTAGTTCTATATTAGAGTTGATTGTTGGGACCGAGAGAGAGAGGGAAGAAGGTCTTGAGGTGTGGCGAGCCTTTGAGGTGGAAGAAGAAGTGGCATCTTCTTTATTGTATTTTCTTCTGAGTGATTATTAATACAATTGTGTATTGTCTCTCATATTTTTGTGTTGTTTCATATTTTTAGTTACTTATCATTCTGGTATAATTTCATGTTTAGTTGCTAATACAAGAAGTAATCATATGTGCTCTAATTGGTGGAGCAAGATTCTGACAGTGTTTGCATGTCAAGAGCCAAATTTAGACTAGAAGCTGCGGATCTAATTATTGTAATTAGGTGTCTAATTATTATTTGCATGAGATCTATTTAAGAGACTCATTGGTTGTATTGTAAAAGTGTGCTAGAGAGTAAGAGAGTAAAATAAGCTCCTTCAGAGAGAAGAGAGCAATGGTGTGTTGCTCCTAGTGCCATAGTACCAAGTGAGGGTGCTAGATTGGAGAATCAGCAGGGTTCTTCATGTATGTATGATCTTGGTCATCAGATGAGCATGGCTACGATAGGAGATCTGCATGGGTAAGTAAGGTCATTGATCTGCAGGTGTATGTGTGTGCAAGGTCAAGGTTCACAAGTGTGCAGAACTAGATTGATTTGCAGGTGTGCAAGATCAGATAGGACAGCAACACAACAAGGAGCAGGATTAGGCAAGATCTATTTGGAGTACAGTGTGTACTCTGAAAGAGAGCAAAGAGGAAGGCAAGGAAGATCCTTCCATAAGTAAGATCAGATTGAGTTGCAGGTTGTTGCAGGTTCAGGGGAGATCTACTTGAAGTACATTTTTGTACTTGTGGAGTGTGTGGAGCACTTGTGGAGTGCGTAGAGCACAGGTGTACTGGCAGTAGTGGATACTGGCTGGTTGGAGGTGAACACCAACTCTGTGTTTGAGTTGGGTGTTAGCACCTAAGAGAGAGAGCTTTGAGGGAAGATTTACTATTTATGCCCTAGAAGTGTGGGAGCCCTAGAGGTGTGTAAAGAAGAAGAACTGTGGCAGCCTTCTTTGTTGTATTTCCTTCTAGAAGAGTTTTAATACAAGTTGTGTATTGTCTCTCATATTCTGTGTTATTTCTAAATTCTAGTTACTTGTGTATTTTGGTTAATTTTTGCATGTTAAGTTGCTTGGTAATCAATTGTGTGCTTCTGTTAATTTTCCCAACAATGTGGTATCAGAGCTAAGGTTATAGGGAGTAGGTTTTGTGTTTGGTTACAGGTCACTCTCAAGAGTTTCTGATTGAGTGGGAGTAGAGCAATGGCAGAAGAAAGTAAGCTAAGAATGGAGGAGTTAAAAAGCACAGATGGTCACTTACGGTCCTATGGAAAGAAAAAATAAGAAAAATAATATTGTTGGTTGGTAGCAGATCAGCATGAAGGAACTAAAGATGCAGATGTTGCAGGTGTTGTTGCACAAGATGCTCTAGGAGGTTTCTTGGATAAAGTTGAATCTTGGTTAATAGATTTTGTTGCCTCTTTCCATGCAGCCCCAAGGAGAGGAGCTGGTGAGCCTTGTCAAATAATTGACAAAGGGGAAGTGAAGCTGAAATCGCAGGTGGCCAACACATGGGTGTTGAAGGAGGTCATGCAGGTCCCAGGCTTGGAGATGTGGCTAATTTATTCAAGAAAGTTGGGTGATGAGAGATGCACAAGAACTCTCACAATGGATACCCCTAAATTAGCTGGTGGTAAGAAAGCAAGTACTCTTTATCTACTTGCTTATATTACTGATTCTTCTTCTGTTGCGGAGACGTGGCTTTGTAGGCTTGGTCACATGAGCAAGAAGGAGATGCATGTTCTTAAGAGGAAGACTGATATATTCGACAGACTTAAGAACTGGAAAGCCTTGGTGTTTATGGAGGAGATGGCAGACAGAGACCAGTGGATGGGGCTAGATACTTCTGAGCAGGGAAGTTTGGACATGGGTTTTGATTCAAAAGAGCTCGCGGGTAAAAAGTCATCACTCACAGGCAAACACGGGTATCAGCGTTGGTTAGGAAGACCGACGTCAGCAGTAGGTAAGACTGACGTCGGTCAAGAGACACCGACGTCGGTAGGGTTGGTAGTCAAGACGGGCGCATGGAAACTGACGTTGGTTGGATGCAGACTGTGTGGTGACCAAGGTCGGTCACTGTAACAGATTTTGGGCAGACAACAAGCTGTCAAGGAGTCTCAAATGCCCATATGGAGGACTGAAGGTGGTAAGTAAGCTTCAAATTTGTTGTTCCTCTTCTTTATACTAGTTGCTGACTGCAGAGCAAGAAGGATCCAGGAAATAGTGGGAGCATGGCAGGAATATGATGCAAAACCAAGCAGGAGATTTGGTAGGGTTGCCAGTTGGTATGAAAGCACAGAGACGAATGGATACCTTAGTTGAAGAATAGAGTGAACGGACACGTGAGACGGAAGACCAGGTCATATGGTCTTGATAAAAATGTAGGACAGTGGTACAGGTTTTGACAGGTGGATGACAAAGCATGGCTTTAGTCAATGTCAGGGTAACTACTATGATTTGTCTTACCAGGTGGATGATGGTCATGACATTATCCTGTTACTGTATGTGGATGGTATGTTTGCTAGCAGGTTTGTACATACAGGGTTTTGCTAAGCTAAGGGTAAGATTAGTTCAGTGGTTTGCTATGAAGAATTTGGAGCAGCAAAATTTTTTGGCATGGGAGACATGGGAGATCACAAGTTGATTTTGTCTTCAGTGGGAGCTGATGTGAATCGGGTGTTGGCGAGGTTCATTACGTAAGATGTAGAACCGGATCACACTAAGGGCTGGACAGTTCAGTGTCTGAAATCACATGAGGTCTGGTATAGACCTGAGTTTGCCCAAGCAGTGGGTGTTGTCAGAGAGTTAGGAGCCAATTCAGGAAAGTGGGTTCTCAAGTATTTGAGAGAGACCAGTAGCAGGGATTCATGCTATTCAGGGTCAGGACTTCACTACATGGGTTTGTATGTTCGAATGTGGCAGGTTACTCGGATGACAGGAGGTGCACCACAGGTTGTGTGGTGGGTGGTCTTCAAAATTAATCTTGAAGAGGGATATAAGCCAGAAAATAGATTAGATGGGGTACAAGTACAGGTACAGTGCAGCTGTTTATCTCCAAGTGGGAGATTGTTAGGTTGTGGACCTAAAAGCTTCACTAATGCAAACAGAGGAGGAGGTTTCAGGAAGGTTGCTGAGTGTTACAGACGCCGGCGTCGGTCAGGCCAACCGATGTCGACAGGGTACAGACAGAAGGCAACTAACGTCGGTCAGAAGTCGGCTGGCGTCGGCACCCCCCAGGCAGACAGGGATCGATGTCGGTCACCTGTGTGGTTTGAGCTGTGAATGTTACGGATAGTTAGTTAACGAACCAAGTGTTTACATGTCAAGAGCCAAATTTAGACTAGAAGCTGCGAATCTAATTATTGTAATTAGGTATCTAATTATTGTTTGCATGAGATCTATTTAAGAGACTCATTGGTTATATTGTAAAAGTGTGCTAGAGAGTAAGAGAGCAAAATAAGCTCCTTCAGAGAGAAGAGAGAAATGGTGTGTTCCTCCTAGTGCCATAGTACTAAGTGAGGGTGCTGGATTTGAGAATCAGCAGGGTTCTTCATGTATGTATGATCTTGGTCATCAGATGAGCATGGCTACGATAGGAGATCTGCATGGGTAAGTAAGATCATTGATCTGCAGGTGTATGTGTGTGCAAGATCAAGGTTCACAGGTGTGCAAAACTAGATTGATTTGTAGGTGTGCAAGATCAGATAAGGACAACAACACAACAGGGAGCAGGATCAGGCAGGATCTACTTGGAGTACAGTGTGTACTCAGAAAGAGAGCAAAGAGGAAGGCAAGGAAGATCCTTCCATAAGTAAGATCAGATTGAGTTGCAGGTTTAGGGGAGATCTACTTGAAGTATGTTTGTGTACTTTTGGAGTGTGTGGAGCACAGGTGTACTGGCAGTAGTGGATATTGGCTGGTTGGAGGTGAACACCAACTCTGTGTTTGAGTTGGGTGTTGGGACCTAAGAGAGAGAGCTTTGAGGGAAGATTTATTGTTTATGCCCTAGAGGTGTGGGAGCCCTAGAGGTGTGTAAGGAAGAAGAACTGTGGCAGCCTTCTTTGTTGTATTTCCTTCTGGAAGAGTTTTAATACAAGTTGTGTATTGTCTCTCATATTCTGTGTTATTTTTGAATTCTAGTTACTTGTGTATTCTGGTTAATTTCCGCATGTTAAGTTGTTTGGTAATCAATTGTGTGCTTCCGTTAATTTTCCCAACAGGCACTCTACCTCTCCTTCACTCCACAACTCTCACATCCACCTTACACAAGTCTCTCTCACTTATCTTCCACAAAAACCTAGAAACCATCACATTTGGTTTTAATATATATAGAGCATTCATGAATTATCAAGTTCACAATATTTTCTTTGTCAGCCATAATGCATGCCTTCAGCCTTAAGGCATCTTACATGGGTCACACTTAAGCACACCACACTTTCAGATAGGCCTAAGTCACTTTTAGGTCCTATGGAGACCCATTCAACTCTTTGACACTTCTCCAAGCAAATAAATAAAATAAAAACATTTTCCAGAAACATGGACCCATTCTACACGATCTATAGGTCCCCTTTAAGTGCCAACAACCATCATAGTACCCTTTAGCTTAAGCACAAATAGCTCAAACACTTCTTTGTACACATAGCCATTATGAGCGAACACACAATCACCTTCTAAACCTTTGTTCATATTGCATACAAATGGTCAATCCTTCATAATGAATACCAAGCATCCTTATGAAGTCTACGACACTCCCAAAAAGCTAATTCATCAAGAGATATCGAAACAACATCAAAATGAGCTCAATTACCCTTCTCAAGTTACTTGCAGAACATGCACAAACACAATCAATTTTAGATCTCAATATATTTGTTTGTACACACTTTCAGATCTTCAAATCCATATTTCCAGATGTGCCTTGGAGACCTTACAACTTTGATTTTTACACCATGAGAAAATTCATCCTTGATCAAAATATATGGTCCAAAAATCATAGACTGGTTTTTCCCTTTGTTAAATTAAAATATGCAAATGTAAATGATCATAGTTAAACATCTAAAAGTTGACTTAATCTCATGTAATCTAACAAATTTGACTCAACACGCTCCGTTGATTTTTGTGGATCAGTCTGGTCTTTAACATGCAGTGCTCACCATTTGATCTTGCTTAGAACCCCTTAGATCATGACACTTGGCACCTTCACATGCCTTATGAGCACTTTATTGTTAAACATCATGCACTTCTTACCATCTCGCTCAACATGCACCATTAGATCAAAATTGTACGATCATCCATGAATCATTGATCTTTGGAAGAAGCTCAATCTTTAACTCTGCATAGTGTTAAACATTTGAACACTTGGCACCATCTCACTACTTCCTAGCATCTTGGAGCAACACACTCTATCGATGATGTTCGAACTTTACCTTGTGAAAAATTGACTAAGTATGGGAACCATTACAATCTGTCTAAGTAGTCAACTTTGAACCTTAATAACTTCTTCTACACTTAGACACATGATCTAAAATTTGGACCATATGATCACCTTCAAAAGAGGAATCCGACCATATATCAAATTGCTCTTGAAACCTTCATATGAGTGAGATATATTTACATTAAAATGCCTTCTCAAAATCTTCTATCACAGAGCCAACTATGCTTATAACTTGCCTATGAGGCCAAATTTGAACATGCATATCTTTTGCCACGCTTCAGTGCTTGACTTGAAAATTAGCACAAAATAACTAGGCTCAAAATTGAACAAACAAATATGATCATCTTATTCTGAAATGTCCACAAGTGTGAGAGATGCCATCACCAAACTACTTACTCAACTCTTTCTTGCCTCGTGCAAATTTGGCTAAGTATGGCAAAACAATGTCAAAGTGCTTGGAAGCCCAACTTTACACTTGTATATATTTGACCATGTTTAGGCCCATGACTTGAGATTTAGTGCATATCAACAAGGGACTAATGTGATCACAACCATATGACCAACTCCCCTTGAATCATCCATACATGGTAATGGTGATGTTAACAAACTACCTACTCAGATTTTTTGCCACTAGACCCAAAATGTTTAGATGAAAAAAATGATCAACCAGATGAAATCCACTTATGCACACAAGCACTAAAAGCATATAAAACCTCTTATATAACTCTTTGCATAAGCTCAATACTTCATAGTCATCCCTGAACATCTCTAGCCATATCAAAATTGAAAATCAACCAAGCCTCCTTCAAGGACACTAGGATAAGCACATTGCACACTTTGTCATTGCCACTTAGACTATCAAGACACTTCATCCACTCACCAAGACACCTCCATGACATCACTGACAACTCTTCAACACTTTTACCCCTTAAGGAGGTTCCAAACTACATCACATTATCAACTAAATGGGAATAGGGCACATCCATAAGCTCTAGAACTCGTTGATGGTGATTGACATATCTTGAAGGTTATTTTTCACAAACACTATAGATGAATTTTATGTATAATGCCTCACAATCACATTCATCATGCAATATCTAAATCATGGGTGTCATCTAAAATAGTGATCCCGATATCGAAATAAATGTTTAGCAATGCAGATGTACTTGTCTCAACCATGGTTCTATCTAATCACATTTTTCATCAAGAAATAGTTTGTGTAACACCATATCAAGTAATTCTAAGGTGACATACTCATTGATAGGATATATTTGAATGGACTATAAATCAATGCTCTAGGGTTTGGATGAGGGTTATTTACCTATGTATGGATTAATTCTCTCTCTTATGGCATTGGATGGTTTGGAGGCAACTGATGTCATGTGATTAATGATATTTCCTTCATCTATCCCCATAACTAGACCTTTACATACATTCTCATTCACATTAGAATCAAAATTCATATGGACAAAGTTTAATTGGTTGAAGACATTTTCATCAAAGTTAGGTGGAAGTTCACTAAGAGCATTTTCATCAATCTGAACATTTGAATAGAACTTGTCATGATATATTTTGTATTTTAATACCTTATATACTCACTCTCTTTGAATGTAAAATTGTAACTTGTTCCACATTGATCCCTCCTCTGAACAATAATCATCAACAAGTCTTTAATTCGTTGTGGGAAAACCATAGAAATATTTTTTTTATTATATATCCTTAATTTATATTGACCTCTAGTTGTATGTCACTTTTAGGATTCAGTTGACATGGGCTATCAGCATTTCCTCAATATGTGTCAAGTTTGCAAGTTTTGGTGGTTGTGGATCATGATACATTTTTTTTGATGTTGAAAATCAATTATAGCATTTCTCATGTCAACATCCATTGCATTTAGTAATTTTAGGTGTTCGTTAAACTTTTATTTGAAGGTAACATTCTTGATAAATATAATGTACATGTTTGGTGAAGCAAAATTATCTAGACCATGGTGAAAAAACATTTGGAACGTATTGAAATCTCTCTCAAGCATTTCATTCGGATTAGATATATTTTATTCTCTATCAAATTTTGAATTTTGCATTCATCTTCTTCTTCTTGGTTGTAATGTTGACTATTCTTGCAAATCATTATTTTGTACATTATTTACAACATCAACATCCATTACATGTCAAGGTGCATTCTTTGGTGTTTTTAGCACACAATCTATGGATATTGAATTTACTTCTTTAGAATTAACACAAACATTAGCATTTGATCGATGATAGTACCTTTGAGTTGCTTCATGATTATATGTTTGTCTTTCGGACTTAGTGAGTTGATTTGAACAAATCTATCTTTGTATTTTTATTATTAGAACATATTGATCATCTTAAGATTTTTGTGCATGACTTCTTCTCATCATATCTTCATGTTATCGATTTTGTAACTCCAATTCTTCAACTATCAATCCAGCTATGTGTCTAACAACACTTTTTCTGTCATTATCATTTCAATGTTTTTTTGGTTCCTCGTCTTTTGCATTTGTCATTTGTTTTTATTGTCATATTTGATATTCAATTTGATATTCTCTTCATTTCACATCATTTTTAAAATTCAACCTTGGTCGAGTCATAGCTACAAAATATTTGAAAACAAATAGTTATGGTGCTAATGTGTTAGATAAATCTCCTTGTCTTATGATTAAAAAGAAAAAGAGATTAACATATAGTGACTAATCATAAAAGTTGTTCTAAGAAGAGTAGAATCTTATAAAATTACTCTTATGTGTTTAATTAATTAAAAAATACACACATTTTTTCACAATAAAAATAAATTTCTCCTAAATTTTAAAATTTATGAATAAAAGATCTTAAATATTATATGGTATTTTAAAATAGGTGAAAATTAGATTCTTTATGTGATACTTTTATTTTCAATAATATAATTTGATTGAGACCATTTATAACTTATCATGGAGAATAAAACTTTAATAAATCAAATTATGTAATAAATCCAAAATAAATATATTTAAAATATTTATATTAATTATATTATTATAAAATTAATAATTAATTATTTATATTTTTTAATTAAAAATGTCGAAACTTAAAATTTAAAACTTAATTAATTAATAATTAATATCATTATATAAATTTTTTAATGAGCATTTATTCTTTATATCCTTATCTATACCTCATACTATAATACTTGGATTATTTATATAAAAAGACAATGTTTATTTTTATTAATTATTATTTTATAATAAACCACAATATATTCATAATTAATTTATTTTTTATCCCAATATTTCTTAAATTTCTTTACCATTTCTTAATTACTTAATTTTTTGAAAATAATATTTTAAAACCAAAGACATAAAACAAATGATAAGCTTCAAAGTTATTTATGAATATAAAAACAATTTGAGAGTTTTTTGGATTGAAAAATGCATCTTTATTAAAATAAAATAAAAGTAAAACGTTAGTCATACAAAAAAGATGGATGGAAAAGTCACACCTTAAAATCTATGCAAGAAAATAAAATGTCGATTAGAAAAACATAGACAGTCGAGTCATGTATCTACCATATAGTTTTTTTACCTTTTTTTATTTTGAATTTCAGTCCAACACTTTCGGTGACTGAAATCCATCATATGAACAATAACCATCGGTAACTCATGATAAGTTGAAATTCTAACAATGGTTGATTTTTATCAGAGTCAGAAGTTTTAGATTCATGTGCTCTTTTAATACCTCCACCTGATACAATATCTATAGAAATCATTTGACAAGAGGAATTTGTCCCCTGTATTTCTCCACTAAACTTCGAATCTTCTTTCTTCCTTATGTAATCTTTGAATTTTTCTGTATCCTTGCTTCGAGAGGGTTGCTCATATGATTACCAACCTTTAGGATGAGAACACTGATTCTTTCTCTTTTTTGGTTTGTCTGTTTGAGGACAAACTCTCTGGAGATGACCAGTTTAGTGACAAAAATGACATTGAAAGGGAGTGTTCTCATAATCCAAGGTTTGAAGCCAAAAGAGGTTTACATGCTTCAATTGGATTTTATTAGGGAGACCTTTGTTAAGTTCCACCTCCACACAAATACGAGTATAAGTATATAACCTTTCATTACTTCGCTCAAAATCTATTTTGATAAATTGTTTAAGCATGTTATCAATAGCTTCACACGCTGCATGGTACCAGAAAGGAAGATGAAAGTTTGGGAGCCAAACCCAAATTGACATATTTGATACGACCACTTTTAAGAGATCAAAATCAAATTAACCAAAAAGTAACAAAAAACCCAACTCTTGGACCCAAAACCAAAGACCCTCTTGAAAATTTCTCTGATAATCTTTAAGCTCAAAAAATTAAACTATGAAAAACTCTTTAGAGCAAAATGGACCCCACAATTATCGATCATAATATCATAAATATATTTATACAAATCTTCTAACTTACGCTAGAACTCATTAAACCTACAAATGAATGCATAATTTAAAAAGGGAGAGATTAATCCATTTATCATAGAGAGAACTCCACTGCACAGATTTTCTCTAATTTTTTTAGAATATACAAACTGGAAGACGTTGAAGGTGGCGTGGAAGGAGCCTTGGTACGAACAACATTTTTATAAGAGAACCTACCAGCTACAACTCCCTATGCCATACAGCGGGGCAGAGAAAGAGAGGAACGGTCGGGAAGGAGAGACGAGAGCAGATGCAAGCCGCAGATCCAGTGGCCGCAGGACCCAGCCGCCGCCCTTAGGGTTTCGCCTGCGTCCGCTGGTCGTCCGCTCGTCGGTCGTGAACCAAGTTTTCCAATATTCATATTTTTTTCAAGTTCTATTGTTAGAAAAATACGACTCGAGAGTATGAATATTAAAAGATCCCTGAACCGCGATACATTCTTGACCAATGGAGGGGTAGCCTACCTATTCAATCCCTGTGTTGACTAAGAAGCAATTGGCTCATTCTCACCAATTAATATTAATATATGGAGGGAGGCAGCAAGTGAGTCATGATGGGGCTCTTTTCCAGGACTTCGCTGCCCCACCCCGACCCAATGTTTTAATTCTGGCTCTGCTGGAAACTGTTTGTAATGGATATTGTCGTACGCTGTCTAGAAGGACAACTTTTGCCGAATTTTAAGCACGACAGAATTTTCTGTGAACTTGTTTGTGTTAATTCTGATGATTGTTCGGCTGTGCATTGGGTAATACAGTTTAAAATGATATTATAATTTAAAAATAAAAATAAAAATAAACATTTCAATATTATTGTAAATACATATCTTAAGTTTTTATTGTGCTCATCGTGTTTAAATACTCATCTTAAGTTTTTTATTTATTTGATTTGATTTATTGTTTTGTATTGTTATATATATAGAGAGTTAAAGGGACCTTTCCCTGTACAAAAATAATAGACGATATTCAAAAAACCAAACGAAGGATAGGAGAAATTCACTAAATCATTCTCTGTGAAAAAACAGAAGCTTGCGGTTAAGAGAAACCAAAAACCAAAAAAGGAAACAAACCCCATAACTGAGATACAAAAAGAACTATAATAACGAGGCAGACGATAATCAACAAACACATAGGAACTATACAAGTATAGAAAAAAAATACTATAAGAAAATACCAAGAAAAAAAAGGCCCAACACAAACTATGTGGAAACTGCGAAATCGGAGTTTGCGGCAACACCGTCATCATATCCAATACCTTGCTATTATGCCACCATGATCTGGTGAACCTCAGATCTTTCCTCGCTTCCACGTTTCACACCACAGTGCACCTAGACACTACCACCTGAGCCAAGACAACTGCCAACATTTTTAGGGGAAGGTGGTTCCCCCACCTCCCAGATCCTTCTAGCTGGAGTGAAGATGCCACCCAACCCCATTGCATCCACCATAGCTCGCATTCATCTTTGCATGTGGATAGACGTGGTCTTGAGCATCACAGGGCCTCAAGAAAGGTTAGCCAATCCTTCATTCTTGCCATCAAGACGTTACATCACCTCCAAAACCCCTTTACCACCACAAAAATTTACCATGAATTGCGTTGCTAGAACAACCATCTTAGACTCAAACTGACCTAGAATTTTGCCATCGCGTTTGAATTTGTCTTGTTTCACCAGACTACCTAAAAATATTCTTGCCCAAAAACTACCTTAATGACATAAAAAATGTCCCCATTCGGAGCCCATAAAATCAATCTCAATCTTCTATCAGACACAATCCTTGAAAGCCATTTCCCCTTTCTCTACCCTAAGGGAGAGCACTGGAGTATACACGATGAGGTTATCCATTGCTGAATTCATTGCCACGAGCACCCTTCACCCAAAACTTCGTAATTCCAAGGAAAAGAAAATATAGGTACTCCACACACTCCTAACCAGTGGTTAAATTCGAAGGGCTGGCCTTAATTTCAAGTTGAAGGGTATTTATGCATCCAACACTTCGGTGATGGAAAGTTGTAAAAAATAGTTGCCCTTTGATTGACAAGAGTAAATTTAGTATGTGTGTCACTAAAAGTATGAACTATAGAAGCTTCGATTTTAATTTGTTGAAAAACGATTCAAACACATAAAAATAAAATATTTATTTATTTAACTTATATCGTTGAGTACAATCTTCTATTCAAAAATTTCCTTCTAAGACCACAAATGTTGTGTTAAATCATTCTCATAAACCACAATACATAATTTATTTATTTACTAACAGTTGGCCCGAAGGTGCAATTATTTATTTTTATTTAAATCAATTTAAACAAAAATACTTAATAAATTTTTGAAACTGCAACCTTCAAAATTTATTCAATGATATTATAACATTCACCCAAAAATGTACAAAAATCATAATTCATAACATCTTACTTTATACAAATCAAATGTACTTCTATTTTCCAAGAATGAGCTATAAAAAAATATATAAATCATAGAACTAGATAGAATAAAATCTAACTATGCAATATTATATTTACAATATCAACTTGAATATTCATAACTTCCATATCTAGTTGGTTCATTTCACGGTAATTTCTCCATATGCCAAGACCCAGTCCATGCACCTATTGAGCTCATCCATTAGTGGGTATCCCTACCCACCCCAACCATCGGTTAGAGATGGAAGTAGAAATGTAGTAGCCAACTTAAAGCATACAACTAAAACCAACAACATGATGCAAAATGGCCACAGGTACAAGAAGGGGTATAGTCAAAATCAAGGTTTTTCAATACACACTAAACTCAATAAAGTAATTTTAAAGAAAAATCATATCAAGTTCCCAAACCTTGATAGGTCTTATAAATGAAGGAGTTTTAGAACTTTCAAAGGTCTCATGACCTTCAACATCTTTTAAGTTTGCATTCAGATGACAATAACATCCATTTGAATCATGTTCCTAACTCAATGTTGGTTGATTTCTCTCACAAAATAATTCAAATTCCACAATGGACAAATCAAACAACACATAAATGACATAAGACTATCCCACCATCAAAAGATGAAAAACAAACAATTCAGTTCACAAAAGAAAGAAAAGGGGTTTGGCTATGGAGTGACCATACTGTCTCATGCTTTTATTTTTTCCGGTATATACCACCTTTACCACTACACAACAAACTTCCAAGACCAACCTAGCTCATTATTGTTACATCTGCACCGAATCCAACAAAGACATTAGCAGTACTTGTTTATAGTCTAGTAATAAAATATATATAAATGTAAATGTTGTATTAATTATTATAAACAATTTTAAATAATATCTAAATCTTTTGAAAGTCTTTAAAATGTCAAAAATAAAGTAAAATAGCCTCAAAATAATCATTTTGAGATTTTTTCATATCTTTTTCTAAGTTAGCATTTTCAAAGGAAGCTCAACATTCTCATGTTGCTTCTCAGCGAAATTACTTATTTTTTGCATCATTTTATTGCAGGTAAATTATTAAAAAAAAAAGTCTAATCAACTTTCACTTCATTTACAGAATGTTGATCATTAAAAGTATGAATTATAGAAGCTTGGATTCTAATTTGTTGGAGAATGATTTAAACACACAAAAATAAAATATGTATTGATTTAACTTATATTTTTTATTACAAACTTCTATTCAAAAATTTCCCTCCAAGACAACAGCTATTGCATTAAAACATTCTCATTAACCACAATACACAATTTATTTATTTATTAACAACAACCTTGAAGGTGCAATTTATTTATTTTTGTTTAAATCAAATTTAAAAAAATACTTAATAAAATTTTGGAAATGCACCCTTCAAAATTTATCTAATGATATTATAGCAGTCACTCAAAATGATACAACAATCATAATTCATAACATTTTACTTTATACAAATCAAATGTACTGTTATTTTCCAAGGATGAGTTAAAAGAAAACATTTAAATCATAAAACTGAGTTGAATAAAATCTAACTATGCAATGTTACACTTACAATATCAACTCAAATATTCATAACTTTCGTACCCAGTTGGTTCATTTCATGGTAATTCCTTTGTATGCCAAGACCCAATCCATGCACCTATTGAGCCCATCTATTAATGGGTATCCCTACCCACCCCAACCATCGGTTGGAGATGGAAGTAGGAATGCAGTAGCCAACTTTGAGCATACAACTAAAACCAACAACGTGATGCATAATGGACACAAGTATAAGAAGGGGTATAGTCAAAACCAAAGTTTTTTAATACACATTAAATTCAATAAATTAATTTCAAAGAAAAAGCATTTTAAGTTCCCAAACCTCAACAGGGTTTACAAATGGATGAGTTCTAAAATTTTCAAGGGTCTCATGACCTTCAACATCCTTTAATTTTGCATTCAAATGGCAACAACATCCATTTTCATCATGTTCCTAACTCAATTTTGGTTGTTTTCCCACTCACAAAATAATTCAAATTTCACAATGGATAAATCAAATAACACATAAATGACATAAGACTATCCCACCATCAAAAGATGAAAAATAGACAATTCAGTTCACAAAAGAAAAAAAAAGGGTTTGGCTATGGAGTGACCATATTGTCTCATGTTTTTATTTTTTCTTGTATATACCACCTTTACCACTGCACAACAAACTTTCAAGACCAACCTAGCTCCTTACTGTTGCATCTACACCCAACCTAACAAGAAAGGCATTGACAATACCTGCTCATAAACAGTGTTAATTAATATTTATATATTCTGAAAATCTTCAAAATGTCAAAAATAAAGTAAAATTGCCTCAAATAATCATTTTAATTTTTTTCCATATCCTTTTTCTAAGTAAACATATTCAAAGGAAGCTTAACATTCTCATGCTACTTCTCAACGAAATTAATTCTTTTTGTCATTTTTCTATTGCAAATAAATTATTTAAAAAAAAATCAATTCCATCAACTTTCACTACACTTACAGAATGTTGATCACTAAAAGTATGAACTATAGAAGCTTGGATTTCAATTTGTTGGAGAACGATTCAAACATACAAAAATAAAATATATATTTATTTAATGTATGTCGCTGGTTGCAACTTTTATTCAAATTTTTTTTTTCGATATTACAACTATTGTGATGTTTTTGTTTTCTTCTATTCTTAACTGTTGTACTAATGCATCTATTGGTCTAGAAGAAGAGGCTTTCACATTTTTATATGCTTCAATGCATCATTAATAACATTTCAATCTACCTCATTTAGAGCATAAGATGCACAAAGAGAAAGAAACATTAACATATCTAATGTTTTCAAAGAAAGTCTAGATTGATCATATTTATTTATCATGTTTAACTTTGAGAAACCTTTCACATACTATTGTGATCGCTGGAATAACAAGAAAAGCTTGCCATGGTTGCATTAAACATGGAAACCCTTCAAACCATTCAGGTTCGCCCCTACAAAGATCACATGCTTCAAATATATGTTTTTTGGGGTATGATTTATAAATAGTACAAACAAATTCATCTATCTTACCTAAATACTTGATAGTATCTACAATAGGTGAGTTACTAATACTAATTTTTTCACATAGACATGTTAATTATCTTTTTGTTTGACAGTCTCTATCATCCATCTGATCATAATAATTATGAGAACTGAAAAACTTAACAATATAAAATATAGGTAAATATGTGAACCTCGCATCTAGAGAGTCAATGGCCTTCACTATAATTTTTTTTCTAATACAATGCAATCATCTAATGTCCCTAATATTTTTGAGTTAGGCAA
This sequence comes from Torreya grandis, assembly GCA_037957365.1. Classification (NCBI taxonomy): domain Eukaryota; kingdom Viridiplantae; phylum Streptophyta; class Pinopsida; order Cupressales; family Taxaceae; genus Torreya; species Torreya grandis. The sequence goes on along the minus strand of JARHVA010005520.1, from coordinate 645,054 downwards.
GCTCTCAAATCTCAATGGATGTATATATATTTTACCTATTCCATCTGTAAATTCAAAAGTTACTTCTTGTGCTCTATTTAAAAAAGATAGAATATGTATTGTACTTGCCTCAAATATGTCTCTTTAAAATCTCTTATGAATCATGTCAATAGTAATATCTAAGGTAGTGCCAATGGAAGTAATGCCAACATGGTTGTCTTGAAACTTTGTATTAAACTTATTTAACTCAATAAACATGACTGCAAGTAAATGGATGCAAAATTATACTTGAAAAATTCTTGCCAAAGCATACATTTTTCTCTCCTCTAACTCTCATTCTTTCAACAAAATAAACATGAGTTTGAAAAGCTTTTTCATGACCTTTCTTCTAGAGAGCCACTTAATTTGATGAATTTTCAACACTTCTAACTGATTGATTTACAATGACTCCATTAGATCTCTTAATGCTCCATGTCTTTTAGAAGATTTATCAAGCCATGAATAAATTTTGTTTGCAAATTTGTCAATAAATTGTAGTCTAGAAAATAAAATGAAGCATCATTTACGACTAATGCTTCTCGATGAGCTATGCAATTAATATTTAATTGAGGAGCATCTTGACGAATCTTAGTAGATAAACCTTCATGGATACCCCTCATAGCAGAATTCTCATCAAATTCAAATCCAACTAACTTCATCAAGAATAAAATCATCTTTGCTAAAAGAGTTATCACAACATCATACATAAACTAAGTTGTTCCATCATTTATTTGAAGGAGGCATATAAATTTTGTTACATATTTACTTCTTCTTTTATTTGTTAAATATGTAATGTAAACTATAAAATGTTGTTCTATACTCTGATCAATACTTTTATCAATTAAAATTAAGTAAAATAGATTGAAAAATATCATCTCTTAACTTTTTTCAATATATCTCCTTTGTAGTTTGTAGAAACTCTTTCCCAGATGTGGTATATGTATATGCAAAGTATTCATCTATTAGAGGTATGTGTGAAGCGCCATTATACTTGTTCAAGTCACAAATTGGCTTATAGAGTTCTAAAGGTAAATCATGTATAAAAACAAAATACATATTTTATATCACAAATATGATTCTCTCATTCTTAGCATCTATCATTACTTCTACATGTTTGGTAATTAGAATACTACTTCATTTGTTTTCTCTCTCCAAAAGTTGGAAAATAAATTTATAAGGCTTTAATTTTGCATGCATTCTTAGATTGTTGACTTGAAGGGTGGTACTCCCATATTTAATAAATAGAGTCTTTCTATTATAATTTACACACCAAGAACATTTTATTCTTCCAACACCATTGCAGTCTTTTACAACATAAGCCCATGAAAATCTTGTTTTTCATTTGGACTTGAATGTTATTTTTTGTTCCTTTGATGTTTATTCCTCTTTTTAAATTTGTTCTCTATTTGATTCATAGTTTTCTTCATGCAGATTAACATCAAAGTCTTCATTTCTAAACTATCATTGTTGATTAAAATCTCAAGGGATATGAAATATATCAACAAGTCATAGTTACTTTTTATCCTTCTTAAGACGACCAGAAGAAGTCATTTTCTCACAATTTATACCTACTCAATGAAAAAATTAAAATAAATAAGTCCCATCTACCAATGTAATATGATTTATTTCACTTTATTAATATTATAATAATTATAGTATTATTATATACATTTATAATAATATTATTATAAATATATATGCTAGTATTCTAATTATATATATATATATATATATATATATATATATATATATATATATATATATATATATATATAAATATATATAATAGTACTGTAAAAAAAAATTAGATCGATGCTAGGGAATAAGGGTCACTGACCCAAATAATATAAAATCAATAAAACATAAATACACTGGTTTAATGGTCTTACGATCAAGGCATATAGCCAACTTACAATCAAAGATTTCAATTTACTGCTAGTACTTAGATTACTTCAGCTTAAAAAATAAATTTAATCAAATTGAATATCCATACTTATTTTTTTCATCCTTCTTAATTCTGTAAAGAGAACTATCATTTTTGGGTGGAGATCTAATAATGAGACAATTTTTTTTCTATTTCTTACCAACTCCCATTCTTCTTCATTACCCAAATTGTCTAAATCCACACTTAACACTTTTCTTCCCTCCTTGGGCTTGCCTTTTAAATCTTCACTCTTATTTGCACTATTACCAATATTCTTAGCATTTTGAGTTGTTTTTACCAAAGGTATTACCTTATCTAAATTCTTTGTCTTTACCATCACTAAATTTGCTCCTACAGATTGATCAAGAATATTTGTAAAAAATGCAAGATGTTTCTCATTAACCTCCTTTTCTCAAGAGGATACTCATTTACACTTCAATTTTTGGCAAGAGGCAAAGAGATGACTAACCTGAAAATAATTTCGACATCTAAAGGGGATTACCTCGAAATTATGTGATTGAGACCAAGTTCTATCTTGTACTTTAAGCTCAATACTTGTAGGGAGATCTTGAGAGATATCTAAACACATCAAAATCCTGGCAAATGTAGTTC